>WEKW01027860.1:242580-260169 GCA_013389905.1 Sula dactylatra
TCTGTGTGCTCGGCTCCTTCTGGGCTTTACCGGTGCGGTAGGATCATGCCGGACCAGATCACCGTGTCGGAGTTCATCGCCGAGACCACAGAGGATTACAACTCCCCGACCACCTCCAGCTTCACCACCCGGTTGCAGAACTGCAGAAACACGGTCACGCTGCTGGAAGAGGTAAATAATATCCCCCCGCCCCCCCTTTTTTTTTTCCTTTTTTTTTTTCTCTCTTTTTTTTTTTTTGTCTTTGAGAAAGAGCATCAGGGACGGGGCAGTACCACCCGCCCAAATCCACGGGAGCTAGAGGCACTGGTATGCCTGTAATCTGGTCTTTTAATTGAGGGACTTTGCTCTTGTGTTGAGCTAGTTACAGAAAGCCTTCCTGCCCTGGCGTCTTAAAGATTAGTGCGTAAAGCAGTTGCCTGGACTTAAATATCATTGTTGTACTTCTTGGTGGTTTTGGTGTTGGTGGTTGTTGCAGTAGAAAAAAAGTGGGGATGTTGGGATTTTTAGAGGGAAGATGAAGGTTGAGTTTTGTTTGGGAGTGTTAGCAGAGGTTTTCCCCAGCCATTCATTAGATTAAGTCAGCACAGAACTCTGACTGCAGAAACCTGCCAAGGGAGAATTAATCGAAGAAATGAGGTGAGGAAGAAGGGGTGAATGTGGAGTGAGGAAAATAATAAGAAAACGAAATAGGTGGTGGAAGGAGAGGAGCAAAATAATGCAGCAGAAGTGATTATACAGTCTGAGCATCTCAACCTTGTAGCCTCAGTATTGGGTTTTTCTTAATGCTTATTATTATGAGCGTCACTTAAATGTTCGTCCTGCTTCACTATCAAGAAATAGTGTGAAAACAGATAAACTTCCACAGCTGGTTTCAATGGGATGTCAGTCCACTGCTTCTTACTTGAGGTTTCAGTGTGATTTCCTATGGACTAGGTCAGCACTTACAAGGAAATGTCTTCCAAATGACTTTAACACAAGACAGTGTGTAGCTCTTCTCTTGCTCTTTGCTTGGTTGAAGGTACTAGCATAACAACACTGAAAGAAGACTGGTTTTTGCTATTGTTTCATAGGTTGGAGTTAGTTGTTGTTTTGAATTATACACTTAGTTCATCAAGTATTTGTCAATTTTTCAGGAGTCAGTGCGTATCTAGGAGATGGATTTAATAGATGCTTTTTAGTTTTGCTGAATGTGTTGGCATGAGCAAAGCATTTGGTATGCAAGGAAAGAGTATTAATCATGGCGTTCTCCTGATAGTCTTGGGTATGGAAAATCTAATTCCGTAGAACTAAAATTAGTTAATGTTGACTTAGTAGAAAAACTGCCTATGTTCAAAATTTTAATAGTTTTCTTGTTTACAATAATCGGCTAGGTAATTGAGTGATTGTAAGATTACATTTAAAATTATATATTTTGTTTTTATTATGTATCCTAGACTAACTTCTGTAACTTTTCCAAAACTGTAACTGCTTTTTTTTTTTTTTTCTCATGTAACTAAGCCATGGTTGCGTATAGATTTGTCAGAAATCAACCTGTTTTGGTCTGTGTTTGACAGTATTGCTGCCCCCTGGTCTTAACTACGTGGAATAGGTACAGTCATTGGTATACTTAGTACAGTTGACAGCATTCACAGAGTTAAGTAAAAATATGTATTCTGCCATCACTGGTGACTTCTAGGGTAAAAATACAGTATAATGCTTTCATGATTTGGAAGATACATCAATATGGTTTGAGTGTGGTGATGCCCATCCAAAGAAAACCAGAATATAGAAGATAAATACAGAGTGTTCTGCACCATTTGTGTGCATTGTGCGTATTTTCAAAGTTTTATGTCTGATTTGACAGTAATGAAGCAGAGGAATAGAGAATAGTGGGCGCTTCTAATGCTTGCCTTGCTATTTCTTGAATTTCTTTTGTTTGTGTAACTGTTTTATGTGCCCTATTTAAACTGTCTGCAGTTTAAATTGATTCTGGATTTGTTTTGTATTTTTTAATTTATCTGTAGATATAAAAAAGTTTTATTTAATGGGAAACAAGATATAAATATGCTCAGCTGTCACATACTGGAAAAAATCAGCAACCCTCCCAAATTTTGTTTTTATTAATTTGCATGAAGAAATGCAGATGGTCAGAACGTGGCAGGCGGAGTGCTCCGTTAGAGTCTGACTGTGTGTCCTTACTGCAGTCATAGCTTGCGTACACAGTTCTGCTACTTTAAAGTTAGGTCGGTTTCGGTGCATCTGCTTATCTAGGGCTGTGATTCATATGAAGCAGGGGACTGACATTGAATGGTTGATATGACTGTTATGTAGCTTTTATTACTGCTGCTATTGTCTGTGCATCATGGATGACTGAAGAGTTCTTCAGCAGCTCCTGAACCTCAGTTTTGAGACCGCTATATTAAGGCAAAGGGGATGATCCCATCCTTGCAGCTGTTTGATTTTTCAGCTTAGTGTTGGATGTAGGTTGGAGCCTTCACTGGGCTTTTGCAGGCAGTGTCAAGCTCTGTGCTGTTATGGCGCTGCAGCCTGAAGTATCTTAGGTCATTATGTTAAAGCTAACTTAATTCAACAAAACCTGCACCTACCTCAGTGACTATAAGCTGGTTTGTGGATAAACAAATCATTTTCTTTATTCTAAATAAGATTGTGAACTAGAACTATTTTCTGAACGGAAACGGTAGGGAAATTAAACAGGTTTAACAAAAAGTTAGATCCGTTTCGTAGCCTCTCACTCCAATGTAATTCCTACCATAGCTCAGGTCAGTGGCTAGATCAGAACCACTTTTTCATAAAGAATGCGACAAAAAAGAAAAACAGTTTTGTGTGTGTCTGTGTCTCTAGTTCTATGAAGGCATTACAGAATTGTGAATTTACTGTTTCTTAATTGCAGTTAACAAGTTTTCTGAAATAATAAAAAATAAAATAGGTGGTAGACTCCATTGCTGTTTTTTGGTGTGTGGGGTTTTTTTTTTTTTGTTTTGGTTTGGTTTTTTTTTACACTTGCTTGTCCTCCAGTAGAAGTGCAATTAGTTCAGCTGGGTGGATGGATGTGTTTTCTCTCCTAGTTGTGATTCTCTTCTTATTATAACTAAAATATTTTTCAGAGGAGACTTTGGATCCAGTTAGATGCAATTTCGAGACAAATTTCAGATGAAAAATCAGAGCAGGCATTTTTACTGATTCTGATGACTTTGCATTTTATAAGTTTTTAGTGGAAAGCCCAGCAAAATACTAAGGCGTACTTCAAACAACCAGAACCCTAGGAAAGATTCTCCAAAGGACTTCTGTGTGTTTGTGGGTGATTTTTTTTTTTTTCCCCAAAAGATAAAACCATCCCCCCAAAAGATCACCCAAATTAAACTTTATTTAAATCTCTTATAGTATTATCAAAGGAGAAAATAGTAAGTACATGGTGCTATGTAGCAGTTTGTTGACTCGAAAGGCTTCCTGCTGTGTTGTTTAAACCACTGAAAATTTTGAAAATTTGCAAGGTTTTTTTTTTCATCTTAAGAGCAAAACTTACTCTTTTTTATTTGTTTGTTTGTCATCCAGTCACAGTAGACCAACAAAAAAAGACCGTTATCTTTGTAGCCAGGCTTAGGCATCTTTTACAGTAGTTACCAGAGCTGCAAGATTTATCTTTTTTGAATCAAAATTTTTTTGAAAGCATGAGTGTTATTTAATCCATCAGTAAACACAAATTTTAACCTTCGTTCTATTGCTAAAATAATTTTTTTTTCAAACTCAAGGGGAGGGAACAAACCCATTACATTGTAGTCTAGGTCTAGTTTAAGAATTCGCAGTCTGTACTCCTTTCTGTGTTGATTTCTTCAATGTAATGTTACATTCATGCAAAGACAACATTTTGAACTTCACATTTCTGCATGAAACTGGGAGAAGTTTTTTATAATATTTATATGAAGAGGGGGGTTTTGTGTATGTAGATGGGTGGTTAATTACTTAAAAAAAAAAAAAAGTTGAAATCCTGAGGGAGTACAGTCAGATTACTGATAAAATGTCTTATAATACAGCCTCTGCTTTGTTCTTACCAGACATGCTTTTATATCCACAGTAGCTCCATGATTTGTATTACTCAAATAGATTTTAAAGAGTTGCTTTTAATCCTTGAGTTGATATTACTGTGTGAGCTAGTTGGAATTTTTAGGGAATGATGACATCTGTTCTGAGAGTAAGTAATGCACATGTGGGATCACCGCAAGACTCTTGATTACCATTCTGCTGCGTCCCAGCTCCAGCTGAAAGGACATCTTTGCACTCAAGGGATAACTCAGTTATCATGACCAGGCAGTTCCGAGTCTTTCTCCTAAAGCAGCAGATGTTTTGCAGGACTGTCTTGAGACTCAGAGGTTAAGCTTAAACGTTTAAATTCCCTTTAGGCAGGGTGGTAGATGAGAAGGGACAGTTAGAAGCTGATGATACCATAAAGAATAGCTGCAGTTGTTTCTCATGCCTCCTTTACTGTTACACTTCTATGATACTTGAGCATCTTTAATCATTAATGTTCTTTCTTTCTTTCTTTCACTTTTCAATGAGAAGTTGAAAACTCAATGTACTTTCTGACAATTAGATCTTGTCATACGCATCCTTTTCTAATAAATGTTTAACTAATGAGTGTAATGAAATATGGCTGCAGATATGTTTGGTGGGGTTTTTGTTTGTGGTTGGTTTTTTCTGGGTGTGGGTGGTTTTTTTTTTTTAAATAAAAAAATCCCCTAAACCACCATTCCTGCAATGACTGCTCATTTTGTTTCTCACTGCGCTGATCTGCATGAGCTTAGAGGTCTGTTGGTCTAGACTGGTCCTGTAACAGATGCGTGAATCAGTGAAAGAATGACTGTTTGGCTCCTGCTCAGCCTAACATAAATTTTGTTGTTCTCAATGCAAATCTGGTATAATCTAACATGACTTGAAGGAGGAAGATTTTTCAGTGTTCTTCATTGTGTCATGGATACCCATCTAAGATTAGACATAGGAAAGGGGAAAGTATGTGGGTTTTCTGTTTGTTTTGCCTTTTTAAAATTTTCTTTGAAAGTATATTGTGTATGAATTATTTTCAGTTTCCCATTTGTAGCTTTCCTTTTATGCTTCAGTTTCTGTAAGTTTTTCTTATTCTACTGAGGGGAAGGACTTCTGGGACAAGGGTAAGGGGACAAGGTTTTTCCTTCTTATGATTTTGTAGAAACTAGTGTAGCACTGAAACTGTGCTACAGTCAGTTCACCTATAGTGGTATCATACACTTTTATCCCACAAGATCCTTTTCCAGTGATGAGGTATTCTATGAAGGGAGGCAGGTGAAACCATGCAAGAGAACAGGAGCACTTCCATTCTGAATCAACTTTTTGTTATAGTTGGCAATATGTACAGACTTTGTTCATTAGCCCGAACTGTGAAAACTGGTAAGATCTATTTTGTATGTGTGTCTGAAGAGAAATATTTTTTTCTATTGTTTCTATCACTTCATTTCCATGGAATCGTCACCTCTATGTAACTGTATGTAATTACAACAGGTAAATCGTAAGATCCTATTCTTTATCCTTTTTATTTTATTTAATTAAAATAGATTTTTTTGGGGGTGGGGTGGGTGGGGTGTGGAAGTCCAGGAGGCTCCAGCAGCACTAGACTTAAAACCAGCTTTTCCTAACCTTGTAACCTATTGCTTATGGCAGTCAGAAACAGTCTGGCATCATAAAGATCTTTGTACTTAAGAGCTGGTTCTTACGTAACAGACTACAAGCAGTAGTCAGTTTTCAGACAAACACGCTTCTGGTAGCGGACCATCCTAAAAGAATGAGACAAGAAAAGTTTCTCTGTCTAGTCAGTAAAACTCAGGGTAATTATTACTGGTTTTATGCTCAATGGCAAATTGCACCAAAGACACAAAAATGGGTACGAGTGTTCTAAAATACAGAGGCCACAGTGACAGCTCATGGGTGAAGCCTGATCATGATACTGAAAATGTGATGAAAGAGACTTGACAGCAATATCCTATATTTACAACAGCATGTTTCACAAAAATGCAGTTGAGGATGCTTTTTACATTTACATGCTACAGTACTTATTCATTTAGTATGTAATGAGTTTTACCCTTCCTTTGATAGTAGTAGAAACATTTGGCGGGCAACATCCTCATACGGAAATGTGACTGATGCGAGGAAAAACAAAGAAGTGTTCACTGGTAGCTCAAAGTTTCAGTCATGGCAGATTAATTAGCATTGCCTTTTGAGAATTTGTATTCATTTTAGAGATATTTTTGAAAGTCCTTATTGCTTTTTGGTAGCTCATATATTTTTTAGTGAAGTGCTGCTTGTTGTTTTGAACTCCCAACAGGCTTCTTCATGTTTGCTCATCAGTTAGGAAACTGTGAAAGTGCTCTTTGGTGCACTCTGCTCAGTATGCCATTCGGATAAATCCTGACAGAGTGTGTACCACGTAGTCATGGGAACTTGGGCCCTGATGGAGAAGAGGGAGACGCTTAAAGTGACATGACTTAAAGTTGGTTTTAGTGTTTAGACTGGAGTTCTGTGGAGATAGCCTCTGTAGTTAAAAAGCAATAAAAGGGAAAAAGTTGTTTGAAAGAAAAGAAAGGAGTGGAGGAACAACCCACAAAACCATGTTTGTAATCCAACGTGGTGTCACTGGAAGACTGCAGATGAATGATTCAGAACAGAATTAGATTGGTTGATTTAATTTCCACTCACTTAATTTTTCTCACTCCAATGAGTAAAACTCAATTTTCATAATTATTTTGATTTGTAACGATGTAAATGAAGGCGTGTGTTAATAATTTTTAAAAACAGACGTGAAACAAATTTATGGAGGAGAACTGTAAGAAAGATTATAACCTCTTAATTTGAATGGAATAGTACCTTGCAATAAAATCATTAGGCAGAACAAGCCAGGAATGCTAATTATTAGTATTGTTTCAGGTGCAGAGGTAGGCAATATAAGTGTGTTCTAAAAAAAAGTGCCCTAAATGAACAATATATTTTTATATTTCATGGGAAACTTTTCAGAATCCAGTTAATAGCGTGTGCCGTTGTACTTCTTTTAGAGGCTGTTTTTTCCAGGTTTGTCTGATACTGGCCAAAAGGCCTAAAGTTTACTGGTGAGTGTGAAGGAAAACTCCTGAGATAATAGTATGAGTTTCCTTTCCTGAAGGAGTACAGCTGGAAGTAAACTCCCTGCTGAAAAGTGCAGCAAACAGTTATTTTAGATTTCTAAAGAGACAGTATTGATCTGTGTTATATGTATTGGATTTCAAATACCCATGGGCTAATGCTGAGGTTTTGTATAAGCATTGTGACAAGTCAGATTTTTGAGGACAGTGGGTTTGATTGTGGTGATTATAGGAAACTTTCCCTTTAATGCTCCTGCGAAAAAGCAAAAAAGCGCTGTTGGGATCCCATTTCCCCTTTTATACACATAGATGTGCATGTGGGAGCACACACTGCCTCCTTGTCTCTTTCGCTTACTGGTGAAAGGACAGGCCTGAAGTTGTGTTGTTACTGTGGTTAAGCCAGCGGATGTATGCCTTTTCTTTCTTTTTAACAGCCACCTCTATCTTGACCTTACTTGTTTTATCTGTCTTGTTACGTTTGCTATCAGGAGAAATACTGAAGTTGTTCTGGTGCAGAAATAGATACTTAGGATGCCAATAGAGTTTTTTCCTTGCCGAAGAACTAAAAATCTAGTATAATGCTGGAGATAACTTTCTGCAAAATAAAAGTCTGTAGAACTCCAAGGCCTTTTGACATGGTTTGCTTTGGTAGCCTTCTGTCCAGGTTGGTGAGAGATGGACCATTTAAGTGACCTGTAGGGTGCATGGGACATTGACTGGGTTGCCAAGCCCAGAGGGTGGTGATCAGTGGAGCAAAGTCCAGCTGGTAGCAGATGGCTAGTGGCATCCCTCCAGGGTCAGTTTTGGGGCCAGTACTATTTAGTGTCTTTCAATTGTCTGGATGATGGGCTGGAGTGTAATCTCAACAAGTATACTTGGATGATACCAAGTTGCTTGATACGCTAACAAGCAGAGTCACCGTTCAGTGCAACCTGGAGAAACGGTCTGACGGGAGATCCTGTGCCAGGGATGGAGTAGCCTTGTGCAGCTGTACAGGCTGCCTAGATGGCAGATTTCCAGGAAAGGACCTTGGACTCAGGTAGATGACAAGTTGAATGTGGGTTGGCAGTGACAAAGGCCAGCCACGTACTGCGCTGTCTTAGCAAGAGTGCAGCCAGAGAATAGGGTTTCTTCCCCTCTGTTCAGCAGTTGCGAGGCCACATCTGAAATACTCTGTTTGGGGTTCAGCAATGCATGAGAAAAATGACATACTGCCACAAGTCCAGGAGAGGATCACCAAGATGATTAGGGGCCTAGAGCATATCACTTCTAAGGTTGAAGAAATCCACTTTCCCCTTAAAAGGGACTAAGGGAAGGTCATATTGCTTTCCTCAGGTGTGTAATGGGAGGAAACTAAGAAGGCAGAAATTCTGATTAGATCTGAGGTTTTTTTTGGGGGGGCATAGTAGTGTTTGGTGGTTTTTTGTTATTAGTTTTGGGGATGTTTTGTTTCTTTGTTTTGGACCATGAGTCTGATGAACAGGTGCCCAGAGAGACTGTGGAACCTCTGTCCACAGGGACATTCAAAACTCCACTTGAAGGTGGAAGTAGTCTTTCCTAAAATTGTTTGGGCTGCATAATTTAATCTTTAATCAAAGAAGACGTGCAGGCAGAGTAGAGTGGTTATTTAGTTTCATTAATGTATTTTTTGTGTTTTTGGGTAAAAGTTTACACTGAGCTTATTCTTGGAAAAACAGCATTTTTAAACCAAATAAGACTGCTGTAAGCAAAATTGATAATTTTTTTCCTTCAATGAAAGACTTCTTTAACAGAGGAAATGGGATACTACTCACATTTTTACAAATCTGTATTTCAGAAAGCTCTTCAAATTCTGGGTTTTGTATGATTTTTAAGAATAGTTTGAATAGTTACTGATTGTTTGACAAAGATATTCTTTTTAAATGATCAACCTGCAGCTTCAGAAAGTCAGCTAATTTATTCTGCAAAGGGATGACTGCGTTACAGCTTAAATATGTCTCTGCTGGATTATCTTTACTTCCATGAGGAAGGGGATCTGAATTTTGAATTCTAGAGCTCCCACCCTGAATTTCGTACACTAATTTCCTTCCTTCTTGTGTTATAGTTTACTTTTCAGGTAAATTTATCTCTTGATTTTTGGATTCGCAAAGCAAGAATTTGGGATTGACAAGGGAAGCATGCTTGAAGAAGTGTTCTTGATATAAAACAGTCTTTTCCGTAACACTTCAGAAAAAACTTCTTAGGGATGGAGGGGCGAGAAGGAATCACAGGTAGGGGTTGGAAGGGACCTCTGGAGATCATCTCGTCCAACCTTCCTGCTTGAGCAGTACACCTAAAGCAGGGTGCACAGGACTGCGTCCAGGTGGGTTTTGAGTATTTCCACAGAAGGAGACTCCACAACCTCTCTGGGCAGCCTGCTCCAGTGAATGTGGTTTTAAAAAGACAGAAAACTCTGTAATAGTGACCCAACTAGTCCAAAAGGTAGAAGAAACCATTACTCATACAGCAGTGGCAAAATTAATCTGAGTTTCTAGCTGTAATTCAAATAGCTTCAGAACTATAGAGCCCAGTTCTGTGATGCTTATGCAACAGCAGCTTTATCTGTAACGTGGTGATAACTGAATTGATTGCATTAGCTTTAGGGTGGATGTGGGCTTTAGAAAGGGGTTCTTGCCCACCTCCCAGCAAGAAGAATCTTCAAATCTTGAAAAGTGATTGTGGGTACAAATCAGTAGGTTTTAATCCCCAGGTTTAGATGAAACATTCGACTTTCTTTCTCAATAGTTACGTGAAATGTTGACAAGCAATTGAAATGCAGAAGTACTTAAGGATTTTGCCCATTATGAAAGTCTCCTATATATTTTACAAAAATTTTACCTACTTCATGTAGTTTCGTACAAATCTGTATATGATGTTTATCAAATTCACTACTTTTATAATAAAGCACTGTGAACAGGAGCTATTTTTTTCCAGCATAACTCAGTCTTCATACACAGGCATCACTTCCAAGGCAGACACATGCTGGAGTCAGCCTCTGTCACTTTGTAAACCTGGTCTTCTGTTCTTTCGAATATGTTGTCAATTGTAGCGATGGCTCTTCTAAGAGTAGTTCCTTAACCCACCAAAAAGCAAACAGATCTGGCTTCATGTAAGAAACAAAGCATTTATCACAAGATAATTTTCAAATGCTTTAGTACTTAGCCAGACTTTAATTGGTGATTCATTTAATGAAATGTAGCAGGTTTTGTTTGCCAGGAGAGCTGTGGCTTGTTATGAAACTACTAGGATTTAGATATCCTGTTTTGGTTAGATTCTTAAGACTTCATTTCACAGAATCATAGAATATCTCAAGTTGGAAGGGACCCATCAGTCATTGAGCCCAACTCCCTGCTCCTCACAGGACTACCTAAAACTAAAACATATGACTAAGAGCATTGTCTAGATGCTCCTTGAACTCTGACAGGCTTGGTGCCATGACCACTTCCCTGACAAGCCTGTTGCAGTGACTGACCACCCTCTCAGTAAAGAACCTCTTCCTAATGTCCAGTCTGAACTTCCCCTGATGCAGCTTCATTGCATTTCTTCGTGTCCTACTGCTGGTCACCAGAGAGAAGAGATCAGCACCTCCCCCTCCGCTGCTCCCCATGTGGAAGCTGTAGACTGCCATGAGGTCACCCCTCAGCCTTCTCTTCTCCAAGCTGAACAAGCCAAGTGACCTCAGCTGCTCCTCCTAAGTCTTGCCCTCGAGGCCTTTCACCATCTTGGTCACCCTCCTCTGGACACACTTGAATAGTTTGTCTGTCTTATATTGAGGCACCCAAAACTGCACACAGTACTTGAGGTGGGGCTGCACCAGTGTGGTGCAGAGTGGGACAATCATCTCCCTTGACTGGCTAGCTGTGCTGTGCTTGGCACAGTTGGCCCTTTTGGCTGCCAGGGCACACTGTTGGCTTGCATTCAACTTGCCATCAGCCCAAACCCTCGGATCTCTTTCCACGGGTCTGTTCTCCAGCCTCTTGTCCACCAGTTTGTATGTGTAACCAGGATTACCCTGTCCCAGGTGGAGGATCCAGCGCTTGTTCTTGTTAAGTTTCATACATTGTTGATTGCCCAGCTCTCTAGTCTATTCACATATCTCTATAAGGCCTCTCTACCCTCGAGGAAGTCCACAGCTCCTCCTAGTTTAGTATCGTCAGCAAACTTAATTTACATTAGATTCCTGTGTCCAGATCATTTATAAAAACATTAAAGAGCACTGGGCCTAAAATAGAGCCCTGGGGAACCCCCCTGGTGACTGGCCACCAGCCTGATGTAACCCCATTTACTATAACTCTGAGCCTGGCCCATCAGCCAATTGCTTACCCAATATTATGGACTTGTCTAGCTGTGTGCTGGACATTTTGTCCAGAAGGATACTGTGAGAGACAGTATCAAAAGCTTTGCTAAAATCCAAACCCACCACATCTACTGGCTTCCCTTGGTCAACTAGATGGGTGACCTTGTCACAAAAGGAAATGAAGTTGGTTAAGCAGGACTTTCCCCTTGTGAACCCATGCCGGCTGTGACCAGCGACTGCATCGTGTCTCAAGTGTTTTTTCAATAACTCCCAAAACAACCTTCTTCACAATTTTACCATTCACTGAAGTGAGACTGACAGGCCTGTAATTACCAGGGTCTTGCTTCTTACCCTTCTTGAAAATTGGGACAACATTTGCCAGCTTCCAGTCAACTGGGACCTCTCCAGACTTCCAAGACTATTAAAAAATAATGGAGAGAGGTCCTGCAATGACATTGTACCCTGGAATGAATCCCATTGGACCCCATAGATTTATGTGCATCTAGCTGAAGCAGCAAGTCTTGAACAAGTTCAGGGTCAGCTTGTTTCTTTAAAACAAGACAGAAAACCGCTAATGATTACATGAAACTCACAACATTTTTGTTTTGTTCTGCTCTTGATAGATATATGTCAAAATTCCACATTTTTTTTTTTACATCTATTTTAGAATTCAAAAATTTTGATGTTGAGCGTATCACTGAGAAAGTGTTTCAGTATTTAAATCTCAGTGTATGCTTTTGATGCTGTTGATGGAATTTGGTTTTGTTGTATTCAGGCCATCTTAGAATGAGACTGTCGTGTTACTGCTGGGTGTAGAAACTTGAATTTCTGAGATACTTCAGGTTTCAGTTAATGAAGAGTACTTTTGCCCGAGCAATATTTAGGTTATTACACATCTTCTGGAAAAGTGATACTTTTGCTGTACTCAAGTTTGGATTGCATGTTGTTTTTGTAGAGCTGTTTTTGGTAGTTCTTAGTCATGAAGGTGGCATGTAGCACTATGTAGCATTTAGTAGCACTGCTTGCTAGTAATTATAGAATGGTTTGAGGTGGAAGGGATCTTTAAGGATCATCTAGTCCAACCACCCCCCTGCCATGAGTAGGGACATCTTTCACTAGATCAAGTTTCTCAAGGCCCTGTCCAACCTGACTTTGAACACTTCCAAGGATGGGGCATCTACAACTTTTCTGGGCAACCTGTTCTGATGCCTCACCACCCTCATCGTAAAGAAATTTCTTCTTTATCTCTGATCTAAATCTACCCTCTTTCAGTTTAAAGCCATTACGCCTTGTCCTATCACTTCCTGCCATTGTAAAAAGTCCCTCTCCAGCTTTCTTGTAGGCCTCCTTCAGGTACTGGAAGGCTGCAGTAAGGTCTCCCTGGAGCCTTCTCTTCTCCAGGCTGAACAACCCCAACTCCCTTAGCCTTTTTTCATAGGAGAGGTATTCCAGCCCTCTCATTATTTTCGTGGCTCTCCTCTGGACTTGCTCCAGCAGGTCCACGTGTGTCTTGTACTGGGGACCTCAGAGCTGGATGCAGCACTCCAGTTGGGGTCTCATGAGAGTAGAGTAGAGGAGCAGAGTCACCTCCCTCGACCTGCTGGCCACACTTCTTTTGATGTAGCCTAGAATACAACTGGCTATTTGGGCTGCAAGCACACATTGCTGGCTCATGTCTGATTTTTTTTGTCCCCCAGTATCCCCAAGTCTTTCTCCACAGGGCTTCTTTCAATCCATTCATCCCCCAGTCTCTTGATATTGGGGTTTGCCCTGACCCAGGTGCAGGAACTTGCACTTGGTGGTGTTTACCTTTATGAGGTTCACATGGGCCCACTCCTCAAGCCTGTCAAGATGCCTCTGATGGCATCCCTTCCCTTAAGCAAATCAACGGCACCACTTGGCTTGATGTCATCTGCACACTTGCAGAAGGTGCACTGAAACCCACTGTCTATGTCATTAATAAAGATATTGAACAGTACTGGTCCCTGAGGAACACCACTCATTACTGACCTTCATTTGGACATTGAGCCATTGATTCAAACTCTTTAGATGTGGTCATCCTGCCAATTCCTTATCCATTGAATAGTCCATCCATCAAACCCATCTCTCTCCAATTTAGAGAAGGCTGTTGTGTGGGACTGTGTCAAAAGCCTTACAGAAATCAAGGTAGATAACATGAAAGTACATGAATGTGATGCTCACTGCAAAACAAACAAGACCTTTTTATTAAATACTTCTACATGTCAATCTCATTGTCTTGAAATACAATGGAAATAGCTGAGCTGTTTTGTCCAATGTGTATCAAGGAAGTGAAGATAACCGTTAGAAAAATGTAACAGTGATGTTAAAACAAACTTGAACACTTCTATTCAGTGATGGCGGAGTGCCTGTTCATGACCGTCAAAAACTATTTGTTAATTATCAGTTTATGAAACTGTTAAATTTTAATGAAATTGAATGATGCTGGGATGGGTCTGGGAAATTAAAGTTCCTTGATATGTTGAGCAATCCCTTCTGTGCTGAGGATGTTTGGCAACTCAAGAAAAGTGGTCTGTAAAGTATAACAGAGTGCAAACTCTGCGCCAGCCTGAGCCATGTTGTAAGTATGTGGGACCATGATGGTCCATTTCTGTGTTCTTAATGATGTAATGTTCAACAGTGATGGCAAGTGGTTTTGAAATCAGCAGGAATGGGTGACTTTTAACTAAGAATTTTTAAGGAGGTAGCTTAAAGGTAAGGTATACTGACATTCTTGTTGGTTGTGTTCTGGTTTTGCATTTTTCTTCCCTCACTAAGTGTCAGAATTATGAGAATTGTCAAACTAAGAGTGGTGATGCTATGACAATGCAAGTGGGATATCCTGACTGTGTATTGTCTAATCTAGCCTCTTATCCTAGAAGAGTGTTTATACTATCTGTATTAGTCAGTAAGATGGAGCTCTGTATAACAGGCAAGTATAACTAACTTTGAAGAGGAACTTGAATGAAGTTGCCTTGAATGTTTTGATGAAGTTGTTTGTTTTTACTGTAAAACTGGTATTGTACACTGTTTTAATAACCTAATAAATGATGCTTTGATTTCTTTTGCAAATTGTTCATGTGAGGCCTTGCTCAAATTAAGCTTTTTATGATTTGATTTGGGAAAAATTACTTGGGCAAAATAATACTGATTTTTGGAAGGCAGAGGGATATATATTACAGTTTTTAGTAGACTGTCATGTCTGTAGCACCTGCACTGGTGTCGTTTCTTTTGGGAGTGTGTTGGTTTTGGTTTGGTTTGGTTTTCAGTTGGTTTCTCCCCCCCCCCCCCCCGCGTAGCCTCTTCTGTGAGAGATGAAAGAAGCCTGCAGAGGCTCTTTGATGTGAAGACCTACTTAAATTAGTTTGCAATGTTATGATACCGGGGCTGTCTGTACACAGATTTGGAAAAAATGGCAGTGTTACATAGCTGATGTGATTTAAGCGTACAAGAGAAGTAACAGGGGTCACCTGCAGAAGCTGAGTGCCCAAAATGTCTGCTCACTAGTACAGTTACAGGGAAAGGGATGCTAGTTCTCTCTGAAACCTCCCTTTTAAAACTGTTTCTAATCTTCTGGTGGCAGTTTTGTTGCCAAACTAGTGTTGCTTTCACAGGAAGTGCTTGGAAGGAGACCTTGTTTAAACTGGCAGAGAAGACAGAAGAAATGCAACTTTTATCTTTGCTGACACTTTGCAGGTTAATGAAGCTCTTTCTCATACATGCTACTGACTTAAAACCTCACATTCACTGCCTGCCCTTCCTTGTCTCCCCACTTAATCTGAAGTGCTTTGAATGCTTCCTTACGTAATTTGTTCCGCCATGTCTAGGATAGGTTCTTCAAAAACATTTTTGTCCACGGGTATGGTACTTTCTGGTTAAAATATCTCTAACAGCGTTGCTTTACTTCAGCAAAGCCTACTCTGTTTGGTGAACTCATTTGTAGTTTAGTATAGCTTCCTGTTTTTCTCATCTTATTTAATTGGGCAACAAGTTGCAGCAAAGCAGCTTCCTTTAAATTGAATCAGTGAATATTGTGCATATTCTAAATAGGGAAGCAACTAATGTCTCCTTAAATCTTACAAAATTCTTGGACACTTTTCTATAGCTTCAGTATTTGTGTGGAAGGCCAAACCTGGTTGCAAATAACAATTATCTGCTTTCCTGTGTATTCCTTTTCAATTTTACTTGGTTATTTTTTTTGTTCTCTATTGCTTTGATGGTAACAATAAACAGTTGTCCTACCTTTATTTTCTGTCATCTCTATTGCTTCGTTTCATGTGACTTGTTCCTACAAGTAATGGTGCTACTTCATTGGGTCCACATGTGTGTGCTACTACCCTAAGATAATTATACAATAAAATTGACATGTAGAATATTTATTAAAACTGTCTTGTTTGTTCTGCAGTGAGCGTTGCATAGTGTGGTTATTTTTATAGCAATACAACTATTTCTTTGACATGCAGTGTTGTGTGTGTGTTTGCCTTGAGAAAAGAGAAGGGAAATGAGAGGAAATACAGTCAGTCTAGCTAGGTGCAGAGCGTAGGTCATACTAGAAACCCAGGAATCAATGACTGACTTGGGTATTAGTATGAAGTCTCTGATTCATGAGTCAAGGGTGAACTACTGGACGGAGCAACGATATTGTGCTGGTAGTTGTAGTGTGCTGAAAGCATGCTTACAATGTGTACAAAGATATTTGGATGGATGCCTCTTCTCTGATAGAATGATTTTGCCCATTGTAAACATGCAGGCTGGACTTCTGTCCGTTTGCCAAAAGTTAAACCAGAAGGGTGTGATTTATGACTTGCTCTGTGGGGCATTTAGGAATATCTTTCATCAAGTTGCTGTATGAATCTCTAATTCTGAAACAATCCTCTGATCTGTAGTAGAGGAAGAAAACACAAACTTTGTCATAAAGCAGTGTGAAGTGGAGCTGGAGCTCTGCTTGAGGTTTTAAAAGTAAGTAGATGCACCTGTAGAGAGCATATTATGTGCAAGAAACATGGTATCTGTGATTCTTGAGCATCTGAGAGTGAAGCATAGTGCTTGAAGGACTTCCCAGTCAGCATGGACATGCACTGTGCTGCCAACCTGCTGAGTAACTCTCAGCACGTGGAGTGTTCTGGTGCTTCTGTTGGAAGAATTTACAAAGGAAGTTACAGCTTGACCATGATTGAGAATTTTTAACTAAAGATTGGATCACTCTTAAAACAACTCTAGAGGAACTAAATGTATAAAACACTAGGTTTTGATAGTGTGAATTTTTAACTGTTGCTTATAGAAGCTGTAAGACTTTTTAGGATTATTTTTAAGACCTGTATGTGAAGTGAGCAATTGTAGGGGAAAAGAAATGAGGATCTCTTGGTCAGTTGAATGCTAGAGAAGTGGGCTTTGTCCCTGTCTGGGTAATGAATTTGCCTGAGATATTAGAGAAGTCATGTAAACAACACATTTTCCAGGTGACCCGTAATTGGGATTTCATAACTTCTGAGAGTTTGCCTTGAAGATGAGTAGTCTAGTTGAAGGAAGAGAATGTTGAGGTCGTCACCTGAAGGCAACTGAGTGTATTCACTGAATATATAAAATTTTATAAAATGCTTGTGTATTGGGCACTTAACATTAATGGAAGATTTCAACCCTAATCTGTCATCTTACTGTTTTTGACAGGGGTCCAGGCAAATTTGTTCATGTTGTAAAGCTCTGAGATTATAGCAGTCTCATAAAACTGCAAGAGGAAATTTAATACCTCTGTTTTCAGAGCAGGGTTTGAATAGCACGTAGTTTTAACAGGAAGGAGAAAGAATGCAAGCCTAGAAATGCAGGATCATAGCAGACTGAAAATGCTTTAAAGAGTAGTTTGTTGATTGAGCATCAACCAGCCTTTATGCAAGATGGGCCAGGGTAAGTTATAAGAAAAGGCTATAGAGACACGTGGTCATTTAGTGACACAGTGTAGGGGGGTGTGCCTTACACACAGTAACGATTGAGATGTGAATGGAGCCTGCAGTCGGGCTTCTGTGTTCTGTATGAACCTTACGGTTTTGCCCTTTGTATGTGGGTATATAATGCACATCAGTACAAAAAATATACACGCACCTCAGAACAAAACTGTTGAGT
>WEKW01027862.1:0-33232 GCA_013389905.1 Sula dactylatra
TTCTCTGGAGGGGTGCACAAGGGTCCACTATAGCCGAGCACACCCTTGAGGTGGTTGGTCTCCTGATTGTCATCTTGTGAGGCAGCTAAGGCACCTTTGTCACTGCTGTGGTTGGCCTGGCTTATTCCCCCGTTGGATGTGATGGCATTAGCATTGCCACTTTGGCCCCCGCCCCCCAAAATCCTTCAGTTTAAAGCCCACCACCTCACCATGTTGGTCAGCCTGCTGCCAAAGATTCCCTTTTAAACATATTTTAATTAAAAACCTCACAGGCATTTTATAGACAAGAAAATGGAGACCTTTTACCCTGTTTTTCTCCTCAGGAAACTTGATCATGTTTGTTTGCTTTCCATGAGATTCAGATCTCTCTTTTCCCCCAGGCCAAGGTTTCCTTGTCTGTATGGCTGTGTAGTATCAGCATTTGAGCAGATGTGGTATAAAAGTATTGTAAAATGGAAAATACTCTTCTTACGTGTTTCTGTGTAGTTTTGGTTAATCCCTGCAATGATCTGTCTGTCCTTCAATCTTTTAATGAAAACTGCAGAAAGAACAAACAGGCAAATGCATATACCTGTGTAAAAGCTACTGTGTATGGTTGTCAAGTTATTCATCTTCAGGACTGCAGGTTGTCAAGCCCTGCGAGAAGTACAGGGTCAGCAGATTAGCAAAGAGAGAAAAAAACTTTATCAAGAAAGTGGGCGTTAAGCAAGGAAATTGTCAGACTGCTAGCTAATAAGCCTTACATTACAAGAGCCTAAAAACCTTTTGTTGTGTAACTTTTTAATGTCTGCTTTATCCTTGTATTTACCAACTGGGGTGTCTTGCATTTTTATGGCCCATGCTCTGGATATTTATAACAGAAACAGAGAGATAAAATTACTTGTCTTGGATATCATTGACAAACTGGTGATGAATCTTCTGTAGTGCAATAGTGTTGGCTTCCAAGTAACAATCACATCAATGTGGTCTTCACCCTGAGCCAGCTGTGACTGACCACCTCCAGTCCCAAAACCATCTTAACACGGTACATGTGTTACTGCTAATTAGTCTGCCTAAGAGTCAAGAACGTCAGTGTGGTACATGTAGCTGGCATCTGAATGTGTCTAAATGGCTTCAGGACTACAGCTGACTTACATTCTCCCAATTGTACGGGTTATGCTGGGCATAACAGGCTACATGCAGGTATCCTCAGGTACGTACTACCCACAAGTATGTGCTTCCTGTCAAGTTGATGTCCTTCTGCATCAGTTAAAAACTGCAACATGGGTGGGAAGATGGGGAAATCAATATCACTCTTTGAAAAAAAGAATTAAAAACTCTTGAGCCACTGATAGGCAATTGGGGTTAGGATAGTAGGTGGTATTTGTACCTGTAGATATCATTAACTCAGCAGTATCAGGCTTAGCTTCCCCATAGATGTTTTGTGGGGATTTTTGTACTCAGCTGCTGCTCCTGAAAGGTTTAAGCCTTCAGTCCTTCTATGATTAGCTGTCCAGAGCTGTCAGCATTCCTCTTTAGTCCCAGAAGAAAATCCTTAGTGTTGCTTACTGAAGAGAAATGGGATAGGAATCAGTTGGGAATTAAGGGCTCTCCAGTACTGTAATGTAAATGCCAGGACAAGGGACATGAATTTAGGAAGAATTTAGGATTTACTGGTATAGAAAGCATGAGTATTGTCTGCTGGCCATCCTAATTGCCTCTAGAATTGCTTGCAGCAAACCGTTTGTTGTCTGATCATTCTATATATTACAAATACACTGTATTAAACATACTTGAGAAGTTTTAAAATTTAACTTGGTGGATGAAATTATTTGAAAATGTTGGTAGATTTGAAAACAATATTGCAGTGAAAAAAATGGTAAAATCTGGACTGTGTCTGCCAGACTAACTCAGGAGACTTATCAGGACAAGAATATGTTATTTCCCCCATTTCAGGCTGATGATTACTTACTTGAAGGAGAAGCGGTTAGTTAAACTGGTAATGCAGACTTTTTTCCAGTTGAGCTATCCGTTTATACTGCATGATGAATATAAAATGCTCCACTCCTAATACCATCTTTGGCATTATTTTGATATATATGCATCATCTGAATGACTGCAATACCCTTATTTGTACAGGACAGAGCTCTGAGAGTGTGTACTTATTCTGCAAGCAGCAGCGACACTGAGCTGGAGCCAGAGTATGAAACGAATTATTTTAGAACTGCAGAGGAGACTTTAGTAGAGTTAACAAAGAACAACAAACAAGGTAATTGAAAATTTGTACCTAAAAATGTATATTGCTCATCTCCACTCTGACTCAGCAGCAGATAGTGTCCTTCATTGAACTTTCTGTCTAGTTTTTACTTTCTAACCCCAGATCTTACTTCAGTCTAATTTTCTATTAGCTTTTTATTACTTTTTGCTTTTTATTCTGTGTGTATATCCTTTTTTCTTCTCTTCCACAGTTTTTGCTAGCAGGGGCTTAACTTGTAGGTTTTTATGCATAAATCCCTGCAGATTAACTAAAAAGAAGTCTTCTGTTACATTATTACAAAATTTAAAAGGTGACTATAAAGATAGCTTCCCTCTTTTTCTTTTTAATTATATTAGCCAGTTGAAATAGCCCAATGATCAAGGCCATAGTTCTCCAACCTCTGTATCAAAGTGATGTTGGTTACGGTGCCATAGTGAAGTCTCTCTCATTGTCCTCCGTGTATATATTGCCATTTTCAAGTATCAGACCTTTTTGTGAGAATTGATGGCAATTTGGAATTTACTGAATTCCAGTAGATAAAAACACATTAAGGGAAGTTCTTGAGATAATAGTTTTCTGTGTGTTTAATAACCCAAGAAATTGCTGTCCTGTCTTGACCACCAGCTTGCCGTGCTGCAAGCCACCTTTCAGTGCGGATGCGTGCCCTCTGGGAGGGAGAGGAAAGCATGGCTCATATCCTTGCCTACGCAGCTGATGGCTTCCCTGCAGGAGATAAGTTCTGGCGAGTGCAGAGGCCAGTGCAAGGTCTCAGCACCACTGAAGCCCTGAGAGCTTAAGCAGTACTTCAGTGATTCATAGGATTTGTGCTGACCCTCTGCACAGCAGTGAGCTTGACCTAGCAAAGATTAGCACCTACAGTAGATACCGCAGTGATGAATGCATTAAAAATGCCATGGACAGCTAGATACTGTCGACAGACATATTGTGCTCTTTAGTGTCTGCTGGGAGTTGGACTTAAACATTTGGCGTTTTCAGAGGTAATCCATTTCTTGTGATCCCATCACAGAGAGAGCAAAGTAGGAAGCTAGGACTGTTTATTTACATTACTCTGGTAACTTTGTATTTTTAATCTGCATGAAATGTTGCAAGTCATTTAACTCAGCCCATAAACACTTTACAGACTTTGCTTTCTATAAGTTATGTTCTAATACAAGATGTGTTTTGTTAAAGAGGAAGATAAGCATTTTTTTCTGTATTGATGACAATTTGAAAAAAAAGGGATTTTATCATGTGTAAGCAGTTGAATTAAATGGTAGCAGATTCCAAGTTTAATGATAACTAAGCATGACTTGAAGTCACCATTTTACATAGCAAATCATTAATTTTGTGTATATGCCTAACTTTTGGGCTAGTAACAGAACTAAAATTCATAATTGTGATTGAGACAAATAGGAAAGAAAATTATAAAGCATTATTGCAAAAGTATTTCTGCTATGGTTCTTCCTTGTGGTCAGGATTTCTGTTCTGCACTCTATAAATGCAATTCTCACATTGTATTAATAGAAACACTTTATTCCATTCTGTGTTCAAAGATCTTAGCTTCTTTATGCACACAAGTGATATAACCTCAAAACATCCACATGAGGCTGAGGCAGGGACTGCAGCAAACCAATTCAAAGAGAATATTTTTATATGTATAGATAATTATATTTATTAGATGAGTCCCCAAAACATTAACGAACTTTCACTGGTTGCACAATTATAATGTTGGAGTGATTTTCATTTTCCATTTATGAGCGCCTGATGCAAGCACTATTAAAAGTCAATTATAAGACCTTCATTGATTTAGTGGGCTTTGGATGAGACTCCCAGTACATTGCCCAATGTTACGGAGAAGGACAGTAGAATAGCAGGGAATAAGGCAAATATTCCAGGTTCTTCTGTTTTAACCATGAAAATTTGGTTTTATCCTGATGTGATTCTGTTGGAGACACTGGAGGCAGAGACTTTTCTAATGCTATAGGTTATAAAGTAGAGTTGAAGTTTGTGTAACAAGTGTGAGGAAAGAAGCTAATGATTATGTAATCCTCTTTCTCCTGTGCATTTTCATGAAGCTGCAGAAAATTTATTTGGTTTTGTTTGGATCTTCCAAATGAGTTTTCAGCCTTGGACTTTGGAAACTGAGGTTTTATTCCTAATGTTCTTGTATTACAGTAGGTTCTGTAAGAAATGGGTAGGACTTGCTTCTTACCTTACTAGTATATTTTTTATACTGTTGTATTCATTAGCTAAAAATGTAGTGAAAAGGGAAGAATTATCAAATATAGTCGAACTGAAAGACAGGCTAAAGGAACTTAGCACATCTGCCATGTAAGGCTATTAAGAGGGAAGAACGAAAACTTACAGCAAAGAAATAAGTAGAACGATCCCCCCAAATTAACCATCTCATCTATAATCAAAAAAGGAAATTAATTCTAGCTGTCTCATACCATCTCCTTCACCTTGAATATTAAGTATGAACAGTCCCTGTATATACATTGATTGGAGAGTTAGGAGATAATGTTTTAATGCTTTTATTACATTGAATTCCAGATACTTCAAAACATTTGAAATACATTTAAAAAATTAAATTACAATGTATGTAGACTGCATTTCGTCAATTAAATATGTCATAATGATATTATTTTTAACATCTCTTACAGCCGAGCAGGAAAAACAAAATCAGAGAAAGTCATTTCTGGGGAACCCGATGTCAATCTTGGATTTATACCAACACAGTCTCTATGGCCATTTTGGAGAGGATGGACCCGAACAATTAACACATTACAGTTTAATTGAGCAGCTGAGTGGAGCTTCCAGTAAGGACAGCAAGGGCAAGGACAGCCCCAGTGTGAGTTACTGTGATTTTTGTATTATGTCTCATTTTCTTCATGATTGTATTTATTTGCCTTTTGGTTTTTATTCCATGTGTTGATTGATTACAAAAACCAGGCAGACATGAAAAAAAAAACATGACCTTCAGAAGAGTAAAGATGTAAATACTTTTAGAACAGAATGTTACATTCTGATGCTTACCCGTCATAGAATTAGACTTCCAAAATTGACAAGTGCAGACAGGCTAGCACTAGCAGTCTGCCATTAGAAAGGAGTTGAAATTTTAAGGCTAGCAAGAAAACACAGAATTTGTCTTTCAAGGCCGCTCCTTCATGTATGGTTAGATATTATGTATAGCACACCATGTAGTAAATGACTTAAACATCTGCAGTAGTATTCCTGAAAATTCAGATGAAACTATGCTATGGAAGTCAGCTGTCTTCTGGTCTCTTTTGAAATAACTCTTGGTGCTAGCTCTGGAACTCCTGATCTGAAGGTTTTAAACATTATTTTAATGAAGATCAGTCCTGATCTGATTGGTGGATCTTGAGGCTAAACTGAAACAAATTTGTTTTCTCCCCTTACTCCATGTGAACCCACCTGCTATTTCTGTCTCTAAAAACATTGAACCTCACATCACGCAGTCTCAACAACCCTGAAAAGCAACTTCTCAACCTACTCTTTTCCTCCTCTGTTCTCGTGCTTTCTCCTCTCATCCTCACGCCCCTTTTTCACTTTTTCTCTCCTATGTTCTAACAATCTGATTTGTTTGAAAATAGAGCCACCCAGCCATGATCCACTGTAATAATTTTGCTTCCATGTTCTGACTCTTTCCCCAGCTCTTCTTTTGGGTATGTTACAGTATAAACGAAGGGGGTAGCAGAAAGTAATGAATGAGCTGCTGTTTTGTAGCATACTGGCATAGTTCATAAGTGAAGAATTTTTATCTCTTCCTAGACCCCAGTTTTCAGCTTCAGAAAATCACTGTGCATTGCAACTTAAGAGGTGATTAACTCTAACCAAAGTTAGTCTTACAGCTCTCAGGACTCTGGGCCAAATGTGCAGAAGGAATGTGTGGAACAAACTGGCAGTGCCCCTGTTTGTTCCAACTCTGCTGGCATGAAAGCCCCACTTAACTGAATATTGAATTGACTCACAAACTTCAAAAGAAAAATCCTGAAATGTATCTGCCTCATTTCCCAATCAACCAACTTTCACTAGTACCCAAAATATGATTTAATTTTAATATATTTGGGTCATATTAGAAAGAACAATTTTCAAAAATGTGGCTTCGTAGTTGGGAAGAAGAAAAGAAAAAAAACCAGAACAGTATTGAAAAAGATAAATGAAGGAAAATAATTTCAGCATCCACTTAATTCCTCCTCTTGAACATCTAGAAATTCATAGCTTAATTATGCAAATGAGATGTATTATATACATACGTATGTATATAAAAAAATATAAGAATCAGTTCTGCCTTCTGAGGGCCAAGGTCTTTTGCTATTAACAGAGTGATTAGATTCAATTCCACTATAGAGAAGTGGCTTAGAGTTGCCTCTACTTTTAATTCATTCTTCTCATGCATTTCTTGTATATGACTTTCTGCAGTGTGCCCAATCAGCATCAAAACATAAACAAAACTCATTGAAATAGCGTTAGGATCCTTGTAAAAATCCATCATTAAGCTAGAAGGCAACAGGTATAACTCAGCACTAGCATTTTTCATGCATTATGTTGGGGGGATTTTGAGATTACTTTTTGAGTATCTGAAATAGCTCTCAAAATAGCATTGCCTCTCGGTGAACAATGAAAGCTCAATAAAGCACTAGAGAATTGCCTATTAGTATTAAACTTTTCAGAATGACAAATGAGAAGCAGTAACCATGAAAAGCAGGTTGCCCTGAACTCCTTATTTGAACCAGTATGGCAAATTTTTCTCAGCTGTAATTTGTCCAACCCAAGAAGACCCACAGTCTGTTTAAATTACAACTGTGTGATCTGGAACACTACCCACAAAAAACCGGGGACACCAGAAACTGAGGCACTTATGACCCACAACTCTGAAAAAAACCAGATAAGTTCTGAGGGGGGAAAAAAATGCAGCTTTCATGCAGAATATTTGGCATTTTGAAAAAGGAAATGCTACGTGTTTTGAAGTTCATTCCCAAATGGTGTGTGTGAAGCCTTTAAAAAAAACCCACAAAGTGTCGTGATGGACAGAATGAGTTTATGCTGCTTGTCGAAAGAGCAGTGTGCTGTATCAGTCCCTCAGCCCAATTAAATTGGACTGTACAGCACCAGTATGATAGTGGCTTCAGACTGGGGGGCTCTAATGAGACATTCTGGCAGAAAACTCTGTTAACCCAGACTCATTGTCATTTGAACTGTCTCCTTCTCACTGAACATATTCACCAGCGTTACCCCCAAAGCATATACACAAGTTTTATCAGCAAAAAAGTATTGCACAGAAGGAATTTCAGAAGGGAAACAACCAATGGGCAATTACTATGACAAAGGGACACTGAATGGACAGCTTGAGGAATCAAAAAAGGCTTTTACATATTGAAAGGAGAAATATTTATTGTTCCAGTTTCGTATCTGCCAAGTCTTAAGCAGCATCCTGGTTGATTTCTCTTGGCACTAAGACCAATTTGATGTTACATTTAATTTGACCTGGGAAACATATTCTGAAATAATGTCCTCCTTTTGTACACTGCAGAATTTTGGACAAGAAAAACAAATCACAATTTCAAAGAAAAGAATAAATAAAATGCATTGAATCATGGACATAAAACTTTCTCTTAAATTAACATCCATGGTGAATGTTTCTCATGTAGAATTTTGAAAACTAGAAACAATAATTTTTATATGTAGCAATGGAATTGATTTTAATTAAACAGTAACTTCTCTAATTTAATAACACATATGCAGCACCTGATCCAAAGTCCACTGTAGCCACCCATGGTAGACATCTGTTCAGCAAAACTTCAGTGAGGGCCACATTAAACAGCTGTTCCTCTTCCTTATAGCAGTAACTGGTAGTGCCTTGAGCAGGTTGCTGACATCATGATTGCTACCATATTTTTGCAATGAAAAAAATATTTCACATTTCAATTAATTTACTGTTTAGACTTTAAAAGTTCAGTGATTTATTTTTTCTTATAAGAATTCAGAAAACAAGATAGATTTCCCTCATCCAGTCCCATTATTAACTTATTTTATGATCAAATGAGAACCAACACAAGACTTTATTGTCTTATTTGTTCCCTTGAAGAAGTAACCAAGTTGGTCAAAGATTTTATTACTTAATCATCCTTACGATCCCAAAGCATCATGAAAAATGTGTTTTGTTCTCTGGCTTTAACCAACCATTGCATACTTTTTTCTGTAGTACAGCCCTTCTTGCTTTCTTTTGTCCCTGTGTATTATTTAATTTGAGTCACCAACAAGGCTTGCTTGTACTTCAAGGCATGGCTTGATCGGCACTTTAAAGACAAGATTCTTTATGGAAGGGGTTGGTACTCATCACAAGTTTCTAAATCCTCTTGTTTTCCCTCACTTGTGATGACATATATGAGAAATCTGACATTTCTGGCACAGTTACAATGTTAACTACATCAGCAGTTTAACTAGGGGGCTCATTTAACGAA
This sequence comes from Sula dactylatra, assembly GCA_013389905.1. NCBI lineage: Eukaryota > Metazoa > Chordata > Aves > Suliformes > Sulidae > Sula > Sula dactylatra. The sequence goes on from WEKW01027862.1 coordinate 8,722, forward strand.
AGAGGCTTGTATGTGCAATGTGAAGTTATGGCCTTATTCAACACGGCAGAGTTTGTATGTCTTGTACAGATGATTCATGAAGGAGGTCAGATGCTCAAATCACCATGTCGTGCAATTCAAGGAGATATTAGAGCTTGCTGGCAAGTACAGGGAAAGGAAAAATGAGAGAAGTTGCTGCTGTTTTGGCTGCACTTACAAATGGGACTAACGTGGCGGCATTCCCAGATAAACTCAAGGTTTTTTACAGCTGAGTAAGCTGATTGGGAGTTAATGCTGTATGATTGACTCATTGTGCTTACAAGCCTTCTAATGCATCGTATTAACAGAGGGGAATATCCACAGAAGGTCTAGAAACAAGAATAAGAAAGTTTGGTAATTGCACAACACTGGCCTTCCTCAGGGACCACAGAGCATTAAGCTGATTCTATAGAGGATGTTCCAGCATTCCTGAATTACAACAATAGTTAAAGCAGCCTAGACACCTCTGCAGGCTACACTAAACAAGAGTAAGGGGAAAACAAAGAAAGACATGAGCTGCTTCTGCTTGCGTCTCGTCTCCTACAGAGATCAGTAATTCTTGAGCTAGGGTATGAACTGGCAGCACACTGGGCACTTTGCACTGTTCACCTATTTTGGCAGCTCTCGCGGAACGTGCCTGATCTGGGTTCTCTGAGTCACCTTCTGAAGGTGCCTTACTCTCTCTGAAAGAGAGAAGCTCTTAGGCTGGCTTTTAAATGGAGCCCCTATTAAAAGAGACTCTCCATATTTAAACGTCTGAAGTAGTTCCAGGGAGACCATCTGCACTCTGCTTTCACATTATCAGGTATGCTTAGGGAGGAATTGTACTTATCACATGTGAAAAAAGCCTAAGATAATGATTTGGGTCCAATTAGCAGTTCAGAAAAGCTGCATCCTAAAAGTTTAAGGTAGGAAGGAGGTATTGAGTTGGGGAGCTACTCATTTCCTTGACTTGACCAGAGAACGGGAGCCTATGCAGCTACCTTATACTGAGTACCAAACTTTCAACCCAAAGTTAGCAAGACGAATATTGCCCCAAGCTGTTTTCTGTGGGGAACTGTAAAAAGCAGCTATTGTAGCTACCATTTGTATTTTAGAGAGTGAAACTGCATCGCAGTGCACCCTCAGGTGAGCACTAAATAATTACCTTGCTTATACTTTCATAATAACAAGAGTTCCTGCAGCTGGGGCAGTACTGGGTGAAATTTGGCTAGGTACTTGGTCTCAGGATCTGTTTCACTGTCTGTAAATTGGGGAAGGCAACACCTATCTTATGTTTACAACCAGAAAGGAAACAGTAAATGCTCTAGATGACCTAGGTCTTAGCTTGTTTTGTACAATGTGTGTTACTGCAAATCTAGAATTTGAAGCAACTCTTACAAATTATTATACTAGAAAGTAATAGAAGATAAAAGGGGTCCCATCTCAATAAGAGAAAGTATCTAGATGGGCTGGATCAAATCCAGGAATTAGTTGATTATGGATTTCTGTGTACTCATTGTATAATTCAGTTTACTGTGTATCAAGCACAAAACCCTCACCTCCTCTTTGCTATTTTCCTTGCCAGGCTTAAGAGAGAGGAAGATGATGATGTGAGGAGGGAATCAGTTATATTTCCTTTCCTAGCTCTGATGAACCTAAGACGTTTAGGGAGATACTGCCGTTGTACAATTTGTAGATGGGGAGTAAGTCTGCAGACTCATTCACCCATCTTTTGTGTTTTAAGATCAATGCTTTTCTTTCATGTAAGGAATTAGTATATCAAATTATTGCATATGTTTAGGGAGGTAGTCTAATAATGTAAACATTAGGTGATGCCAGCCTAAAACCAGACATTCTAAGTCAGTCAGGATCAGATATCCTTTCATCCTCCCTGTCACAAAAACAGAAAATAGCATTTACTGTGTTTATGCTTTTTATTAAATCTGCAAAACTCACATCATATTAGCATAAGGTGTATAAGGAAGATCCAGCAACAGTTTTATAAAGGGCAGTGTTACAAAGGGAAGTGAACTACCCAGCAGACTCATATGTCCACCTAGGACTCAGCACCTCCATTTTGAAAGCAGAGTGAAATACCTCACCCAAAGAAAAGGAGCATGTTCTGAGCAGCGTGCTCAAATTGGCTAGGGCCCAAGCCACAAGTCTCATGGTGGTGTAAAGCCACACAGGCATACCCACTCAGGTCAGAGTGCAGCCCAGCGACGGCCGCCCTGAAGTGGCCCAGCTGGAGTGAGGCTGCCCCTGAGCTCACTTGCCTTGTGCGTGCTGCTCGGAGCTGCCCCAGGCCTCTGCCTCCAGAGCTGGTGCTGCTGGACAAGGTCGCGTCTGTCTGCCGCCACCACGGGGAGGTCACTGAGAGTGCTCGCACGAGGCCTTACTGGGTATGGACTGCACTACTGAAGTAGCCACGCTCTGCACACAGCCCACCCCATTCCCTAAACGCGGTGTGTATGGGGGTCTTTAAGCTACACATTTTTCCATTTGTCAAAATGGTCTCAATAGGATTTACCCACTGACAGGCTTGGGGCTGCGAGACTTCCTTTCTATTTAATCAAAGGTTTTTGATTCTCAGACAAATGATGCAATACTTCTGCCGTCAAAGCAAAGACTGAGTAATTACCCAAGTTGATGTAAGATCCATTGTCAAGGGAATTTTATAGCAGTATTTGACAACGTAAGTGACAAAAACCACAGGAGCATGATCTGGTAAGAAAACAGATTTTACCATACCACCCATGGGAGCAGTACAGAACTAAAAATATTTTTTCTAGCCTCAAGTCTGATTCAACTCGTTGGGAAATGTGAAATTAGAAATAGGCTAGGATGTCTCCAGACATCAACAAATCCCATGTCTCTGCATGTTTTTTTCCCCTCCATAGGGCAAGTTCACATTCTGAGATCTGCTACTGAGCCTTATATTCCTAATCAGGTCTTATTGTTTCTAGTATCTTGCCATCAAAGTTGCCTCCAAAGAGTAAAGTGAAGAGACAGCAAAACAAGTAATTTGAAGACTGCTAGGCAGTCTCCTGGGACCAAAGTCTCACTTGACGTGTATCACTTAAAAGAAATGTTGTGTAGTGTGGAAGAACATTCTTACAGTTAGCCTGAGGAGCTAGCTTGGCAACAATAAAAAGCTGCAGTTATACAGAGACTCATTTCTCTCCCTGTGCCTTCTAGGTGAAACAACTGAGGCTTCTTACACCGCTAAGAGTTTTAGTAAAAAATGATGCAATGGAGTGGCTCAACAAGGAGGATAACATTCTCCATAACTTCATAAAGTTTTTAAAAGGCTTTGGCAAGGCAAAATGACATTTGGAAGGCAGAGTCCGCCAGAGAAAATAACTTTTTAATGGTATGCAGGGGATATTTTTAGGAAAAACATACCCTAAAAAAACCCGGAAGCTGTTATCTGCTGATACAGTTCTGCTTCTAGCACCAACGGACTCAGTAGTTTTAGTACTGTGCCACCAAATCCCATTCTGACTATCCCTCCAGCTGGTGTAAAAGTTCTATTTTATGTTTGGTTAGTGTATTTATGGGGATGGGTAGGTGGCAACATTTTAAGTCAAATATCTTTTAGCACAGTGATTTAAAAGAGTATTTGGATATTGATGAGGGACAGAAAGTCTTTGGCATAGTACAGCAGGCTGTGTGGCATTTGAAACACATGGTGTGCAAGGCTAGCAGAGAATAGTTTGGATGTGAGTCTGAGAGAAGACGCGGAGGAAGTGAAAAGCTGTAGCTACGGGAGGAAAGTGAAGGACTTGAAGCATCACTGGCATGTAGGTGCAGTTCTAGTGCCTATGGCACAGTGTCATGTAACGCTAAATCCCCAAATAACTCACAGCACCGAATGAAGTGTGCCTTTGTGGTTTGCCAAGTGCCAGATGCAGATGTGTGGGCTTGTCAGATTTAAGGCAACACACTGAGCTGTCCCGTGGCCACAGCTGGAGTGTTGTGCTCACTGAATATAACCCCCTCAGCACTGTAAGGAGGGAAGAACTTTGCCCTTTTTTGAATGGAAAAACTTGTTCACTGGAGCAAAATCCCCATATCCCACCATCTCAGCAAGTAATTTCAAATTACAGAGAGAACCTTGTCTTTTCAATATGCATTGAACCACTGCTGCATAACCACGTTAGACACTGGCCCAGATGTCACAAAAAGTCCTGCAGCTCATTTGCTGGAGTCCCTGGAGAAACGGTCCAAAACTGCTCATGTACAAATGCTCAGAGCAACACAGAGCTGTACAGAGCTAATTTACAGTGAGCCTGCTTGGGCACAGTGTTAGCACGGCTCCTTATGGCCTGGTTACTCCAGGCTATTTCTCAGCAGGGCTGGGTAGCTGAAGTGAGCAGAGTGTTGATAAGACCCCACTGCGTTTGGTCCCAGCCCACCCAGCTTGCTCACCGATATCTTCGCATCACACTGCACTGTGCCTTGCAGATACACCCTGAGCTCTACAATGTCTATTTGCCTATATAACTGAAGATTACAGAATGATTTAATAGACACTGTGGCTTTTAGGTGCAGGGAGGTAGATCCTTTAGTCTAACAAGAACCAAAAGTACATATTGAATTAAGGTATCATTTGCTAGTGATTTCCCTGAGTGGAAAATGTTCTGAGCTGTTTTTCAAAGGTTTGACAGATGGAGCTGCTGTGATTTGCAGCATGGCCCAAAGTGCACTAATGTTTCTGCCATTTGTAACCAGACACTCTTCAGTCCTCCATCTTTGGAAATAAAGCTTTAGGTTTCCTTTCTCTCTGTGTTGAATTGGAATATTATAATAATACTGTAGGCCAAAATGGAATTCAGGGCACATTAACAGCAACAAATGATAAATATTAGGAAGCTTGTGAGATAGTGTAATTGTTGTAATGGTAGAAATTATATTAGTAATAAAAGAAAAGGCTAAAAAATAAATTGGATAAAATAAACATTGGATTGACTCAATCAAGGTAAGAGCAGTAGGGCAGAGAGGTATTCAGTGAGCTGTTTGTTTTCTGAAGCTGGAAAATATTTTGACTCCAAGAGGAGCATCTGATTAGTAGAGTTAAATGAGATGAATAATGCTCTAATATTTTTGTGAATTGTTTTTCCAGCTGAAACTTGCCTTCCCCATCTATAACAGTGATATGTTTTGCATAAAGCACTCAAACATCATGCAGAGAAGGGTAGGAAATGACTGATCTTCTAGTATGAGCATTCTGTTCTGAGCAGAATACATGAGAAATAAGTTACACAGCTGATGGTAGCAGGAAACTGTGGCCGTATGCTGAAAATATGTTAGTAAACTATTTCTGTTTTTAAGTGGATGCTTTTTGTTTTCATATATACACAGAAAATAATATCCTAATCAATGTACTCTTTGAAAAGAAGGAAAATTTTATGTCAAATATCTGCAAAAATCATATTGAAGTTATTTGCAGATGTTTATAGTTTGCTCCACAAGCTGTTTTCATCTCCCAAAAGTGATTCACCTTTTATTTAAATGAGAAGTTATACTGGATTTTGTGCAATATGACACACAGATTGTCTCAATCCTTAAGAAAAATATTGGTTAAATATTTTTTGTGAACTCAAAACACTGAATTTATAGCAAGTCCCAAAGTGAAATACTGTATTTCTTACTGTATTTTTAGGCCCTGGTACATGAATTCCAGGCCTTGTGCAGTATCCACATTATTTTCATGGAAAGTAATATTTGTATTTGGTAGGAGAAACAAACATGAGATTTAGGAGGCTTATTAGCAATAAAGTGACACAGGGAAGTTTTTAAGATATAGCTATGTAATTTAAATGTTTAATTATCTTTCACAAAGGCTAAGAAAAATGATGCAAGTTTTCATAGCACATGTCAGAGTCCTCCCAGCCTGAACTGCCCATCAATCCATCACTGACTGAGACACATCCAGAGAGCTCCACTCCCATTAGTACCACCTTCTCTGGATTACTCTATTCTTTGCCTGATAATTAATAGAGGTCACTAAAACTTTTACATACTATAAAAAGCTGTAGCCTTAATAACTTCCCTTAACTACTCTAGTGTTATTCTCCACAAATAAAACCACAAGTGATTATTTGAAGAATTATCTGAATAATTGCCAGTCAAACATTTCCTAGTTATTTTTCTGACATCCTATTACATATGCACATAGCCTATGGGTTATTGTAAAGCATAATTTAAAACAAGACCTCAGATTGCTTGCAAGCTGGAATTGCTATTAAATTTCTATTCAGCATTAGAACAGAACAGAACAGAACATAATAGAACAGACTATTTCAGTTGGAAGGGACCTACAATGATCATCTAGTCCAACTGCCTGACCAGTTCAGGGCTGACCAAGTTAAAGCATGTTATTAAGGGCATTGTCCAAATGCCTCTTAAACACTGACAGGAAGCCTGTTCCACTGTTTGGCCACTCCCTTGGTAAAGAAATGCTTCCTAATGTCCAGTCTACACCTCCCCTGGTGCACCTTTGGAGGATTCCCACATGTCCTATCACTGGAAACCAGGGAGAAGAGGTCTCTCCACTTCCCCTCCTCAGGAAGCTGTAGAGAGCAATGAGGTTGCCCCTCAGCCTCCATTTCTCCAAATTAGACACACCCAGAGTCCTCAGCCACTCCTCAGCCCTTCCAGCCTTCCAGCCCTTGCACCAGCTTTGTTGCCCTCCTCTGGACACATTCAAGGGCCTTCACATCCTCAAATTGTGGGGCCCAGAACTGCACACAGTACTCAAGGCGAGGCCACACCAAGGCTGAATACAGCAGGATAACCGCCTATTTTGACTGGCTGGTTGTGCTGTGTTTGATGCACCCCAGGATGTGGGTTGCCCTCTTGGCTGCCAGGGCACATGGCTGGCTCCTGTTGAGCCTGCTGCCGACCAGCACCCCCAGACCCCTTTCTGCAGGGCTGATCTCCAGCCACTCCTCTCCCAAGCGATCCTGGTGCCCGGCGTTACTCTGTCCTAGGTGCTGAATCCGGCATTTCGATTTGTTAGATTTCATCCCATTAATCGTTGCCCAATGCTCCAATCTATCTAGATCCCTCTTCAAGGCCTCTTGCCACTCAGGAGAGTCAGCAGCACCTCCCAGTTTGGTATCATCAGCAAACTTGCTAATGGTGCATTCAATTCCTGCATCCAGATCGTTGATAAATATATTGAACAGGACTGGCCCTAGAATTTAACCCTGAGGAACACCGCTGGTGACCAGTCACCAGCCAGATGTAGCTCCATTCACTACAACATTTTGAGCTCTGCCCTTCAGCCAGTTCTTCACTCAGCGCACTGTGAACCCGCTCATCTCACAGTTGGACAACTTGTCCAGAAGGGTCCTGTGAGGGGCAGTATCAAAAGCCTTACTAAAATCCAGAAAAACTACATCCACTGCCTTCCCTTCATCCACTAGGCAGATGACCTTATCATAGAAGGGTATCAAAATAGTTAAACGGGACTTTCCCTTTGTGACCCCATGGTGACTGTGCCTGATGATTGCATTATTGGATAGATTTGGGTGGATGAAGAGTAAAGCAGAAGTGGGTGGGAATGAAAAAATTAAATATGAACATATTATATTGCTGATCATTATAAATTAAAATGTTAATCATGCAGTAGTAGTCTATGGTATTTCTTACAACAGGAGTGTCTAAACTTCACCAAGACACTGTATCCACAGAAAAGCTATCAGATTGGGGAAACTTGTTGGTAACACATGTACTAAGGTGCAAAACAGATTTGAAATATAAGTGCTTTTCAGACAATGCCTGAAACCAAGGAATAGAGGTAGCTAAGCAGCCAGGACACGCTTCCTGACCACTGCTGAAAGAACTGCAGAGGCTTGCTTGTGGCCCCTTAATCAGTAACAATATAGGCCAGCCTTTTCAAGCTGCATTTCCTAATGGCTGTGCCTAAATTCATATTTAGACACTTCAGCTTCTCATTTTTTAAAGGTGCTAGAAATCTGCAGTAATTGCTGATGTCTCTGACATTCACATACTTGGAACATGTGAAAATCATGGTGGTCATATAGGTGCTTGAAAATTGGTTTAGATATTCTCCCTCTGTCTGGCAGAATTTTGATCTGTGGCATCCTGCTTCTGTATGTTGGCTCTGTGGGCAATGTCATGGAACCTCAGCAGGTGTTTTCCCCTGAGTTAAGAGGAAGGCCAAATACTGTGTATTTTTCGATCTGGTCCTACAATGTTACAGTTAAGATTGTATCATAATGAAACTCTTTGTACTTTTAAACCCATTCCTTTACTGCATTTGCCCTACCATTGGAGTATGAGCAACTGGAAAATGCTAAAATTATCATCTATGTAATTCTGGTTTTATTATTACTATTATTGGAACATCATCCTTTCTTTTCATGTTTCTGAGAACCACTGTAACAAGTCGGGGTACCAGAGAGTTCAACATTTATAATACAGCATTTCTATAAATAAAATCCATTGTAAAAACATGGAATCTGCATTATGACATCATTAGTAGCACAGTGATGAAAACAGAGGCAGCAGAGCAAGCCAAAGAATAGTAGTCTATAGAGCTGTGTAACGTGGAGAGCTGTAGCTTTTCTGGTTAACTGCTAAAGACTGAATAGCCTTTGGAGGTTCTGTTTGCTCATGGTAGCTTCGTCACTTGTAGTGGTGATACTAGAAGATGAAGTGTCTGGCTACGTAGGAAATTTGGGTATGAAGACATTTATCTGCTATCTTGTTCTACAGGACAAATACTATTGGGTTTTTTCCTCACATTACATAAAAACTACTTGGTTGCTCAATTAGTATGTTTTTTAAGTGGAAAGAGGGCTAATGTTGATGGCACCCACTAGTGTCACATGCACTGCATTTAGCTCAGCAGTGTCCTTCTGTCCCTGTGAAAATGTTTGGCAATCTGCGTGCTCTCCATCACAGCCAAAAACTTAGATACCACATAAGGAATGCTCTAGACTTGGGATTTCAGTTATCTCCTGCCATGTCTGTGGGAGATAGACCTTCTTTTGCCTCCATATCCTGTTCCTCCAGAAGGCTGTAAGGCATGGAGTCTGGATGTCAAAGGATAGAAGAATCCAGATTTATGAGTGTATCATTATATAGATAAATACCACTCATATTTACTCAGAGACAGAAAGTAATTAGTGTTCATAGGCCCTAAGACACAGGGCATGAACAGAAACATTTCTGTAGGCTCCATAGGCTCTGGATAGCAAAGAAGCCCTGAGCTTTTACGCAGGACAGTCCAACAGAAATAAAATCACAGACAACTCCAATTGATGTATCAGAGTCTGGCTTGCTGTTGCTGGTGGCATTAGCATTTCCTAACCTGTGCTAAGCCAATTTTGTGAGACAGTTGGGAGTTTAACAAACCTATTTCAGATTGTATTTTGGAAGAATCTCAAGCATGGGGGAAACTGGTCATGTTCTGTTCATTGCAGCAGATGGTATCCCATTTGGTGTTTGTTAGCTTTGTTTGCAGCTCAATATTTTGTTTCTAGGGGAACTCACTAAGTTAAATAATTTATCTTTCTAATGCATCAAGAGTCTGATCCAAAGTCTACTGAAGTCAGTGCAAAACATTTGATTAACTACCACATACACTGGATAAAATGCCAGGTCCTGTATGTTGAAGAGCATTTCAGATGCTCTCTAGGGAAGAGACCGATTCAACCCTCTGTCTTTCTACAGAAAATTTTCTGCCTGCAAAAAACCAAATAAGTATTCAAATAGTGACAAAAAACTTAGCAGTTAAGACTGCAGGATTGTGGAGATCAGGGTGATGTTCTGGCTGACTGTCCGAATTGCTGAACCTCTCTTGCTATTAAATTCCCCATTTTGAAATAAAGACTGTAAATAATACCTTTCAGTTGCATTTAGAATTTGATCCAGTACTGTTAGGAGGCTGCTCTGAGGGCTTCGAAGGCCCCATAGCAGTGCTAAGCAAATAATCGTTAGCACTTAATATTCACGTCAAGCATTCTTACTCAAGATGGGATCTTGCACTACAAGGGCTAAACCCCAAACACATCACCCCTCTGCAGAGGAATTTTCAGAATGTCAGAAGCAAATTCACACCCTGATCCTGCAAATAGTTTTGCGTGAGCAGAACTGTACTGTCTTCAGCAGTCCTGCTGTCCACACAGGGCTCCTAACAACGTCTGCGTGCGGAGGGAATTTTTATTCCATTCTTAGAAGTATTTGAATCCTGAATAACCTAAAACATCAAAGAAATCAACACTTTAAAGATTTTTTTTGGTATTCCAGTAAATATCAAATGTCTGTTCATTTTCAGCAACATTTCTCAAATTATTCATTCGCTAATAAGGCCGGGGAACTGCTTTACTCTGCATTTTTATCCAAGTTTCCTGTTTGTATCATCTTCGGTCATTCAAAAAATGAGTGCATGTTAGCTCTACAGTGTGTCTGCTTGAATTCCAGTTGTATTTTAGTCCTCCTAGTGGCCTATTATATTAACAATATTATAATCTGTATTTTAGGCATAGGAACATGTTCTGTATTACCAGTATCTCACAACAATTCACAGTGTTAATACTGCAGTAACACTTCTGTATTGCTAAGGTCAATAAATCTCCTGAAGCATTCATCCAACAAATCCATTCATGTGGCTGGCTATCACTTCACGTACACATTTCTTTATTTATATACAAATTGTAGCAAAATCAATACAAAAAATACCACATTATTCTATCACTGCAGGAAGCCCTGTCCTGGTTCCTCACACCAATTCTTTCTTTGATCATTCCCAACAAAGGTTTTCTCACAGTCAAATAGGGGGTCAGACTCCACAGAACTGGGGTTCCCAATATATATTTTCACTGTTGCTTCTTTTCTCTGAAAAAGCCTCCAAAGCCTTGTCAAACTAACACCTCACATTCTAAGAGCAGACTTTTATAGCCCAGGTGGCCTCAGCCCAAATGTTTACCAGCCTTTTAGATCCTGTTAGCTGCTTAACCTTACCTTGCTGGTATCCAGGGAAGGCAGAGGTGGAAAGGCAAAGGTCTGTCCAGCACACTTGTCCTTGACTCCTTTCTGTTTCGAGGCTGGTCCCCTCACAGCGAGTTTGCAACCACTAATGCATCCTACCAGATCCAAGTGAGAGACATTTTGTATGCCTGGCTGAACCACAAAGTAGAATAGAGGTTCTCATGACCAGAAACAGATGTACTTGTATCTAAAAGATGAAGCAAACAAACCTAAACTCATAAATAAACTAGAAATACCCTCAAATCTCAGCCAAATTATATGTATATTAATCCAAGTGTATATCACTGCTTTAATTTTGTGAGGAGGCCAGTTGAACACTTCATAAATCTCCTGGCTGTAGGAACTTCCATCTGCATCTCCAGCAGTGGTCATCTTGGTGCCCAGCATTACTCTGCTTAATTCACAATGGTTCTTTTTGATCATCCCTTAGAGCTGGGCAAAGGAATATCATCTGCGATCTGCACTTATGACATGAATTGCCTATTCCCTGCATGTAGCTCTGCCTCTCTTATTTCCTTTTGGATTAATCCACACGGTTACTGAGTCACAGTCCAGGACTGTATCCCTGAGTTGTCTGGTAAACATGAGGTTAGTTACAATCTATATTTTTTCCATCAAGATATATTTTAGTCCACTGGCTAAATCTGCTCTTAGTCTGTTTCTGTCTTGGTGTTGCCACCACAAGCACTGGCATAGTGCTTTCTCCTGGTAACCATGGCAGACGCCCCAAATGACACGGATTCTCTCAGGTACCAGGCATACTGCAGTATCTGAACATACAAAGGTACTCCATCATCCATAAATCAAATGAGAAAGCCTATTCCTTGACCCCAGTCTCTCATAAGACGAGTGAGAGGGCTGAGCGAGGAAGCACAATTGTTATAGTTAACACAAGTCTTGTTTCTGATGGATGCAGGCAGGATGGCTCATGTATTTTGTATATGCAAAGTAGGCATTTTAAGAGTGTGAATGGCTGGCCCCAGCGGTGGTAGTGGTCAAAAGAAAACTGCAGCAATTGTGGAGGTGAGACCAGGGAAGGAAACAAAGAGGACATGAGACCTGACTCCAGTGCTATTTTGATACCAGGAGATGTCTATGGGATATGGACAGCACAGGAATCACAGCAGTGGAGTAATACGTCAAAGGTGAAGCAGAAAATCTTTGTAACGTAACTGGTGGGTGACACTGAAATGAGGCCTTGCAAGTAGACACAGCCAAGAACTGTGCTCGGCTGGTCTCTGAGGTGCCTTACTTGCCTCAGGTCATATCACCATGCTTCCCAGTTCCACCATTTTGGCACACTTCTTCATCCTTCCTTGTATAAATGGTGGGGAAGTAGTTCTTGCTCTCCTCATGGCTTATGCCACATCCTACCATGTGCCATGGTCTTTGCTCCTTTGTTGTTTCTGTTTATTCCCTTGTTCAGCAGATGTTTTTATGGTTCTCGTTCAGCTTTTAGCGGGAGGTGCCCAGGGTGCATCTGTAATGCCTTCTTACAGTGGACTTCTGTTCTGTAAGAATAAACACAGGTTTGGGTCACAGAATGATCTCCTGAGCCAGCAGCACATCACACCGGGCACATTCCTGTGCCCACGTGCATGAGAAGGTTGCTAACACTCCGTTCCTCTTCAGCACTTTGAGTGGGGAAGCCAGGCAGGCAGCCACCTGCAGCTCCCCATGCTTTCACAGGGAATCTGGGAGCTCCTGCCAGTGGGCGTGAGTTAACAATCAAGTCCTCAAGCACATCTGAAACTCAGCCATTAATTTCTCAGTTTTTAAATTACATTTTTTACTTGATTATCTTCCAACTTTTTTTTTTAATTCTTGATTAATTTTGGATTGGCTATTTAATACATTGTTTGGTTAACTAAGTCGTGTAGCTGTTTATAATTACTGCCTTACTATAAAATCATCTTAATAGAAGGTTGGTTGGGGTTTTTTGTTTCTTTTCCAGTAGAATAACAAGTTATTTTATTATTCAAACAAGGCTTACTTCCTGCTGTTTTCAATAAGATTTTTAATAAATATGTAAATTTAAAAATTAATTTACTGCATACGTTTGGCAGCATGATTCTTGAACTGACAAAGGTTTGATGGATTGTAAAATCATCCTCCATAAAAATCATCAGTCATAGTAAACAGAATTTATCAACCTCTGGTAATTTTACAGCTTTTTCTTCATCGTATCTTCTGTTAGGAACTCACTTAAAACTGATTATAATATAGTATGTTTTTAGAACTGTAATTCATTCATAGATTAATTAGATTTTAGGTTAATATCCCATCATGGTATAAGACATGAGCCAACAGTGTTTTCCAGTTGTTACAGAACCGCAGTAGAGAAACCTTGATTACTGTTCCCATGTGGTTTAACCGCCAAGACTAATCACTAATCAAATTCAAACGACATAAAATGGAACATCTTTCACAGCATTTATTTTCTGGCTGACTTACACTATGGGCTCTTTATTGATATCACTTGGTGTACTGAAATTAACTAAAAACTGCAAGAGAAGTTTTATCCTTCTACTTTAATATGGTTCTGCAGCCTATATCTGAAACTCTTGCTCAGATTTTTGTGCATGTTGTGCCTCTGTCCCTCAGAATATTCTGCCCTACAGCAAAGATAAATTGTTTGCATGAATTTAGAAAGTACATGTAAATAACTCTACTGTTATGTAGGATTTGATGGCAAATGAACTTAGGTTTCCGTTCTGCTATTCATGCTTTGCCTGAATCAGTACTGAAAATTGTGCAGATCATAATGCCAGCTGAAGAGGTGCCAAGTGCAGCCATGTAACCAGCATCATTATTTGCATTTATCCTGTCCCAGTTTTCTCTGATTACAAAGGAACTTTTGTAGTGTCATTGGTCAGGAAACAATGTGCACATAGTTCAGGCTGCAACAGGTTTACTGGGAAGGCAACTTGGGCTACAGCTTCTTCCTCTGTGGCCTCCAGGAGCACTTACCTATGCAACATGTAGCATGATCACCCAGCCACATCCCCTAACCCTCACTTAAGGAAGGTGGTATCCACATCCTTATAGAGGAGGGGACACGTGGTGGGTTTCATTAGTGCCTTTCAGAGGGCAAGTGTCACAGAAGGCAAAAGAAAAGGCAGTGGGTTTTGCTTAGATTCCTTAGAGGTAAAAAAAAACCTCTGATATGTAGGAAGTTGATTAAAATCTGAAGTGGAAAGGAAAATGACAACTTCGGGCTCCTAAAATAAACTGTTTTGTTGGGGTGGGGTTTAAGCATGCTAATTCAGATTTTTTTAAGAATAAAGGAAATCCTGCTTCCAAATATAAAAATTATCACCTCTATATTTCTGCTTGGTGAGGGCTTGGAAGAAGTATCATTCTGATGTGTGTGCACCACGTACGCAAACATGGAGGCTCCCTCCACAGTAGCTAAATGTGCAATCACGCAGAGGTGGACTGATGGGTCTGGAAGGATTGTTTGTCTCTTCCCAACTGTCCTCCTCAAAGGCTAAAAATGAGGAAACTATTTGCTGTGGAGCTCACTCCTTTGTTTAAATGACCTCTATGAATCATCTTTAAAACTTGTAAGAAGGGACATTCCCTTTCTTTCCTCTGCAGGTCTTCCACCAGAGGTTCACACTTTGAACACCCCTGCAGACAGCACAGCCCTCTTAGTGCATACAAGAAGCCAATTTTCATAGCTGGGAGAATTATTTCTACACGGTTTCTTCATACCACTGATTTGCTCTTGGTGGGGCCCCATAACATTGCTCCTTCTCTATCTGCTGCTTCTGTCTTTTTGCCCTTAGGTCAGCTGATGTACCTTGGAGAGTCACAGGCTAACCTGAAGTTAATCTAGCCCAGTACTCAAAAGAGAGGATTACTAGTGTGGAAAATCATTGCCCGCTACCAATTACCATTTGCAGTACAGTCTTGAAGTGCAATTCCATTTCCATCAGCATGCTGGGTGACTGACATACAGACATTACAGGCCAGGAACTCAGACATCACTGGAGAGTGAGAGGATAAGTGTCTTTGTAATTACCAAAATAAATAGTCTTGTTCAAAAAAGCCAAAGGTGGAAGATGAAGACAGGTAAGAACACAGCTAATATGTAGGAACAGGAGTCTGAGAATAGTTCAGCCATACAGAAAAATGACCCTGATTACTGCAAATGTCAGTGAGATTATATGTTGTATGAGTATGATCCTGCATTTACTGAATTCGAGAGGAATTTTTTGCGACAGTCTAATGTGAGATAGAATCTGTCTCTTTAAGAACCACATTTTGTATTAGATTTTAAAAATCTTTCTTGAACTATACTTTTTTCCCCTTCTTGATTCAGTTCTGAGTAAATATCCCAATTGAAAAAAAAAAAAATCCTCCAAACCTCTAATCCAGGATAAAATTGTAGCCCTTTTTTAATAAAGCCCTTTCTTTATTGAAACAATCAACCATACTTTCATCAAGGTAAAGACAATGACTTTGATTCAGTAGGACAAACCTCTGTATACATAAATGCTGTGTGGTGAAATACAGTCTGATGAAGACTGAAACAGTGAAGTTACTTAGGACTGCTTAGTACCAGTACCATTCGGTCGGTTATCACTGGCAACATAACCCTCAACGTAATTCTGTCAAGGAAGAGTATTGAACTTCAGACGGTTAAGTCGAGTTCAGCAATTTATAGTTCAGTATGAATTTTTTTCACTGTGATTTTTTTCCCATCTCTAGAAAAATCAGCACAATTTTGTTATCTAACTCCCTCTACAAGTAGAGCTAAAAGGATCTCTGAAAAGTGAAGTGTATCCTGTGCATGTCTTGTTCTTTTTCGGTCTGTCAGGTTCTAAAAACTGAGTATCAGCTTCCTTTCTCACCATGGATATTTCTTCCTTAATGCTTTGTGATGAGCCTCTGATTGCAGTAAGCATTGCTTTTAGTGGGTAGATTCCCTCTGTGAGAAGCAAAATTGGTGATTCTGCCAATGTGAACAGAGTGAGGCCCTGCTTCACCTTCTGGAGGAAGTACGGGTGTTTAATTGTTTTTCTTTTTAATAAATCCCCTCAACACACTTGTCTGAGTAACTGCATTGTGACCATTTTCCAAGGTATTGCCACCTAGAATTGTATTTTCTTATTCCGTTTTAAATAAACGTTGTCCATGCACAGTTGATTCAGCCAGTGGCCATTCTGAGGCACTGTAGGAAAACAACCACATTTGTCGCATTCAGTTCATAACTGAGCAGAAGGTAAAAAGCTAGATTTACCTCACCTGGAAACTGGGACCTGAAAATCCTGGTTTGTTAAATTATGCAAAAGTTCAAAGAGGGTTGGTATATACCTTATCCGGTCAAACAGTCTTGGGATGTTAACACAACAATCATAAACTTTGTAAATTATGAGGATGATATTCTTGACATTAGAATTCTGAATGTACCTAGTCATCTCATCATTATATGAAAATTATGCTTTTGAAAGCATAAGGCTCAATTCACTATACTATCTTTTATCTCCTACATCACGCAAAAATTCAGGCTATAGACAACGTAAGTCTCAACTCCTCAGTCACCTATTCATTAAGCGATAGCTCTTTTGTCCAGATCTGCAGTTATGAATCATACACAGTTCATGCTAATTAGCTTCATTTTCTCTAAGGTAATTTACTTACAACTCAGGACCATCAGAAATGCTGTCCTTGTGATACTAAAGTATATTTGTAGATTGTTATACTCTTAAATATAGTAGGTAACCGGTTCTGTTGTCGTTGTTATATTACCCATAATGCTGTAAATGGATGATATGTACCTATGTATTTATGGCTTTCCTATAAACTGCTGAACAGGCTAATGAACTAAAAAATACTTCATTCCCAAGAAAAGAAACTGGCACTTATTGTTTATCTGGAAAATCTGATGGTGTGTCTTTGAGAACGTCATTGTCTGCTACTGCAAAATAATTGTGAGATTTCTGCTCAAGTAGAAAAAAAAAAAAGATTCATTATTTCAAAAATTATTTTATTGTCAGTCCAGAAAATAGATGAAAGCTTCTGACAATATACAAGGGAGAGCAAGGCTTAACTTATGATTTAAGGTTATGCTTTAAAGAGAAAGAAGTTCAAACATTACATTTTTAGCTCAGCTGTGATACAGCACAGGTCATGCAGTTACAGCTTTCCCCTTTGTAGTTTCCTGGATATGACTGTACAACTATTTTCACCACAGATTGTTACCTGTCCGCCTGATGTTAAATGAGATCTGGAGATTGTTCTCTTTCCACAGAGTCTGCCATTGCATTCTGTCCTGGCTAGCTGACACAAAGCTACTGCCTGGTAGTTCAAAACCAACCCTTTCAACGTTACACCTTTCTACTGCAAACCGGTCGTGTAACACCACTGAATTCAGTGGGAAGTTACTTCTGATTACACCAGTATATCTCTGATCAGAGCACTACTCTGTATCTCAATACACCTATTTTACAATAAGCTGTGAATGTATTAAAAATGTCCTACTAAACAGGTTATATACGAGCAAACTTTGTTATGCTGCAACTGCATACCCCATGTAGACCCACTGTGTCATAAATACAAAGCAATTATAGGACTAGAGGATATCTAAATTGGTAGAACTCTGAACTTAAAATAAGAAACAGTGACATTGTGAGATCAAGTTTACCTTGAACGTATGCAAAGTAACTAACACTTTTTAAAAAGGTAAAAAATGGAGAAAATTGTTTTCCTTCACAATACAGTTTTAAATAATAACTAAAAAAATAAAAAGTGAACATACTTTGTATCTCCTATTAGAGATCAGATCTGAGATGAAAGACCTTGAGTTATACAATTAAGTATTGATTTTGTTGATCTATATTTAATTCTCATAGCAATTTAGTTGTTTTTACCCAATAGTGTTTTGCAGTTATACTTCACTTGAAGGAATGTCCTTCTTGCTTTTGTGTTAATCTAAAAATTAAATTGCTCAGTGCATGAGAGACATAAATAAAGTTCATTTTATTCTTGTGTGTAACTGACTTTCAGCCCTTTAAAGTGCTGGTTAACTAAACTTAGACAGCTGGAAAATACATTTGTCCTGCAGAATGGTTCATTGCTAATTCTGGGCTCTGGCATGCCTTAGAAGCATAGCCTGACCTCCAGGCCATCAGGCCTTCTGTGTGTTACCATACAGAAGAAATGGACTTGCTGTTGCATTCCTTTCTATGTGCCAGCTCGGGGGTCCTTTGTACCTGTGAACCAGCCCATCCTTCCCTGCTCCTTCCTATTAGATCTGCAGAGTCTTTGTGCCATTCAGAACAGCTACAGTTGTGGCTGGTCCTTGATCACACAGCACTGAAAATGCATTCTACCCACATGTAACCTCTCATTTTTTAAGTTTTAAAAAAAACCTAATCTGACGTATTAATGTAGAAATAACACCTATTTATAACGTATCAGTGTAACTGCAGGCTAGTTTTGTTTTCCTAATTTGCTGTGCTTGAAGTGACATGCCAGATTTTATTATATCACTAATGGGTTTTAGTTATTCCCTTTAGGATGTTGCCAACAAGGAAACATTATTCTGATTCATGACTCATGAGTTTATTTCAAAGTGATGTGACTTATGATGAATGTCTGTATTATGTCAGATAGAGTTTCTCCTCTTCTGACAACCAGTCGCTGCACTCAGGTGGCATCAAGCGCCTGTACTGACTAGCTAAGGAACACCAGTGGTGGGGAGCTCTCCACTCACATGGAGTAGAACAACAAATGCTCCCCATACCCTGAGGCTATAACAGTATGGATTTTCTATATGAAAATATAGTTAGTATAAGTAAAACAAGCTATACATTGATCTGCTTTAGGACGATGGGCCAATGCTTTTACAGAAGTGCTGTGAAAGTCGCATTCCTTTTCTGCACTGAGCTTTTTTTTTTTTTTTTTGCTTACACCAAAATCTGTGACTACATCTTTTTATCTTTTCCCTTAAGTTAATACTTAGGAAAACATATAAGTGGCCACACCAAATGCAGCAGACACCTTATTTATACACAGAACAGATGCACAATAGTCAGCAGCAAAGTCAACACCTTCAGGCTGAAATAGCTTTCAGTATTACCTCTGAGAAGAATCCTGTCTGAGAGCAAGCACGTACTGCTGGTCCCATCTTGGCTCTTCCAGCAATGCTGAACAAAATCACGAAGACCTTTTTTTTCCTGTGATGATAAAACCACCTGTTCATTATGCAGCAAGTCACTACTAATATAGGAGAGGTTTGACTGGAACCCATGGCCTAGGGGGCTCTCTACACTATTACCAAATCTCACCCAGTTCTCATGGATACAAAAGGCATCTGATCTGCTGCCAAATGTTCCTGTCTGCAGGAAAAGCTACTGATTCACATTAGTGTGACTCTTAAATGCATTAATGAACTAATTACTTTAAAATGCACAATACTAACATCTTTGGGCTAACCCTTGTTCTTTGTTATATCTGTGACTGCTGAAGTCAGTAACAAATCTACATGAACAAAACTAAAGACACTACTTAACCGCATATGCAATTTATCAAACAAATTCTAATAATAGTTGCTTTGGTTTTGCCTTTTGATTCATCTAGCAGCTGTTGTGACTGCCATGAAAAATAAGAAACTTAATTAAGGATGAATCTAAGTAAATACTCTTTGGTAATTTTTTCCAAATTGTATCTATAGTAACTACAGAAAAAAATTCTTACAGAACTTGGGGTATCATTTGTTCTGACACACCAAGTTTAAAGAGATTATCAGTGACTTTTCAACTCTAGGAACGTACATAATTTTGTTACCGTGGGAGAAAATTATTTGTTCATTATGCAGATTCTTACATTAATATCTCTGCTTGAAGTTTTCTTTATTTTTGCTCGTGGAGCTCAGGCTGTGAATAAGTTTTCTTCTATGTGTCAAGGACTAGAATATGATATTTTAACTTTCTATCTACAAATATTTTTATTCCATATACGATTTAACAGAAAATTTAACAGATTTAAGCGCAGCTGTACTAATAAAATCATGAGATAAGATCATATTGTACATCTGATATCTGAGTACAGTTCTAGAATATTAATTCCCTACCAAAAGTCCCACCTAGATGACCCCACATTCTTTTACCTGATTACCAAATTAGCAATAGGTGGCCTGAACCAGTGTATTGTAGCCAAACAGATGACACCTACATGAAAAGAAAAAGCGCAAAGTATGACTTCCCACATCACATGAGCATTACCTTTGCACAAAAAAAAGGGGTTTTGGTTTTTTTTACAAAAGGATATAACTGGGCATTAAGACATCTAAAAAGGACAACTGTATGTCCCCAAAACATCCATAACTTATTTCTGAATTCTGTCTCTATCTTAGTAATAAATTTTGCTACAACTTTTAGAATTAGTTTTTCCTTTAATTCTTGATGTGTCGTAGATGCACTGTTGATTACTCTGTGTATCTTTTGCCAGTGGGTTTCACTGATGGGCTTCGCTTCAATTCACCACTTCAATTTCATTTGATTCAATGATTTTGCTTAAAATTTGTAGAGAATACTTTTGTTCCCTGCAGTTTCTCAATTCTTTTTTATAAACTATTAGCCTTAGATTAAATGACAAACTAGGGTGTGATTGAAGTAGGACTGTAGTCTAGGTTGTACTTGTAGGGTATAATAAATTATTGATACTATGTATTTGCAGAATATACCGCTGAATTCACTCCAGTCTGTCCTGTGGTTTAAATCTATCCTTCAGCCAGCCAACGATCCTACTCGTCATTCTGATACTTCATCTGGACTGCTCTGTGCAGCAAATACTCTAGGTGTCTCTGCTCCTCCTACCCAAGAGCTGAAATTGGCTCCATTTGAATCAACAGAAGTTTTATCATAGACCTTACTAACAATAGTATTGACTTCTTGCAGCCCCAAGTCTGTGCTAAGCAGCCACATTCAATTTAGCTAAAGAAAAGCTATGATGTGGGAAAAATGTACACAAAGAAAAATCATTTAGTCTGTCATATAATAAAGTATTGTAGGTTTAGTACTCTGAAGAGCAAAAAGTGCTAATACGTATGCTACTGATGCCGTGTCTGAGAATTTTCTCATCTGGCCTACAGAGAAAAGAAACAACCGTTTCAGTAATACTGTATAATATTTTAAATGAGGGCAAAGGGAAGAACATTTTAAGCTGAAATTGTGGAGAATTTATATTGAAGGGTCCTAAATTTGTGTTTGTTCCCATTACCAAGAGTTATATTCCTCTATTTCAGAAAACATTTTAATTACAGATATTAGAGACCTTAGTTTTAACTGTCATCTAAAATCAAAATCTAACATAACATTCCCTAAAAGCTGTTAGACTGCAGATTAATTAATGAACCAAATGGAAAATTTTCATTTACTAAGACTTCAGTATCTCCTGTTGCTTTGCTTAAGTCTGTTTGAAACGTTTGATAAAAACACTAGCCTAATCCAGGCATTGCTAGCTTACGAACTATGACAAGAGCACAACATAAACAGTCATTGGACTGGCATTTCGATTTTTATCTAACTGACCATAAAAACAAGCAATCAAACTATGTAACAGTTTGTCTTCCTCTTGCTCAAGATCTCCAAGTATAAGCAGCAGAGCAAGCACAACATTTGACTGACTTGAAACCTGAATTTTTCAAAACATTCTAACAACCCTTCAAAACTGCATATGTAATGACCCACATCATCCATGCATCTGGCCATGCTATATTTTCCGTATGCTTAAAATACCATTTCATTTTCTGTCTAAACCAAAATATTCATGCCTTGGATGGACAGTAATTTACTGATTCAGTCTTTGCTATCTGATGGTAATACCAGAAATGAGGAGTCGCTTGCACTCTGACAGCATATCTCAGAATTCTTGCATCTTACCTCTACAAAAGTCCTATAAAATGTGGAAAGTTATATCCTATTTCTGTGATAAAATTATCTGTGAAAGGAGTTAGTTACACCCATTTTGAAACACCCTGTATACGAACAGCAGGTCATTTTTATTGAACTGCTCCCTATGCAGTTCCCTAACTATTCCTTGATCAGATCTCTGACTGAAAATACCAGTAGCTAACTAAGGGATGAAATTACTCTCGTATAATCCTACTGTGTGTTTTTAATATAATGTGCTAATACATCGTCCGTTGTTCCCGCAGAATTACAACACTTCTCTGAGTAGGCCTGGCCAATATCTGATTGATTCTGGTCCGTGGGGATTGGCCCAGTTCAGTATAATTTCCTGTCTTGTTGCTTTCTTGTCTATTAGAGAGGGTTTGGGTCTGTGGAAATCAATAGGCTTACACATGCAAAATGTGAGGTTATTCTCCAGCAAGTTTCATTTGCATCTGTAGTTTATGGAAAATGCTATTTTCTCCTCTGAACATGTCTATGCACCTTTTTTTTTTAGCAGACTCCAAACACTACTTAAACAAATACCCGTTTAAACATACCCCCAATGTATTCGTAAAGGAGAAGATGTAGATTACTGTGAAGATGCTGGAGATGCTTAACACACGCATACCAGGATCTGCTACTTAAGACATTAACAGCACTTAACTGTTTTGTAAATGGAGTCCTATTTGTCTCAGCAGAATCATTAAAGTTACGATTTATCCTAAAGTGGACATTAATGGTCTGCTGAATTATAACAGATATTTAAGCATCTAACAATCTATTTCCTTTAACCCTGTGAACTTTGGAAAGACGGTAATTAATGGTGTACAGTAGGATAACTTTATTTTCGTAAGAAATATGTTTCTAATATTTTCCTCGCTTATTACAGAAATTGAAGCAAACTGAAGAAACAAAAGAGGATTCCCAGAATAGATTATCTAAAATTTCCCTGGAGTCTCTCAATAAATTTAACAGCAATAACGTACTTCTATTAGAAAAAGAGAAGAACTGTCTGAACAAGGTTGAAGGACAAAAGGAAGAAAATGGAAGGAGAGAAGAAGCTTCCTTAAATAGCTCGGGTAGGCACGACGTGGACAATTTAGAATCCTTGAGCGATTCTCTATACGATAGCTTCTCCTCTTGCGCCAGCCAAGGCTCGAACGATGCATAGAGACACTTGCCAGTGGACTGTGACTGCGGCACGTAACGGAGCTGAAGGCGAGGCGGGAGAAGAGACGGTGGTTGAAAATTCTCACTCCAAATCGCTGTACTCGCAGCAGGGCGTTCTGACTTTTCACAACACAGCAACAAGGAAGGCAAGACGGCAGTCATCGTGACACGCGAGATGCAACACTGAACGCAACAAACGGTTACGCAGAATAAAGTCTTAATTTTGCACTTTTGTGAATATTTGTACAGTTGTAAATATCTTGGGAAAATATATTTGTAGGGATAAATGACAGCAATAAATATTAAATTGGTGCTATGCTTCTGTAATGGCAGATGACTAACTTAAAGAAATTGATGTTAATATTAACAAGGAAAGTTAGTAGATTTTTTAAAAAAGATTTATAATTGTTCTAGTCTTAAAACTGTATGTAGAAACACTGCGTTACCATAAACCTGAGCCTGCCAAATTGTCTGTAATAAACTTTCTTGGACTCCCTTTTGCAAACCATATTTTATTTTTTATTTTTAGTGCAATTCCATGCAGGTGTTCTAGGGGAATGTGCATTTCAGTTATTACAACTTCACAACAGGTGTCTTATTTCAAAAGGGTTTGACTTTTGACATGGCAAGAAAATGAATAGATTAAAAGGCCTGATACTGCTGGTATTGACCTCATCAGTCATGTGTGTAACTGTCTGAAACATCAGGGTCAAAGTAATTTGCCACTGACACCAATGGGAGTCTTGTATGAAGGAGAACTACACAAACTGCCCTTCGCTTCTGACTGCAACACACTTTCTCTACTTCCACCTCCCCTGTACTCATTTTCTACGAAGTTATGAATGTACCATATTGTGTTATCTTTTGTAGTCCCCGTTTGGTCTAAATTAAATTGTAAACGCTCAAATTATTTTTAAAAATTGAAGCTCAACTCCTGATGGTGACACACGTGAAGAAGATGTTGGTGCTAACCAGTGCTAGTTCAAACATCTCGGAGCCGGGGGATTGGCCTGTATTTGGGGGTTTTTGTTTTTTCTACAAAGGCTGTTTATATGTAAGGGAAAGTCTATTTCAAAGGTTCTGTGTATTTTTTCTAGCTGTGAAGTATTTATAACTGCTTTTTGTACAGCGATCTGTAAACTAGATATATTTGGGATATTTCTAGAGTCTACGGTTTCTTTAGCACATGCCTGTTAATCTTTGAAATATTGTACGATCAGTGTTAATATTTTGTGCAATTTGTTAAATTTAAGTCATTTCCGCTGTGAACTTGCGTCATCTTTTTCGACTTTTAAGAAATTTTCATTGAAACATCTTTCGCAAATAAAACTTCTCTTGGGTGGGTGTGCCCGCGGAGGGGTTTGCCGACGGCTCCCGCCGCCTCATCCCGCCCCGCCCCGCCAACGGCTCCC
>WEKW01027862.1:41574-97841 GCA_013389905.1 Sula dactylatra
TGGATTTTAAAGGTACTGGCATGCAAGTGTACACATGTGAGCTGTTCCATTGAAATCGGTAAGGACGTTAATTAGTAGGATGCAACAAGACTATTCACGTGTGAAATTATTTACGGGACTTATTACAAGGGTATAGCATTTTAACATTTGTAAAGGCATAAGGACTGTGGCTTCCAAGTTCATTTTGGCAGATAAGGATTGTCGAGAAAAATGCTCAGATGACGANGAATAAGGACAGCAGGAAAAAAAAAAGAATTAGATATGCAGGTGAAGGTTGAGCTTTGACTTGTGGTTTGTAGCCTCCTGTGGCTTTAAAAATTATTTGATAATACTACCATTAGCAGTTGTATTTAACTTTCTCAGCCTATGCATTTTTAAGCAGTTTAATGCCTTGCTTCTGTTTTGTGATACTGCAGAAAACAACAAGGACTACTTTGTGCCATTACTTTCGTTATTAACAATGCGGTTTTGATTTTATATTTCCAGTACCAGAATTAGAAAGCATGACTTACAAAACGATACCATGGTAATCCCAACCCTTGTCCTCTGTCGGTCAACAATTGTCCAGTTTTCTTCTAAGATGATTTAATTTCTGCAAGATGCCATGTCAGTTTGGGTCAGGAGGAGAGTGAGGAGGCCAGACTTTCATTGTCAAAAGCCTCCTGTTAGTTTCTGAAAAAAGTGCAACTTCTTAAAAGTGCCAAGTATATGGAGGAGCTGTGATGATATTGAGTACGTTTTCATAAAAATTATGATGAAAATATGCTAATTCAATCAGGTGGGGTTTGCTGGGGGGGTGTTTTATTTTGGTTTGGGGTTTTTTTAATAGAATTATTTAAGAGCCTAATGGCATGAATATGCTTTTATCTTGTCTACTGAATGCATCAAAGAGAGGGGACAGAGATGAAATAGCTGCAGTCCTAAAACACAGGATTAAAAATCCACAAGTGTGTGACCTAGCTTTGCAAAAGGTTTCAAGTCACTTAATTTCAGTGCCTCCACTTTTTTATCTGGAAAACACTGATCATGGATGCTTACAGTATTTAATTAGCTGTTTATAAGGCAATTAGTAAATTTCGTAATAAAATTTCTGGCAGGGTGCAAATTATTTAAACCGCTCGTGAGCTCCAGAGAGAAAGTTGAGGAGATGAGGATAGGAAGAGTTAGTATAAAATGAAACACAGAGGAGATGGTTGGATATGGTTATACTTTACACTGGCTAAAACTGGGGTTTTCTTAATGGTACGTTTACAAACAGATGAAAGGATTTATGTTGGGGAAGCTTAATTCATAGTTTAAGCCAATAAAAACATGATCTGACTAAAAATCATGAGTGTTTGGGAAAGCACAATGTCAGAAGAATGATTGCTTCTCAACATTGAGTCACCTTCTAAGATATTTAGGACCTTATTAGATAAAATATTTATAATCACTTTAGAAAACAGAGAGCACATCACAATAGCACCTTTTACAGGTACTAGCTAAGGAATAGACAGTTATCATGGCAAAACCACTGAAGGCATAAAAAGATGGGCATAAAACCTAATATGAGAACTAAAAACCATAATTTAGAAGCCTATTTGTGTGTAGTCTGAACCCAATTTTGAACGTTACCGATACAGTAAAATCCAGAGAATAGTCACGTGTATTTTATGTATCTCAGAAAGGGATATTATGTGTTTATGTGTTGTTCTTGCTAGTATAAGTTCTCATTTTGGATTTCAGCAGACATCACAAAAAGAACTTTTGTAACTGCTGCTGGCTACTGAATGTGACTCCACTGGAGGGGAAGCAAGTGACGGTTTAGGGCAAGAAATAAAGCATGAAATATATAGTGGAAATCACAAAGCAAGCATGGATAGGCAGACAAGACATCAAGTCTAAGTGCAACAAGAAGGAAAACTTGCAGATTCACCAAGACCAGAAAATTGAAAGTTTGTGTGAAATAAGATAATTGGAACTATTCAGGATAATAAAACAACGGGGGAGTATCCATTCATATACATGGTGCTTATGCTTGTTTTTATAATGTCTTTACATTGTCTAATGTTTTAAGAGAATACCCAAAACAAATCACATAGAAATCATGAAAATATGCTAACACTAGAGCTGGAACAGCAGCTGGGGCCTTCTCATGGGTTGATGTGCCACAATAGGAATTGTCCATTGTTGGCCAGTTTTCTGCCTTTTGCTTGGAGCAGATGGGCAAGATTAAGCACCAAATCTAAAAGCGTTGAGTGGAGAAATTCTGCCAAAGTCATAACGGCACGCCTCAAAACCTTGTCTTGATCTGCCTGCTAACTTTGAGTGAATTCTCTTGAGATATAAAACTTTTCTACATGCCTGAAGCTATGGCTCTGTGTATGCCTTCAACTTCTGGCCCAATCTTGAAAAGTTGGGTTTGTGACTGCTCAAGGATGCCTTGTTCCTGGACCCCAGTTGCACATAGACTGTTTTCTACTGCTTCAAAAGATTTGATGCAATAAGCATACTCAGAGTATGTGCAGAAGATTTTGCTGAAGCAGTATTTGTGGACTGAGGTGCAGAAGATAAATCTTGACTTTATGCATGCCTATGAAATTAGATAGGTACAAAACAATGTAGCAAAAGCTTTCTTTAAAAATGAGGAGTGTCAGTTATAGCCCATGAGATGGAGAGCATTTAGCTTGGAAAAGTTAGTGTTGGGCTAAACAGCATCATCTACTTGATGGGAGTCAAACTTAGAGTGAAGAGTTTTGTGACCATGAGGCCATAGACTGTTCGGGGTGAAGCAGAGGGCTGCAGTTTCCTGCTGAGGTCTGCCATTGCAGAAGGCTGTTTCAGAGTAGTTGGGTCATAGAGTGGGAAGGTGACTGTCATCGCTAGAAATGAGATCATTGATCTCAGCAGCAGTATCCTAGTTGCCTATTTTGGCTTCAGGGACTTTATGTATTTTGCTGATGGACAGAGAGTACAGGTGCAAACTAAAGTTACACACTACTAGGATTATGGTTGGCTCTTAAGTTGGAGAGTCATGCTTACACTTCCTCTTTTTTGTCTGTACCTGCTGTAACAGGAGAGTCGGAGGTGCCTAGCAAGATCCTTTTTTAAGCAGTAATAGAAAAAGCTTGGATGTTCTGGTGCCTTCTGCATACACACAGTGTAAGAAGTAGGTGTGATGTCACCTTTTTTGGTTGTCCTAGTAACGAGTTAAGCTGTTATTCAAGAGAACATGTACTGGGCTCTGCAGACAGGGTAGGTGGAAGAACTCTCACTTTTGGATTTGAATAAAGGGCAGCATGAATTGTTTGTTGCTGTCTAGACTGAATGCGTCTGCATGTGGCTGAAACAGTGCCAGGGCGCAGAGACACAGGACTAGGCTGCAGCGAAGCAGGGCGTTGAGCTTGGCAGTTGGGGAGGGTGTGTGTAGAATGGACCTAGGTGAGAAAATCAGTATTACAAGCAGGAACTGTAGAAAAGCCTTGAGATTTACACCATCACTTCATTGCATGGAATAAGGCAGAAATCCTGCAGAAATAGTAGTTTGGGCCTTGACACTGTCAAAATGGTTGATCACATGTGGAGCAGGGAGAGGTGAAACAATGGGAAGGTTGCTTAGTCTAGGAGTGGATTTTCAATGCCCAATTGAAGCCCAAAGCTTGCTTTTTTTTTTTTTAATGATAGTGGGTGTATGGGGAAGGAGAGGGTGTGGAATATTACTGCATTATCACACAGATATTTGAGCCTTGTGTACTCCCATCTCTTCTTAAAAGTACTTGTACTTGAACTACATCCTCAGCCAACCCCACAAACCTTGAAGCCAAAATGAAGGAAAATCAGTTGGTCAGTAGTAGGTACTTCACGGTAAAACATCAATGTAGTACCTACGCCTTTGCAGAACCTGTGCTGCTGTCAGGGGGCTGCTGAATCCATGAAAAAGGATGAATTACTTGGTACTCATCCATCAAGAGACTGGGCAGTGAATACGCTAATTGTATATTACTGAGTATGCTACTTGAGCACTAGTGTAAACTGTCGAGGGTAGCTGGGAGCTGGGACCCCATCCCAGTAAAAGCAGAGTGTAAAATGTGTGGTCTCCTTGCCAAGCCAGCAACTCGGAACAATCTGAGGTAGAAGAAAAGCTGCCAGAAAGGTTTGCAATTATATTTCTAGGTGATGTGTTAATGAATGTATCAAGCTGATTGCTTAAGCAAGAGTATCTGGTAATTAGCAGTTATGCCTGTGGTATGAGTCTTACGAGGCAGATAACCACTTTGAAGAACTGTCTGCAGTTCAGCCTGGTGATGGCGAATGATTCAGGAAGATCTCGGAACTAGTTTCAGAACTGGCTTGACAGTACAATAAAGCACTGCAAGACAGGAGCCTGAGGAGAGACATCTTTGAGATATAAAAGCAATTAGTCTCCAGAGATAATCCAGAAAGGGTGCTGCTGTCCTGCCTGGACTCAGTGGGTGAGCTGCAGTAACTGGGATACAGTAACCTGTTTGCTGGAGCAAGGAGAGCCAAGTCCCCAGCATCAAACCATGGAAGTCAGTTGTACGAACTTACTTCCTACCACAATTGAACTGGAATCACAATATGATAGGAAGAAGATTTAAGAGTATTTTTCCTGCCTTCCTTGAATTCATACTATCTGAAGTGTCATTGCTTTTTCACACTCATGGTTTTAAAAAAAAAAAAGTGAAGTCATGGATGAAGTGTTTTAAAAATGTCACTCCTGTAGTGTTAACGTTCTCTCTTTTCATCAATCTTCCATGCCTGTTTTCATTGTATCTTGCTATAAGGATACTGCAGAATTAGAGAAAAAGCACAGCCTTTCTCTGCTGGTAAAGTTTAGTTCATACCTGATGCTTTGTAAAAAGCACAATTAGCCTTTGATAGCAGCTGATTTGTGAGCCCAAAAGAATCTATTGGTACTTCAAGAAAAAAAATCTGGATGTGAAGGGCATGTCTTTAGCCAAGTAGCTACTGAAAACCTGATAGAAGTGCTGACTTTTTCAATTATGTAATGCATCTTGTTACAATTCAGATTACTAGAGCTGGGAATGGGAATAAACAATCATTTGGGAGTGGAATTTCCCATTGTAAGACGTATTTACAGAAAAGCCATAGGAGGAGTGTTACAATGGGATTTTACTACTAGTTAGATTATTCTCTCTATTTAGGCATTAACATGGTCCACCTGTGCATGAAACTTTGAGCTGTAAAGTTTGGTCTGTGCAGGAATACTGGGCTTTGACTAAAAAGGAGCTCAGGATTATTCTGTGGAATTTATCCTGGAGAACAGAGCTGCTGTAAACACAGGGAGTTGAGCTGCAGGACTTCATTTTTTTTGCAGGAGAGGTCTCCTAGAGTTGCCTGGTGAAAACTATGCCTTAGAGGGCATTATCTAATTGTTCACAGCACTGAACAATTCTAGTCTCCTAGTCTACAGGGAAAATTGCAAAGTATATGATATTTCAGGGACCTAAACTAATAAATCACTTACTAGTTCAAATTGTGAACAGGGCTTTGCAGGAATCTTGTGAAAAGGAGATGGCAGGAAGAGAGTGATCTATAAAACAAAGGGAATAGGAAATCTGCCAATGTCAAAAGCTTTTTAGAGGCTTGGTCTTTGAGGGGAAAGTCGAGATTCACTCCTGTTAATATGGAAGACTGAGGAACAGCCAAGTTTGGTGGGTGGCTGTAGCTGCAGGAAAGGAGTCTGCAATGAGGAGAAGTGGGATCAGAGATGGATGACCAATCGCTGTCCCTAGTTCCATTGAACACAGGATTCCTTTCCCAAGAGGGAAGGAAAAAAGTTAATGATAGCCATGGGAAGGGTCACGTCTGCCCCAGCTCTTGGAGACTGCGGGAGGAACACTGACGAAGCACCAGGTCTTTGTGGGAAACATCACCTGGGAGTTCAGTATTGCAAGCCTATCAGTGGTAGCACAGTTGAGGCCCCATGACAGTAGTGGTTTGTCAACAGACAGAGCTCTCTTCTTTTTGCAAACTATAGTAATAACGATTGTGCCTCTTGATCTGTGTGCCTTTGCTGTTACAGCCAGAACAGCCTGTAGCTCCTCTTCCTTCTTGAGAAAAGGCTCTACCTGCTGTGTTGATTGATTGAAGCTCACTGGAGACAGAGGAAGATTTAACACTGACTTGAGGGCTTCTCTTTATAAGTCTAACTAGACAGATAGCCTTAAAACACATTTCAGAGTTTAGATTTGCAGAGGGAGAACACAAAACAGGGAAACACCTGCATTGTTGGGATGGCAGCAATGTTGTGACAGTATAAAAGAATTGCTTTAATTAAAATTCTTTGAAGACAGGAAATCCTTCTTTCTAAGCATAACCCAGCTAGTGCTTTGCTGCTGTTCACAGCACTGAGCAGTGCAGTGGCAGTCACTGCTGCAGAGGTATCTCCTGGACCATGTAGATGCTGTGGGGCTTATTTCTGAAGTCACCAGGGACTGAACAAGTATCTGCAGGTACTGTAAGTTCAGTCATATTCCTGCTTCACTCCCTCCAAAAAAGTCTGCATTTAAGTTTGTGCATTTAAAAACATCCTGGGACCATGCTACAGGATGCGGAGGCACTGTTCTCCGAGGGAGTTCTGCTCCCATGCCCTTCAGAATAAAAAAACTTTTGAGAATCCCATATTCAAAATGAATAGTGATTTTATTATCCTTAGAAATATTCACCTCTCTTTGTAACCGCAAGGCAATACGAGCAAACCTCCGTTACCTATTTATGTGTTATGTCTGTGTTTTTCCAACACACAACTTCTACTGTATCACTTGCAGGAAAATTTCAGAGTGATGAGATGTAGAACTGCCACAACCACCTTCCACTGTGACGGAGGAAAATGCAACTATGTATTTTAAAGTCTTTATAAACCATTTTAAAATAACAGCTACGTGCATCAGAATGTACTTTTTCAGGTAAAAACAATTTGAAAAATTATAAATTTAGTTAGATTAATTGAAATTACATTTAAAAGGGGAAGACTTTTAACTCAGAAAAGCCATTTCTGTACAAATGGAAATTTTTGTTTTCCAGGGTGTTAAGCTTCAAAGGCGTCAAGAACTGAGATTACCTGGAAAAGTACTTCTAGTTTTTCTTTAAAAAAACAAAAGAGGAGGGGGGAGATGAAAGTTTTGCTGATAGTCATTGCTTTTTACTCTTGGTTACTTGTCTCTGTGTGGCAAATGAACAAGAAAAGGGAAAAAATGCTCAAAAGACAAATTAACAGCATAGAAAACTGTAATTACTTAGACACCTTAAACAACTCCGTCATGTTCAGCAACAGAAACAAAAGTCATTTTCAAACTAACTGCATTTCAGTTATAGCTGTGCAAACAGCTTGTTCCAAAAGATGAGGAATTCTGGCTATAAAATGCATCATTTGATATAAATTATGTAAATCAGGTTTGTAATATTTTTGGTTCCAGCCAGAATCAAATAAAAGGAAAATCCAAACCAAAGCAACTGTGCTGCTCCTGCAGTGCAGCGCTGTCAGCCATGTCACAGCTGAGGTGTCTGGCTTAATCACCAGCATTGCTTTGGAGATGTAAACTGGTTTTGCAACAGTTTTCAAGCATGAATCATGTTGTAAAGCAAAACCGTGTTCATATCAAACTAAGTAACCTTTGCTTTGTGTCACAGGGATCATGTACCGCAAATCCTGCGCATCTTCAGCAGCGTGTCTGATTGCCTCTGCTGGGTACCAGTCCTTTTGTTCTCCAGGGAAGGTGAACTCTGTTTGTATTAGCTGCTGCAACACTCCGCTCTGCAATGGACCCCGGCCGAAGAAGAGGGGGAATTCTGGTGTGGTGCCAAGGTCACACGTGATGATCACCATTCTGCTCATTATGTTGGCTCTTTTGTTTTCCTAGTGCTAAACTTCAAGCAAGTTTTTTGCCCTGACACAATTTGTTCTGTCTCCTCCCTTCTTCAGAGACACTGCAATTAATTTATTTGTTTCCAAACCCCTGTCAACAGTGAGGGAAGTTCAGTGGTTGTGGGGAGAGAGGGGCTGATATTTTTGGCAGCTAATGAATTCAGTTTCCAGATTGAATTTCCAGTGTGCACTTAAAAATCACACCAGCAGGATACAGAACTCCTGCTCTTTTTGCATAATTGGAAACAAATCCATCTGTGTTATTCCTTTTAGGATGTAGTCAATTCCTCAGTCCTTTTAGTGTCCCTGTTTTTAAGTTCATCGCTAATCATTAACTTTGCCTTATGAAGTCATACTTGATGTTCACAAAGGCCGTTTTGTGCATCTGGACTGGGCTCTGAGCTAGTCCCTAGCGGCACTACTTCCAAGCTGGGCTCCAGCAGCTCAAGACCCGGTTTCTGTGGACTGCAGTCAGGCTTGGTCTCATTCTGAAAAGTACTTAAGAAAACTTTGTTATTGCTCCTTGTAGAAGAATTGCACCTAGATGAGATGAAGAGCAGCGGGCGCAGAGAGCGACTGCTCCTTGCTCTGGAATTCTGGTTGGCTCTAAGAAACTTCTCCTTGTTGGCATGCTCTATGGTCAGGTGGCAGCGGAGGACCTGCAGAAACACGCTGCGGAACTGCTGAGAAGAGATGTTGTAAAGGAGAGGGTTCACCACCGAGCTGAGGTAGAAGAAGATGTCAGCGATGGGAAGAAGAGTGATGTATGCTCTGAAGTAGGGGACGGTCCAGTCCTGCTTCGGTGTAGCAGCAGCCATGATCCTTCTCACCTGGTTTGGCATCCAGCATATTGCCAGGGTTGCAACAATGAGTCCTGCAAATGGAGAGAGGAAGAAAGAAGTGTGTGTACATGGGGGAGAAAACCATGAAATACTTAGTATCAGTTCTGCACCTACTCGTTAGGAAATAGTACCAATTTTTCAATGTTTTGCTTGACAGCTTTTTTTGCCAGTAGCATTTTTTGTTTGTTGTTTTTAATAACTGTTACAAGGTCACTGCAGCACATGCTCTGACAGAGGACTGCATAGTGCTTGGATAGTGTTTCTTTGTACCTATTATCATTTATTAGCTTTCAAAGTGTTCTTTCATGGATATCTGTATCTTTGGAAAGAATGCGTTTTTATTTTGGTTTGTGTTCTTATATTTCTTACGTCTTTTCCCTTTACTTTGAATAACAAACAAAATAAATAGAACCTATAGCCATATTAGATCAGGCAATACCCAGAAGAGATCAGATTCTTGTTTGTACTTTACAAAAAAAAAAAGTATGCATAATAATATATTTCGTGTTATTTTTGGTAAACTTCCTCTTACAGAAGATATTTTTAAGTAAAAATATGTATGGATCTTTTTATGGTAATTAAGATATGTTGGGCTTTCTTAACAATCAAATTCCAGTGGAATTAAATTATGAATGTAAATGAGAAAAACCCAAGCCTAGTCATGAAAGTGTAAGCAGTTTCAGATAAATTATGCTTAAAAATGTGGTATTTGACCATTTTGTATTTATATGTAAATATAAATACATGTTGCTGCATCACTAATGGCATTAAAAAGGGGGTGACTTAAGTGTCGGATGTCTGAAGGCTCTGCCTCTGCGGACCGGTGTTCGCTAGGGTCGCAGCGATGACGCCGTCTTCAGAACGGCAGCCCTGAAGAACTGAGTGGGTGAGTGTGAGGCAGCTCTGTGGCCAGGCCCGAGGTGAGCCGGGGAAAGGCACTCAAACCCTCGCTGGCATCCGCTGCTTCTGCTGTGCATAAGCGCTGGGAATCCTGCCAGCTTGCGTGAAATACCAGGTACACAAAATAATTCCTCTTGGTGCTCCCCTCACCAAGCATGACTTCTGAAATGCAGCACAGCCACCAGTTTACTGTTTCCCCTTTGTTTTTCTCTTTGCAGGAAACGTGCCTTACATGAA
The DNA here is from genome assembly GCA_013389905.1 of Sula dactylatra. Lineage (NCBI taxonomy): Eukaryota > Metazoa > Chordata > Aves > Suliformes > Sulidae > Sula > Sula dactylatra. The sequence goes on from WEKW01027862.1 coordinate 51,442, forward strand.
CACTTCAAGGGAGCAGAAGTTGCAGGTTGGCTTCCCTGCTGCAGAGGCACAAAATAGCAGAGAGCATCCTGATGGCGTGCAGTTTTCACTTCCAGTAGCCTTCTGTTACACCGTTAATCTCCTCCAACATCTAGGCGCTTTTCTCAGGAGAAGCACAGAAATGGCTTTTTCCCTGCCCAGACTAAGTCAGATTGCCCCCATTGCACAGATTGCTGTAGGAACCCAAATCTGAAATAGCGCACACTGATTTTTCAAGCCAGGAAAATGATATTTCACTGGTGGGAAGACATGAATATAACGGGGAAGGGGGGGTAGAAAAGAGAAGAAAAAATTTTCATAGTTTTGAACTGAAACTGCCAGGGCTTAAATAGGGTATATCCAAGTCCAACCGCCACCACCCCCCAGCAAAGAAAAGGTACAAAATGTCTTTTTTTTAAAAAAAATTAAAAAAATTAATTTTCTTAATGAAAGCTATAATTACTTTAACAGATATACGAGCTCACCGAATGAGATACCAAATAAAAGTCATCTTTTTGATCATTTGTTTCTGTAATTCCTTAATGTCAGGATAAGTTTGGTAGCATGGGGAAGCAGCGGATCTTAAACCTACAGCTCTAGATTAAGAGCCCTGGAGGCCGTTCCTAGTAGGCAGGTGATAAATGCCTTTACCTTTGCCATTTTCTGTTCTGTAACTACCATAACTCTCCTCAGCCACGGTTCCTTTACTCTCATTCCCATTCCAGCACGATCCCATGCCCCTGTGCTTGGCTGCCCTACCCTTCCCATGCCGCCTTGCCTCATTTTTCAGTACCTGTTGTGTCTCTGTCATAAGCTGATCTGAATTTTGTATTAATCCTACAATTTTCTGGTGCTTTTCGCTCTGCTGTCAGCGTAACAAATAGAGAGATAATAGCAGGCCTCACACAGACCAACAGGAAATAAGGAGCCCTGAGCGGTGACTTGTGACAGGCCTTATAAAAAGACAGCGAGGGGATGCTATGGCTCCGTTGTGCCTTTTCCTCCCGAGCAACTGAAACGCAAAGCCCACAAACTGGTCTGCAGAATTTTTGTCAAATTTTACCGGATGATCTCTTCCAAGGGAAAAGAAAGTAAGCTCTCTAGGGTGATTCTTTCTGTTCTCAGAAACAGGATACTTTATTGTGCTGATTAATAGTTTCCTAAATTATGAATGCTGCTGTGAAAAACTGAGAAAACAATGCATGCATTCAGTTTTGGAGCTCAAATGCAGTGCTCTGCGATGTCGGATTTTTTTGCTTGTATCTGAGTCCTTTGCCATCAACCCTTCTTTTTAGTTCAAGCTGCCAAGTGCTTAATATTCCCCTTTATATTCTTCAGACACTTTTGTTCTGGGGAACTGAATATTCTGTTGTGTGTAGAGCAAGTGAAAAACGAGCAGCTTGTGCCCTTGCAGAGTGCGGCGAGGTTAGTCCGTTGGGGGTGGGAGGAGGTGTCTGTAAAACTTTGGTTTTTTCCAGAGATGGGTAATTGTTCATTTTTACACTCGAAAAAAAATGCTCGTTGATTCAAAGGAGACGCTCCACGTAAATAAACATGCTGACAAAATCACAATATTTTTTCCAACTGTTCACGCTTGACGTGGAGGTATGAAGTAAACTGAAGTGCATCAGAAGAAAAGCTTCATGTTCAGACCTTAGCGCATATTAAATATTATGACTGAATCACTGCTGCCATCAGTGTGAACTTGTACACAGGCTGTGGAAGTTTGTGTTCTACTGCAAGGTGCAGAAAGTGCTTAAAGAACATTGCATCAGCTTCCAGGTAAACAAATTGCATTTTTTTTGCCTAGAGCTTGCTGCCTGCAAGGAATTTAACTCCTTCACGTTTCATCTCAGATCCAACTTTCCCTTCCACTCGTTATTAAAGTGAAAAAAATTAAAAGCTCCATTTTTTTTTTTTTTCCATTTTCCTGACAATTGCGCTGAAGTGCCTCACTAGGTGAGAGCAGAGTTTTATCTTCCATGGACTAATGATTATAAACAAAGGGATGCTGCGGTCCAGCCACCTTCATCGCTGGTGCTAGAAATTTTGGGCACACGTTTGAATCGCTGGGCTTAATCACCAGAAGTGCGTTAGACTGTGCCAACAGCAGCCAGGAGGCCTCGTTCATGTTACCTAGTTGACTATGTGTAAGTGAATACATCTCAACCTTTAAGTGTTTGAGCTTGTAATTCATTTAACATTGATGTTGATATTTCAAGGTGACAAAAGAAGAAAAAAAAAAGACATGAAAAGATCCTTGACTAAAACCATTTTAAAATGCTAAGTTTACCCAAAATAGGAATTACCACATTCAACTACTATTTTAATCTGGAAAAAAAAAAAAAAACCACCCCAAACCCCTTTAAAAATAAAGCATACAGACTTAACACTGATTCACATTTGGAAATTGTTATTGTAACTTCCCAAAAGTGGAGCTTACAGTATTAATTCTTAATATGTGACAAAGGATCATTTATGTAGTAAAATAAACCTAGCGTTTAAGTGCCAATAATGTAAATATGCATTGCTGGCACAGAATAGGAGCTTGGCAGTCATCTGTCCCTTAGCAATACTTTTTTATTACTCAGAACATTCCTCTGGGCCATGGGGGACTGAATTAAATTCATTATGAACTTTATTGGGAAGGATTTTAAATACACGCAAATGTCTGGTATAGTAGAGAGGGCTTCATTCTCCATCCCTCCGGATTTTGCTTGTTCTTCTATTGAATAGGTTTTTGTCTTTTTTTCCCACACCTGAGCACTTAAATCTCTTTTTATAGTCCAACATCTCCCCTCTATCCCGGCCACTGCCAGCCATCCCACAAAACTTGGAATTGCCAAAAAAATTGTAACTCACTGGGAAATGCCAACAAGACATTTTATTTGGCTGCCATAGCCCATTAACCGAGGCCCTTGCAGTGACCTCACCTACGTGCTCCTTTGCCGGCACCGCTTACCTCTGACCACCCTGGTCCGCCAAGGTCTGCCGAATCTGCTGGTACTCTCGTTGTTAGCCTAAGCAGCATTAAACCTCAAACTTTGCTCTTCTGTGATTTAATCAATGGCACAAAGGCAGATTCTCAACATCTGCTTGTAAACTGACATTTAAATGGCAATTGCCAGTGGAATATAAGCATATGGTTACTGCATTATGAGTCAAGTGCAGGCAGTGATGCAGTTGGTTCAGAGGGAGACCTTTTTTTAGTGCTCATTTCACATTCGCACACTTGCCCAACAATACTCAAAGCTACAACACGACGTTAATGCCCCGTGCCTTACTCCCAAAGTCTTCCAACCATGCATCAGAGGTATTGGCTCCCAAAAGAGGAAAAATAGTGATACCATCCCTCATTATTAAGTTTGCTGTCATAAAGCATTACTAATCACGAGGAAAGTGCTTGGTCCGTATTTAGGGGATATAGTTTGATTCTGCTACAGATGGCTTTGAAAACACAAGTACATACACCTGCTCGCTAATCAGGTTCTTGATGGCCATAATACCGGTCACTACTAACTTGGGAGAGGGAGAAAGGCAAAGACTCCAGTTCCAGTTAAGACTGTGACTTTCAGGGGGTGGGGTTTTGGCATGTTATGTTTACTGTTTTAACCAGGACTCAAAAATCTTGCTTTTCATTAGAAATCGGGACATAAGTCATTAGTTTATTTTCTTTCTAGCTTTTAAGAAAAAAGGCAAGCCACACAATGCGGTCTTCAGTCACTGAAATGACCTTCTCAACTGCAGATCAATGCAGTGCTGTTTTCCAGCACGTGCAGCTGCTCCGTGCCTCTGCCGCTGCAGTTGTCTGCCTGTGAGAAGTCAGCTACCGTAGGCTTATTGTCTACTGACAATTGTCGTTGAAATGTCAGTTTACAAACAGCTGTTACTTCCATTGCTGTGAGTCTGACTTGTAAGTGCAGCAAAGAAACCAACCAGCGTGATACCGAATGGCTGTTGGCGCTGCTCGGCACCGCTGTTGGCAGCAGGAGCGGTGAGACTGCGCTCCCCCATCAGTGTTAAACTGAGGAAGATTGGAGCATCTCAAGGAGGGGACTGTCCTCTCTGCTCTCCAGCCTCAAGGATTTCCTGCCAACGCTGCTTCTGGCAGGTAAGAGTTTGGAGAAATTTCTCTGGGTAGAATTTCAGATCCAAACCTTCAGCTTTTAACAGCTTCTGGTGAATATCTGGTGTTCAGCCACTATCCACGTCAACCTGTGGCTCAAACCCCTCTACCTCTTACCAACGGCAGCTAGTTGTTGATGAGCAGAAGGGTGTGCAGGGGGTGGGAGTGAGGAACACATCTTTTACTGCTGCTCCCACCCTGGTTATTGCCTATCCTTTCATCTCCCTCGTGTTTAAGGTCAGCAGGTTTAAAAGCAAGACCCAGAGAGGAACAGTGGCATTTCTTCAGTACTTCTGTGGAATTTAAAATGTTTCTGCCTAACTGCCAGAGCTGGTATCTTCTCATAAATGGGTCCTTATAGCATAAATCCAGGGCTAAAAGGCCCCTGTAGAGCCCAAACAAGTCTTGTGACATTCAGCGCCATCATGCCTGCATCCTTTTTGTACACCCTGCCCTCATTGTCTAGCTAGGAAACTTCTGCCTTCTTGTTCTCTAAGATCTAGAATTAGGATAAAAAGGCAACGGGACAGATCAGAAGGATAATCCTTCAGACACAGTGAAGTGGCCACACTCTTCTTGCCCACACACACACTTGCTTCTTGGAACAAACGCAAGAGGCCTGAATAGGCCACTGCCTTCTCTACGGTGTTAGATAACATTAAATAAAGTTCCAGCCGGCATGCAGACGCAGAGTGCCACACATAACACAGCCGTCAGATGAGCTTACCACAAGGTTCCTAACACATCTGCAGGTGTCCCCCTGTTCGACGTTAATGGCATCGTTTCGTAGGCACTCATTCACAGCTGGATCTCAGAATCAAAGTCTTGTCAATGCATGTCCTGCACTCTGCACTACGCCTCCGTTTCCGTGAGCTGTTCAGTAGTTCTTAGTTACTGCAGATTTACTACGGGAAGCACCACCAAGCCTATAGAACAGAAGTGGTGGTTTTGCTGCCCCTTTCACTAGTGACAGTTAACTTCACATGTCGCAAAAATCAATTGCTCAATCCTGTATTCAGTGCCTAGAGTGTCACAACCATCAATATGGGTTTTGCTTGAATGAGGGCTGCAGTGCGCACCATGTGCAGGATAAAGCATCTGATGAAGTTAAAAATAGGAAAAGAATACTAATACAAACCTCTCTTTTCCCTCTCACCCAATACAAGTTTATTCTGCTGAAGGACAAGCATTATAATAATAATAAGCACATATTGATGTATGTTGAGGTGAATATAAAATTGTATTAACCTGAGAGATAAATATTGATACTGCTCTGTCTGTGTCAATATTTAGTTCAAGGGACAATAAATTTTGATATTCACTGAGACAAGTCAATACGTGTATTGCTACATACGTTTTGAATAAGCTCAAATTATTCAGCAACGCTGTTCCTTTTATCCTCAGCTTTCAGAATCACAGATTTGCCTTTCAGCAATATTTCTCTGGAAGGGAAGGAGGCAATAAGTAAACTAGCCCTACTCAGGCAGTAACTACAGGGAGGAGAGAAGTGAAGCTGTGGCCATTGTACATCTCCCAGTGTTTTCCCCATCAGAAAGCACCAGAGAGATGTGCAGGCTCACTTTGGGGTCTGACATGGTGCTGGGCTGGCTGCTAAGTGTGCAGCCTCCGCAGAGAACAGGAGTTTCCTCACCATTGCACATCAGCGACTTGCTGCCTTTGCTGTGGAGCCACCTTGCACGTAGACCATATACAGAGGGGCTCCACTGGCAAAGCCAAACTGAGATAAAATCCTCCCCTGCTCCTGCCTGTGCTGGTACTGCAGGGATAACAAGGACAAAGGAGGTAGTGCGACAACAGTTTTGTCACAAGCACAAGCAGGCAAATGTCCAAGTGCTCACAGAGCGGCTCTGGCAAACACCCCATAGCCCTTCTCAGAATGGGTTTAAACTGAACAGAAGCCAGTAACAAACTAGTTATCTTTATGAATACCGCTGGAAGGATTAAGCATATGGCCTGGGACAAACAGCTGAAAACCAGCCCCATGTACCTCTGATCCTGTCAACAGCTTCCAGCAAAAAACCAATGGACCAGCAATTCCCATAGCCTTCAGAGGGATTTGGGTCCATCTAGTGTTCATGATGCTCCTCTCTGCCTCAGGGGTGCTCCACAACGAGGCCGCGTCTCATTAGTGAGCACAGCTGGGTGACAGGACAGTGCTGCCCCACAAAGTGGTGCAATAAATGAAAGGCACTGAGAAGAACCAAGCTGCCTCTTGGTGCAATAAATGAACCAAAACTGCAAGCTTTTAACAAATATGCTGCCGTTCTGTTGCACATAAAGTTGTCTTTCTTCCAACTGAAGGCACCGTTAATGGTTTCGCTAAATCACAAATGCTGAAGAGCTGCATGCGTTCTTCCTGTAAACAGCCGTTCTTTCCTCAAAACAGCAATGTGTTCAAGTGTGGGGCAATGACAACACTGGGAATTTATTTTTGTCCTTATTAAAAGCTTCCATAAATAACTGGAGTTGTCAGGCATATTGAGAAGAATTTCACACAAGTATTTGCCACCCTTGGCATAGGAAAACCACCTGCAGCTGCTTTTGATACCTCATTTCACAGGTGACTACATGCCAAGGTAAATCATCCCTAAGACCCAGGAGATGTTAGCAGAATCTGAAGTGTACGTCTTCTCACCTGGATGGGACCACAGTCTCCCCTCCCTCCAACACCCTGAAGGGTGCTACACGATCATTGAGACCAAATTGGCTTGTCAGAGGTTTTGGCCCAGCGTTGTGTCACAACACAACAGTGTGTCCACAACTCCTCTCTCCATTTGAAATCCCTGTATCACCCAAGGGTTTGCTCTGTTCAAGTCCTCCTTGCTCTGCTGCACACATTTCTTCTCCTCATCTGGCAACAAAGAGCTGCTCTAGGCTGCACGCAGCACAGCAATATCATGTCAGCTACTCAGTGGCAAAGGGTGAGGCGAAGTTCGTGTTTCCAGCAACCTGATCTCTAACAGAAACTGATGCTAAAGGGACCTGCTCAGAAGAATACCTGCGCTTTCTTACAGAGTGACGATGCTTCAGTCTCCGTTGTACTTCAGTCATTATACAACTGACAAACAGTATTGTGTTGAGAAACACGAATATTCCTGTTAAACAAGGAGAAGATTATGAGACTTAGATGGAGCTGAACCAAGGTTTCAAGGCTGTGTATCATTGATCCCTCCAGCCAGGACTTACAAGGCCCTACAGCAAAATCCTTTCTGACTCTGCAGCATTAAAAGGTAACAGCTTCCAGGGATCCCATCACTCCCTTCTCCACAAGCAATGGCAAACAGAGCTCTTCAGAGGAATAAGCTATTTTTGCTTTGCACTGTCACTTAACAGCCCTCAGCCGTTAGGTACAGTGATACTGGATCTATCAGAAGTTGTCAGGGGAATGTAGACATGCAAAATGTAATTAGTGAGGACACAAGTGTTAACAGTTTTACTTCCTAGCAATTTAAAATATCTGACAATTATCTTCAGTTCCTAGCAGGGTCAAGTTTTGCTTCTCAAATATTTTTAAATACTGCCATTTCACAGTGCAAACACTAGAAAAAGCTAAAAATATTCAAGGAAGTTTCATGACAGAAGTGTCGTTACTGAACATGAGCAGCCTTTTTGCAAAACAGTGATTAAATCATAGAATCACAGAATTATTAAGGTTGGAAAAGACTTCTAGGATCATCAAGTCTAACCGTCAAAATAGTCACGATATGCTTTTAAAAGCCATACATGCTCGTACATTACCAGAGGAAATCATGTCAGTTTTAATACTTTGTATTAGGTTTGTGTGGCAAAGTTTGGGGGGGGGGGGGGGGGGGGGGGGCGGGTGGGGCTGGGGGGCTACAGTTGTGGCTTCTGTGAGAAGATGCCAGAAGCTTCCCCATGTCTGACAGAGCCAATGCCAGCCGGCTCCAAGATGGACCTGCCGCTGGCTAAGGCCGAGCCCATCAGTGATGGTAGTAGTGCCTCTGGGATAACAGATTGAAAAGGGGGGAGGATGACAAAAAAATCCAAAAACAAAAACCCTGCCCAACTGCAGTTGAAGAGAGGAGTGAGATATGTAAAAGGAGCAGCCCTGCAAACACCAAGGCCAGTGAAGGAGGGAAGGAGGTGCTCCAGGTGCCAGAGCAGAGATTCTCCTGCAGCCTGTGATGAAGACCATGGTGAGGCAGGCTGTCCCCCTGCAGCCCAGGGAGGTTAACGGGGGAGCAGATATCCACCTGCAGCTCCTGGAGGACCCCATGCCAGAGCAGGCGCATGCCCAAAGCAGGCTGTGACCCTGTGGGAAGCCCACGCTGGAGCAGGCTCCTGGCAGGACCTGTGGCTCCGTGGAGAGAGGAGCCCGCACTGGAGCAGGTTTGCTGGCAGGACTTGTGACCCTGCAGGGGGGGGACCCAGGCTGGAGCAGTCTGTTCCTGAAGGGCTGCACCCTGGGGGACACACACTGGAACAGTTCACGAAGAACTGCAGCCCATGGGAAGGACTCATGTTGGATCAGTTCATGGACGACTGACTCCCGTGAGAGGGACCCCACGCCGGAGCAGGGGAAGAGTGTGAGTCCGCCCCCTGAGGAGGAAGGAGTAGCAGAGACAGTGTGTGATGGACTGATCACAACCCCCATTCCTCGTCCCCCTGTGCTGCTCAGGGGGAGGAGGGAGAGAGAATTGGGAGTGAGGTTGAGCTTGGGAAGAAGGGAGGGGTGGGGGGACGATGTTTTAAGATCTAGTTTTTACGTCTCGTTATCGTACTCTGATTTGATTGGTAATAAATTAAATTTATTTTCCCCAAGTTGAGTCAGTTTTGCCCGTGACAGTAATTGCTGAATGATCTCTCCCTGTCCTTATCTCAACCCACAAGACTTTCATCGTATTTCCTCTCCCCAGTCCAGCTGAGGAGGGGCTTTGGTGGGCACCTGGCGTCCAGCCAGGGTCAACCCACCACATACTTAAAAATTATTATGGAGATGATAACACATTTATAGCCACTGTTACACAGCAACAACAGCACCTTTGAAAACCTTCCCCACACAAGTTCCTCCCTTTAATGGTCATTTAAATCTTCTGTTCATTATGTTAAAAATTGTAATTCAAATACAGTTTATCTTGCTCTTCGGCTTTAATCTTCCAATATAAAACTTCATTTTAGCGCTCCTCATCAGTTATAACTCAGGCTTAAACGTGCACAACTTTACACAGAAATGATGGTTTGGTCTATGATACTGTTGCTGGACAATTCATTTTTGAAGTGGAGTGCCGAAGCAGCACCCCTGCAGCACGGTGAGCCCCCCGTGTGCGGGTTGGCCTTTCAGGACACTACGCCAACACACCGCAGCGCTCTTCTGGGGACCCCAACTCTGTGGACGAAGCAAGCTGGTCACTGCACAGCCAAGGCTGCTGCGAAACATAAAAGCTAATAGGAGAATTTCTTATACTCCCTTGTTCTCTTTGGTGCTTTCCCTCACATAGGTGGGTAAACAGTCATGAAATCATCACGCCTTACAGTAAATACCAACTTAGCAGCTGAAGCAACGGTCGACTGTTTCATTTGGGTGCCCATCTCATGCGGTTTGTCAATAAAAGCTACAAAATCCAGCATCTACTCTGGAGTCATTCATTTCCGTTCACTACAACAATTCTCCAGTAAAAACAAAAGAATTTTAAAATCAGGGCTACTTTGGTGAAAAGAAGATTGACAATTCTGTGGAAATATAAATAGACTCAGGACCAGAAGACATACCATGGAAAACTAAATATATTTTAAACTGTACATTTTGAGAAATTTTAACATTCCAGCTGTCAGAAAAAACATGCTTCTTGGAAATTGTTATTTCTGCATTGAGAAAGTATTTTTAAAAACCACTAATATGGACACATATGTGTAGAAGGGAACAGGTTTGGTTTTCATTGATGCTTCTTTCTTGCAAAACAAATTCTTGCCATGGTTGCTTTGTTTTTCTTTTAGAAAGAATGAAGACTTGTTTTCTTTCTGCATTGGCAAACCAATGGGAAAAATACCTCTTCCATATAAAACTGATTTAAATTCTGCGTTCTAACTAGCAAACACAATTTGGAATTGAGAGGGTTTTTGTTTTTACATTACAAAATCAGCCGTTGCAACATTAAACAGCTCATCTATTGCAGTTCAGCAGGAGAAATCATTGAACAATCAACTGCAGAATACAAATACAGAAAGACAATATATTAGCTCGCAGATACATGTGAGCTCGCAGATACTTGTGAGCTCCGCCAGAAAGACAAGCTTGAGCTATATGTTATATGGAAACTATCGTCATGGGGGAATCAGGAAAGCTCTTCCTAAACGAGAGAGATATTATCAATCTCCAAGTCATATTTTTGTGCCAAAAACCCTCAAATGAAGAAAACTTGCTGTTTTGTAGCAAGTAAGATGAAAATGGAATTATTGATGCACAAATGGTAGCAAGATCATGCTTGCTAGCTGCTTTAAAAAACAAGTGCAATTGGAGTGTATGTTCAGCAGCCTAAGTGAGAAGAGAAACCAAAGCAAAATGCCTTAAAAACTACATGCAGTTATCCAAATTCTACACCAAAACCCGCAGCAGGAAGCAGGATCCAGGGAATGGAAGAGCAGAAATGCACCAAGGCAGATATGGCACCAGTGGCACGAAGGCTGACAGCTCGGTGGCTGAGCTTTGGGACTGAAGGCCAATTTATTGCTCTCCTCTGTCCCTGAGGAAGGTGACTGTCAGTCCGGTAAGATACTGGTACCTCAGTTTCTCTTGATGGGAGGAAAAAGAGTTCAAGTGCTGCATTGAATGAAACCCCATTTCTTCCTCCACCCTGATTTACAATCTGTCCCCAACAGTTCTGTGCGCCACCCAGATTGTTTCTGGAGCTAACCCCTACTGCGTATGGCTCACCTTTGCAACTCTTCTATAATAACTTAATATATTTTATATATTTATTGTTGTGGGTGAGGTTGCCTGTCTCAATCAGAAGGTATGTTTCTGCCAAAGGAAAGGCAGGTGGATGCTGCAACGTGGTGTAAGAGGGCAGTGGGGGAGACCGGGCTGTTGCAGCAAAACGTGGGTACAAACAGGTCCCATCCCCAATGAGCACACGGGAGCTGCTAGTCCCCAGGAGCTAATCCTCAGGTAAAATCATCAAGGAAAGCAGCTACATAGTACAAATATTTCTTTCTTTTCACCCACTACAAATCTGGCATGGGCAGGTGAAAGGCTGCCTGAAGGACTCTCACGTTCTTCTAAACACACCGACAGCCTGCTCTTTCTGACAACAGTGAGCCTTTTTCTGCTCTGAACAGATTCCCCTTCTTTTCAGAGGGAAAACAATAGACAAATGCAGTCAAAACGAAAGCTGAAGTTTCATACATCTTCAGAACCAATTTGTTTTGAGGTTTAAGGAAGATCATAATCTGCAGAAGACTGAGGAAAACTTTCTTGCCTGGAAACAGCGTCATAAGAAATGAAATGAGGTATTTTGGGGCGGCAGACAGCTATCTTCTGGAAAGGGTGGGGCAAGGGGGAATCTCTGATTCAGCCACCTGCAATACAGCCATAGCGGCAATCCCAACGCCGCAGGTGAATGAAGACCAAATTCCAGTCTCACTTCTTGAAGTGTGTCCTGGCTATCATGGTAATGGGGGAAACATAAAGTAACTATTACACAAAGCAGTTTTATTCTTTAAATTAGGCCTAACCTTTGATAATTTGGATCAAAGCCTTGGGTAGTGATGAGGCTGCTTGAAATTGCACTAAGAAAAATGTCCTGGCCAAACACTGCTTGTTTGCAGCTTCCATCTGACAAGGCTGTTCAAGGAGCAGTAGTATTTCCATTGCAGCTGTCTCTTCTCTGGTAACACCTGAATCTCCTTTTATTTACATTTCAGAGCCGTCCAGAGAATCGTAATGAGTGCAAACATGTCAAAACCTCCTTTCTCAAACCTTTTCAAGGAATACAAATACAAAATAAAGAGTATACCACCCCCTCACCACAAGCTTGGCAGCAGCCTAATTCAAAGTCTGTGAGACTCAAAGTCTCCCCGTATCAGGTGAGAAGGTGAATGTGCTCCGCAAAATGGCATTCAAATAAACACCTGAGCATGGATTCGCCGAGCATGCGGGTGCCGTTTGGTTTGGGAGCCTTGTGTCTGTGCTGTGATATTTGCACTCTGCTTTCAGATAGCTGCTGGGGACTTCCAAAATATCTCACCTAGCCCGCACGCAGCAATAGCTTACAGCAAAGATCAGACAGCGTTTCTTCCTCTCCCCACAAGTGCAATCTCAGTCTTGTATCTCAGTATTAGTAAAAGATGTCAGCTCATTTTGTTATATATAATTTATTTGAAGTAAACCCCCTTACAATGATTTTAACTTCAGAAAAAACCAGTGCATGTTCCTTTCTTTATCCAAGCCGTACAGGGTACATTTTCGCTGGCCTTTTAACTCTCTTTTATTTCCCTGAGGTGAATCCACAACTAACTAGAGTATTCCAGGTGGAATTGGAGCATACAGCTCGCTCTATCTTTTGTAGCACCTTTCCAAGAAACACTAAGAACTATAAGATATTACTGCAGACCTGAGAAAACTAATTAAGCCAGAGCTCCAACTACCCGGCAGCTTGCTCTCTCCCTCTCTTCTAACAAATGCAGGAAAAAGAGAGTGCTTTTTAGAGGAAATCCTATAAACAAAGAAGAGCAATCAGGATGGGGCAATGGATTTGATTCAATTACACTGTTTTTAACATAAAATCTGGAATCTGATGATAAATATAATGTTTTCTGAGCACAGTGAAGATGCAGGGGATTTTAGCAAGGAGTAAATCTACCCTACCGTAAATTACAAAACGCATTTCTTCCTCCAGCCTCATGCAGCTGGCTCCAACTTTGGGCACACAGGACCACAGTGATGGAGAAAAGACTTTTACAATAACCCTTTCACATATAATAAATATATGACTATGAAAGCGAGAAAGAAGATCACTAAATATCAGTATTCACAGCAACTGAGAGGGCAATTATAAGCATTTGGGGACTTGCCTATGCATTTATGTAGCACCTTAAGTTCAACTGCTGGTCTTCAGTTTGACCCATACCATGACAGAAATAGATAATCCTATAGCTTCTGACATTGCTACGTAATTAAATAGCTGCTCTGCCCCCATTAACGTAGCTATATCCACTAGACTTTCATTCCTCAACCTCTTTCCAGAATGGCTTCCTACTCCGAAATAAGTTTTTCTACTCAGACCTATCGACTAAGACATCTTGGGAAAAGAGATTTTTAGATACCTTCTTCTTGAGCTTTGTAAGATTTTCACCTAGTAATGAGTGAAACTAGCTCCCAAGAGCTAATAGAACTAATATTTCTTAAAATATTCAAGGCTGAGAGATTAAAACAAAAAGTCTAAATTGTCTTCTCATGTGGCAATAAACTTCTTTAACCAGTAAATCATGTAGCAAAAGACAAGCAGCTCTCTCCTGAGATATCAGAGCAAAAATGGACTCTTCTCTCCTTGAAGTCAGAGAGGCAAGGGCCTAGACTTCATGCTACAGTGAACCCTGGGCAGCTGTGCTGCGGGCAGAAGGCTGCCCTTACAAACCCTGCCTCCCACCTCTAAAGTCAGGGAAAACGATTTTTGGTGACTGCACCGGTAAAGCCTATTACAGCAAAACACTGCTTTGGGACAATGACAGGATCCTCAATCTCTTTACTAAGGCAGCTGGAACACACAAGGTCCTCTAATTCACTGCCACGCACTATGAAAATAATGTCACCTGATTTGCTGCAAGACTCTTACATCTACAGAATCTCCCTAAATCCAGAGACAGCATCTTCAAAAACCAGACATTTCTTCCCTACTGTTTTCCATTTACCCAAGTTAACTTTATCGGACAAAAAAATCCTGTGGAGGAGGAAACTAATTCAAGGTAGGTAAAAGCAATCATGTACACTGGTAAACAACACGGAGGAAAACCATATTTTAAAAGGCTGGTGCATAACACTGGGATTGCACTTGCCCTGCTACCCTACACCACCTCATTACCTCAGTGATTGCAGAAATCCTGTTACACTCACTCAGAACATCACACTAGGATCAGATGCTGAATGCAGCTATTAATGCACCTATTTAATTAGTAGCTGATCACAAAGACCAAAATTTACTCACTTGTATCTTCTGATAACAGGAAAACAGTTTCTGTTCATACTAGTGTAGCCATATTTCTACAATAGACTGTATTATATTTTTAATTCTGTGCACAGTCAATCATATTACCATGCCCTACAGGAGGTTTGTGCTAAGTACTTAAAAAAAGACCCGATGCACACAATGTAGAAAAGCATCAAAGCATCACAGCGGACTATGAAGACTCGTGCTTAATTTTACATTCATTATTTGGCCAAAATAGTAGTTGTTCTGCACTCATACTCATATTTGTAATAAAAACCCCACTCAGCTGCTCATACACTGAAGAAACAATTCATGACTGAATAATGTACCAGTTCAAAAGCAATCTCTCTAAGCTACAGGAAACCTCTCGAGTTGCTAGTCTGAACAAAATGAAGCCTCAACAAAATGAACCACTTTGAAACTAAATGAAAATTTAGCAAACTGATCTGAACAAGCAAATCTTATGTACGGTGCAACGTTTTTAGCCACAATAGAAAAGCCTGTTAGAGATCACCTCTGGAAAAGCAATCACACCAATAAATCAAAAGAGGGTGTTATTGTTTGTTTGTTCATTTTTCTAAAGCTGGATATTTCATTTTATAACGGGATAGTGGGTTTATAAGTTTTTGTTTAAACAGCAACTGGCAAGCGCTGAAAGGAAAAAAACAGGAATGGAAATGTTGGATATTTTCTTACAAGGGATGTCCTCTTTTCTGGCTTTAATTTTTAACCCACATTTTGGTGCACGTGGCACCTCACAAACCCCTCAGCTCCAAAGTTACTCTGAGATCAGTACACCAGTAGTTGGCCCGGTCTAAAAAGAAAGCAAGAGTTTGGTCTGTGCACTGCCATAAGCTAGTGGAGCAAAATGATTGCACATCAAAATTATGAGGTTGCTGGAGCAATTTATACTGCCAAGATGAAGAGCAGAGGGAGGGACAAGATGCAAATGCTGGAGGTGCAGTCATCCAGCAGTGCAGCAGGAGCGTAAAGGGTAATGGAAGAAGGGGAGAGGGGGACAGTGAGAGAGGAGGGTTGAAGGCAGCGATTGTATCAAGAATAACTTATTTTTCCGAAGCGGCACGCCACAAGAAAATGTTATTCCCACTGAGCCAGTAAATGATTCTGTTTTCCATGGAGGTGGCTCCAAGGCAGTAAGGGGCTGGTAGAGAAGAAGGTCTAGTCATACAAAAGCACAATTTGCAGTTGGAAGCTGATTTTGAACAAGCGTCAGACGATAACACCTTTAGGGAAGACACATAGCTCAACCTCATCTAGGACGTAAAATGGCAGTTACACAATTAGCAAGCACAAAAGGCTTTTTTACTTAAAAAACAAATAAGTAAGGTCGGCAGGCTCAAGGCTGGGTTAAGAGGTGTCAGTGCTGGTGTTTGTGCCAGCAGCAGGCTGGGACTTTTTCCCAGGTTGAGACACATACTGGGTTGGGCTTTAAAGAAAGCTACTTCCTGATCTGGTCCCAGGGGCAAAATTAAAAGTCTGTTGTAACAAGATGAGCAGCAGCATTAGACATGTGGGATTCAACAGGAAATTTTACCCATCTGAAGCCTTAAGAGAAAGGATTTGCATTGTACATTTGTATGGAACAAGGGATTATTTTTTTTTCTAATTAAGTGGTATTGAAATATGCAAACTGTGCGCTGTTCTCTCACTCTGCTTGAATTAGTGATTTACAATGACAGTTTACTTTTAGTTCCACACCTGGAAATAGGAGATAAATCAAGTGATATGCTTCCGACGATGGTCTCAAAATGGAGAGCACTTTACCCAAGAGTTCCTTGGAGCTTGCTGAGCTGGCACTGCATTACAGCAGATCCAGCGAGATTATCAGTTAATGACAGGAGCTGAAGCCAGTTATGACACTGCAAAGAACTCCATTGGTGCACGCTCTGTCTCGATGTTTTTAAGAGAGAAAGAAAGAAAAAAGCTACTGCCTTCAGAAGGTCTTTCAGGGACAAATGAACATTAGCAACCTGCTTTTCATGAGCACCAAGCATGCCTTGTGGTAAAAAAAATTTCCTGTGAGCCCAAGAGCCGCAGGTACCTCTCAGACCAGAGAAAAGCAATGGCCTCCACCCTCACAGCCTGGTGAGAATTGGAAGCAAGGCTCAAAGCCCTTCCCCCAGGCTGATGGGCTGCTGGGCCAAAGCAGCAGCCAAACACTGCAGGGACCATCCCCAAAACCAGTGTGATGTGTGGAGAGGAGAGGAGAGGAGAGAGCTCCTGTTTGGTACAACAGCACTCACGGGCATGCAACACTGGCTGGAACACTGCTGCACCCACCTGCCCTGCCTGGGAATAGGGTCAGGGACAGCAAAATCTCTGCCAAAACAAGCCCAGTTTCCAATGCCTGCAGTTGTCTTTTCAGAAGAGCAGCTTCCTGGCACCGCTGTTTGGCAAAGCTCAGTGAGGCTCCCCCCTCCCACATCTCCTTGGGAAGTCTCTGTCCCCCAGCCAGGACAGGAGTCTGGGGAGCCTCCCTCACAAGCCAGCAAACATTTACACCATATTACCAACACCCTGGAGCAAAGAGGGGACATCAAAGTTGGGAGAAAAGAAAAACAGAAAAAACCCTGAGGCCAGAAAACAAAACACCAGCACAGAGAAACCAGGCGCAGTGGTGAAGATTGACTTCTGTCTCCTAGAAACAGTTTCAAGAAAAAGCCACAGCTCGTTTATGCTGATCCACTCTGGGTTTTGCTTGCCCCCCACCAGCCAATTTGGCAACCTCCCCAACAGCGTGCCATTGGTTTTCAGTGTAATGTGTCTGGGAAATCTAATTGTTTCTCGAAGCACTCTCTAGCTCGTGAAGTTCTTTAGAGCTGCCATGCTCTGTCGCAATCAAAGTGTCTAAGTAAATACGCAAAAGTCTGCTCAAGCCAGAAAGCCTTCCAAGGAACCAAGAGAGTTTTTCCCCCATTCAGTGCAGATCCAAGTAGTTCAGAGTTTGTTTTTGTCAATACCAGTCATGCACTAGAGCACACGCACCAGTACAGAAGCATGCAACATCCTACACTCTTGCGGTGTGCCAGTACAACAGGAATAACACCAGAGACAGGAATGCAAGATATTAGCAGCCAAGAAACACACACACACACACAATTTAAGCTGTTCTATCGTGAAGCTAATGGAAAACCTCTCTTAATATTGTGTGTAGAAATGCCTGATAGTTGTAAATAACTTTTTCTGTGTTTAGTTCATATATAATGAAACAGCAGTGAGCACATACAGTTCAGTACTCAAAAGAAGAGGCTGCTCAGGCAAATGCATCTTCAAGCCTGCATGCCAGAGCCACTCTCACTGTGCCACAGACTAATGGATTTCAGTGATAAAACACAAATTATATACCTTTAACTATTAGATTTGTTATACAGCTTTAAAAGCAAAACAGTTGTTCACACTTCCAAGCAGGAAGGTCCTATTCTCTCCAAGTGAAAATGTGAACAGTTAGTTCATTTTTGGTTAGGAAAACAAGACCAGTGATAACACGTAGCCATAGCTGCACTTTAGAAAAAAAGAAAACATAAAGCCTTGAATCTGAAGGTCATGGTTGCCCCTTCCAAAGGCCTCCTTGGTGGAGGAGTTTAACGTTTCTTGTTCTTTTGGTTAGGCCATAAGCTAGTTTTTGGTTTAAAGGGCTCTCACGTCATGACAAAGCTAAGCACAATGCGTGTCAGCACTCCCTGGCTTGGTAGAGCAAGAAGGCCCTTTAGACACCAGTTTTTGCCTCCTAATTCATACACAGTTTGAGCTGTCAGGACCAGGACACTGCACCAGGCTGGGGACCGCACTTGTCCCCAGGTGAACAAGTGTCTCGCATCCAAACGTGCACAATTGGGACTCCCTAGCAGTGACACCAAGGACAACGAGGTGCTTTATTTCAGTGAGATCACAGCTGTACTGTGCTGGGTATGATACAGACCCAAGGCAGAAAGGCAATTCCTGCCTGAACACAGGAAAACAGGTGAAATGGAAAAATGCTCAGGTAAACTGTAGAGGCCTGCATGAGAGAATGCACAGGCACTTTTTCTTGCTCTTTTTTTTTTTTTAATAGATTGAAAATAGGAAGACACAACAGGTGTTAAGAAATTTCTGCAACATCACAGAGAAATGACAATCCTGTGGCAAAGCATCAGGACCTGGATGTCCACATGAAGCCTTTCCCTCTCAGCTCTGATGTCTTCCTGGACAAACTTACCAGGCAGAGCAATGGGAAAGCATTGCTGCAGCCCTTTCCCATGGTTAACACGTTCAGACTGTGCTGACAGACTTTTTTCCAAACATCTTTAAAAAAAAAAAAACAAAAAAACAAAAAAACCCAAAATCTTACTGTTTAAAAAAAAGAACCTCGAAATTCCATAACTTATAGAAGAACGTCTCGATGCTTGTTAGATATTAAATGCTTTACCATGACAATTAAATGAATTGAAAACAAAACCAAGTGACAGGTATATTTTTTCAAGATCACTGATCTTTCAACTAGGGGGAAAAAAATCCCAGCTTTAATTGCACAAAGCTGCATATCATACTTCCCTCTCTTGAGATTTCATTATAGGCCTGAAACCAGAGAATTGCATTGCCAGCTCTTGCCTGCTCTTCCAGCTATTTCTGGGTTTTAATAATTATTCATTAATTGCACACTATGATAAGATCCTTGCTGTTTTGAAACATTTTCCCTCTGGCCCCCATACTATTAAAGACCCTGATTGCCTGCCAACAGCGTAAAATTAAAAATCAAAGCACTACCTCTGAAAGGTTTAATATGTGCCACATTGAAAGAGTTTCTACAGCTTACAGCCATGTAATTGCATCACCGGCTAACTGCACAATCTCCCTCAGTGTTTGAAATGTTTTCCTTTGAAACATTAGCCAGCTGAGAGCAGAGGTTTTGTTTAACACCCTGATTTACTCTCTGTGCATGCCAGAGTTTTGGACATCTCCTGTGTCCTTCCCCGCTTCTTCTCTGCTTTGCCAGGGGCAGGTGAGAGGCAAAGGCTCGGCTGCCTGGCCACGAGGCACCCTGCTCCCACTGGGGAGAGCAACGAGGGAGAGAAGAGAAGAGTCACCAGTTCAAGCAAGAGATGAAAAACAAAAGCATTTCATCAGATGAACCTCCTCTCTACCCACCCCTTAAAAGCAGATGTTTTTTTCTGCCTGTTGAATCCTGCCCTTCTCCCCCATGTTACAGAGCCCTCTCCCCCTTTCCTGGTGCCACAGGGACCTGCTGCTCCCACCTAACTGGTAGCCCCTGAAACCTTCCCTCCCTGCCTAGGCTGCCAAACCTGGCTCAGCCCACGGCTTACTCAGTCCATGACCACAGGAGACATTCCCATTTAACCATCAGTCTTTTGTTTATGGCTCCCCTCTTGAAAAGGGATGAAGTTTCCACATTTTGCCAGTGGCTACATGAAGGAGTGGGTACCCCGTGCCGCTGGCTGAAATAAACCCCAGCGGCTCCAGTGACAGGCAGCAATTCACAATCGTGTCCTTTTGCTGAATCCGCTGAGATCTAAATGTTATTTCTTCATCTAAAAATCTCATTTCTAAATCTTATTTCTTCATCATAAGGGTCATATGGATAAGGACAGGTCACCAGCAACCAGACTAGCACACACATCCTTACCACAGAGGCAGCCTGAAGAAATTTGTGCAATTGAGTTGATCAAAGCTGGTTTAGACAAAGAAAACCGTGGAGACGTAGCTTGCATTGATCAAAGTGTAGTCATGATGTGCCAAAGGGGAATAAAGATGCCCTTCACACAGTTTGGCTGCTTTAACGATTTCAATATTAACAGTGCTCTTTCCCAGAAAAAGGCAATTTTCTACCTTCGTTTTCTTGGACCTTGTGATTATCACAAGTGCCAAAAACTGTTTAATGCTTATAAAAGCATACCTTCGAAAGATATTCTTCTGCAAGCCCTCAAATGAAGAGGATTTGGGTATTTGTATCTGCTTGTGTACCAATTCACACTTTTAACTCAAAATCTTGCATTGTAATCAGGTTGTCCTTCCAGTTCATCAGCTTTCACTTTCACAGTACTTCTGAAATTGGCTCCTGCGGCCTCTGTAGAGCCTCCTTGGAAAGCTGGGTGGGTTTGCCTTGATTCCTCCCTAAACTACAGGATGGTATTCTTCTCTGTTATTCCCATATTATCATAGCAATTAAAAACAGGGACATTGTAGATAAGATTAGATATTTTGTTAAGACAAAGTATATCTCTCTTCACAGTAGCTTTAGGGAGCCAGAAAAGAAGCTGACCTTCACTTTGTTTTCTAAATTGCAGTTTAGAGGTTGTATATGATAAAATGCGTGCTTTGTTTTGCAGACATTTTCTGTATTCCAGGCTGTTCCCTGAAGAGGAGGGAGGCTGCTGGTGCCCAGGCATTGTAGCTGCTGGTGCCTGCATGTGGGGCAGGAAGGGGCACAGGGGGAAGTTTGGAGGGATAAATCTGTAAACGTGGATTTAGGCTCATAACATCAGGTAACGAGACCTTAAAAGATCTTGGTCTGACTCAATTCTAAAGCTTGGGCCTTAGGACTCTAATTTAAAACAAAATTCATGTGTCATAGTATTATTTTTTTTTTACTGGAATTGTACAGATTTATGATTGAACAAAGTTTCTGGAGTAGAAGGTCAAACTGTAGACACAAAGAGCACTTCCCCCAGATTTGTAAGGATTTCCATGCAAATTGGGGCTCCACAGGGCATGTTCATTTGAAATCGGGAGATCATGAAGTAGAGATGAACAGCACCATGTTAAGGACAAAATTATTAAATGATAAATCCTCCAATATATGTAAAATAACAAAGCACTTTCATTCAGGATCAGCCTCTGTTCCCAGAGGAAAGTCTCTGCAGCGGCAGAGCACAGGACAGGCTCCGTACCAAGTACTGCATTGCACAGGGACATCCCCACTGTAACGTGCCACCGCTCCATGAGTGAAGGGCCTCCCCATAACATGTGGCAGGGAGGACCAAGGACCCTGAAAGCTCACAGAGTTGGTCACCAATTCTCCTGGAAGTGCTCCAGCTTCTCTGCTTTCCCCATTTGGCCCAGTGGGCACGCTGCATGGGGTGCACGCTGCCCTGGGTGCACACCATGCTGGGCACATGCTGCGGTGCACCCAATTCCCCAGCGTGCAGGTCGGGGGAATTGGTACCTCTTCCTTTCTGACATCCCCCTCTGATTTTGTGTCTCTCCCTTCTGGACCCACCTAGTATCATTTAGACATCATTCCTCTCCTGGTTTGGCTCTGCACAAGCAATGCAAGAAGGAACCTGGTGTGTGCAAACCTGCTTTGCGCCTCCCCACCTTTTCCTGCCTGGCAGTGTGAGCCCACGGCTGCCCCTTCTCCCTGAACTCCTAGTCTTTGCACACCGATCTCCCTGTGCACAGAGGAACAACGGAGATGACAAAACCCCATACTCCTGAGATGGTGCAGACATAAAATCCATTGTGCGTGGACTGTCAGGCACAGAGATATTTTTTTCTGTCTAAAAGGATGGTACATAGAATTGTGTCTTGCCTGTGCAAATGAGAGGCATTGAGAGGAGACAGCTGCCTGTTTCCAGGCCTGAGGCAGTGAGAAGCGAGGCCACACTGCTGCCCCGCATGCTTTCAGGGGAGAGAAGCCTTCCCAGAGCTGGTGGGAGGACACATGACAACAGACAGGGAGCAGACCAGGGGCTCTGAGACCCCGAGAAGATGCACCACTGTGAAGTGAGATGATTTAAGCAGTTACAGCCATGATGTTCATGCCACCACTGTGCAGCAACCTACTATACCAATTTCATATAGCCACTTCGTGTTGCAAGCAATTAGGTCATTAAGGAAAGTGCCTATTAAGAAGATGATGAACCGGATCTACACAGATTGGCTATTCCAGATGTTAAAATATTCTCCTGAGCAGCACACACAGGTTTTTTCTTTCTCTTTTTTCTTCTTTTCTTTTTTTCAAATACAGACAGATTGGACTGTTCACTGGATGGGTTTGGTACATACAGAACAGGTAATACACTCCTGGAAACACTGCATCTACCTTGTTCCACAGCTCATGCATTAACTCGTCTGTCACTTTGCTTAGCAGCACGGAGCAAAGGCCTGACCCCATAGCAAGGTATTTGGGCTGAGTTATCTTCCCTTGCTTCTCCTGATCCTGGCATCTTATATAAATTAATAGCTGGAATACAAATGAAATTAAATGAAAGCAGAGGGAAGGCACTCAAAGTAACACCAAGGTTACTGTAGGTGCTAAATAACAGATCAGGCCCTCAGCTCACAGCTGATATATGCTGCCACGTCAAAGGCAGCGCATCCCTCCGTTATCTTTCCCTTTACTGGCACCATCCTCATTCCCCTAGTTCTGCACTTGGGATATGATAATCGTTAACTCGAGGGTACTGCTGGAGCTGAAGGTAGCTAACCTTATCTCTAAAAAGCAAGCCCCTTGCGCCGCAAAGGGAAGAAGGCTTTATTCCAAGTTGTAATGTCGACTTTTCTTTACTGCAATCTGGTAGTGCTCACGCAGACAAGCTGGAGATACAGCAACAAAGCCAAGGAGAGAAAACAGAGTTCCCAGCAGGATTCACAGAGCAGGTTAAACATTAAAAGGCACACTTGTACCTGCAGGACAGGCTTAAGAAGTACCCAGGAATCTTGCACTTCCCACAAGAAGAGTAATTGCTTTCTGGGGCTATTTTAAACTAAGAACATTGGCCTTTCTTCCACTCCCCTGCACTGGAGCAGCTGCCGTTTTTTCTTCCCCTTTTCAAAAATTAACAGTGAAAAATCTCTCCTAACTTTCCAGTGTTGCTATGCTGCAAAGGCGTCTCTCGTCCCTGTTAGCCAGAAGTATCAGAAAGATGCACCGCTTGTTTTCTTTTTTCCCCCCTTCTTCTTTTTCAGGTCCATATAGAAAAGGACAAAGGCTTGGGTTCTAAAACCTGGACTGCACCATCCACCAGCCTGTACGGACAAGCCGAGTCACATAACACCTGAGAGCAGACAGTGCCTTCGGCTACACCGCCTGTTTGCATCCAGGCACCAATATGCAGAGGCACCTGTCTTAAAGCTGTTTATCATCGCTGGAGATGTTACATGAGTTGGTTACAACCCAAAGTGCTGAGGCTGAAGAGAAGAATCCCATTCAAGACCTGTTTATGTCTCTGCCAGCTCTTGCCTCCATGCACTCAGCCGTTCAATATGCCAAGCCACCAAGAGGACGGTGGCTGAGGGGACACCCCAGGTGAGCACAGGAAAGGCTCCTGCCCGTTCATGCCAGGAGGGATCGGATTCCAACACACTCCGACATCTGAAATAATCCTGGATTAGTTCTTACCAAAGACACAGGGCAATCTGCATTTAATCCACAAACCATTAAACTGCCTGGTGTTCCTCATGCAGAAAAGATCTGGGGTTTTGTAGCTACTCTACAAATAATCTCATTAATAAACAGGTTAATGTAGTCTAGTTCCAGCTTCACATTTCTGAATTGCAGTAATAGCTAGTTCTACAGATCCTGAAGGTAATGGAATGGCTCATTTGCCAAAAATAAGTTAAATATCCCTTTTTACAAAATTATTGCCTAGGATGATGATACAGATATAAGTGAGGACAGGAAAAACTACACCGTATTTTCCTTTTACTAGTCATGTGGGAACAATATGCTTAATCACCTGAAAAAAACCTGCGTTGCACACTGCCCAAACAACTACTTGTACAAGCCCTTTTGCTGTACTGAAAATTTCTTTAAAAATTAAAAATCTAAAACTTCATCCAAAAATATGTTTCTGGCTCATACAAATATTTCTGTTCAGTCTATAACCCAAGAAACTATATTATTCTCTGGTCACATCTCTGATTAATGCTAATGAGATTTTGATGAACCCAGAAAAAATACCAACAGTTGTAACGTCACAGGTAAAATATCATCCTTTTTTTTTTTTTAATATGCTTGGAAATGAGCTTGAAAGATGTCACTATCTTAGCAGAAACCATCTAGTGGGATGTGTACGCTCAGGGAACCAAGCAGCACAGTTATAATTAAAGTTTCATTATCATTTCCATTCGAAAGTAGTTTCTAAGGGATTTGAATCAACAGTAAAAATTGGCTCCGTGATGATACTTTGTATGCAAGGTCCCCATATGTGTCAGAAACAGTAGGTAATTCATAACATGCTACAGTCATGCTGGCTTTAATAGCAGTGCTGTATATACAGGATGTGGCATAATAAAAAACCCAGAGAACCAACCCCAGCTTGGCGGATCAGACGCATGGCTCGCAGCAGGCGCTGCAGTGACTTTCTGATGGATGGGAGTGGCTGTGCCTGGCTTTGCAACCCTGACCTCTCGTACAGGTCCTCTCGATAGCAAAGGTCAGTGCACACAATATACACCCTTGTGCCATAAATATTCCCAGTGCTCCAGGGGAAGAGGGGGGGTCCTGGCCCTTATTTTAACTTGGTAATTACAGAGCACAGAAAAGAAAATTGAAAATATCAACAGTTTTTAAGAGAGAGATCCCACCCGTGCAGCACACAAACCGGGCTTGCAGTTACGGCAGGAGGCAAGCTGTCCACGCAAGACTGATGAAGAAGATCAAAGCACTTTCCTTTGTAAAGTAAATAGGAAAGCCCCCATAATATTCATTAAATGCAACTCATTCACCCTGTACCAATAAAAGTATATCCAGGTCACTGGGGAATTTGCTGTCGACTCAGTCAAAGTTGCCACTGGCTAAGCCTTCTCCTGACAGGTTATAACCAAAACAATGCTCAGACCAGGTGTGAACTTATTAGCAGGAAGGAGCTGAGGCTTTCCACATCCCTCTCACTGCAGTCCTCACGTACTGCAGCTCTACAGAGTATCTCGGATTTTGTCATCACCCTGCAACTTGAAGGGCATCTTTCGTTTGCAGCAATAAAAGACTTTGTGGGTACAAAGGCAGTATCACTGTAACACCAATATAGCACTATGATACATTTAGATGTGGAATATAAAGATATGGAGGGAAAAAAAATGCCCAATGATGGACCAAATACTTTTCAAGTCTACAGTCATGGAGTCACTCAATTGTGCTGTACATCATCTTGGTGTGCAAAGCCTCAGCGGGTGAGCAGAAAGCAGCGTTTGCAATGGAGATCGGGATTCCAGATAAAAGATCTGAAAACACAGTTTGAAAGGGTGAATTGCTTATTAGCTTAAATAAAATTAGCTGAAAGCTTTATCAGATTAAAAAAATAATTGAAAATGTATCAGTATTTAACAGAGACTATGTGCAGGAAAACAAAACCACAGTAAACAGCATGACAAATTCTCAAGTTCAAACACACACTGAAGGCCAGAAGTGAAGATTTATCCCATGTGAATGAGAGGAACCAGGTGGCAATACTGCAATCAGGCAAAGAGGGGTGAAAACCTATTTTAGCTTTAAGCAGTTCATGCAAAATTAATGTTTCACTTATTTCTGAGTTGAGAGGTGCACATTACACATTATCTCAGCCCTGGTGAGTGTCCAGAGGCACTAAGACCACCTTTCATACCAGAATTAAGTTACATCTGTAAGGCAGTATGTACAATATCTTTTTATTAAAAAGTCAACCCACCTTTTTAAACTATTCATCATGGTTAATCCCGTCCCCTTCATAAGCATTTACTGCCGACAGAGCTCTCCCATGCTGTCCAACGGCACAATGTGCTAATGTGACATTGACATGATTTTAGTGAGTGGGAAACAGAAGCAGAGAAACTCTCCTGACAGCAGACACTGCTCACTGACTCACATGTCGACCTTCTAAGGCCACAGGACACAAGCCAAGAAGCCTAGCAGGTATAAATCAAAAGATCCCATCACCTTGGATCCCACTTTCACCTTTCATGGTGGAGACACTGAAATTCACAGCAAACTGGACTCAAACGGGCCAACACACATCCACAAATCTGGAAAGCCTACACTGCTGCTGAAATATGAGCAGGTTGCCTTTTCTGTCTACTTTGGTCATTTCACTCAGCCCAGCAAACACACAGGGCTAGACCAAATACTTTCCAAATATACAAATACGGAGCCACACAGGTGTGTTTTGGAGTGGAGCAACCTGGCTCTTTTCCCCACTGCCGTGGAGAAGTTGCTAATTTGCCTGACTCCTCACAGGACCTCCAGCACAACTCCAAGGTGCAGCTGCGGCGGCGGCATCTCCTTCGTGCCACCACCAGCAACGTGCAGCGAGCAGATGGAAAACCGAGTTTGCGTTAGCGGAGGTCTATTGACAGTGCAGGGCTGGTGGGTCAGAGGTGGCGGATTCAGTTCAACTTGCTGAAACATTAGTTTGCTTTCCTTGTCAGTGGAGCACTTTACAATAGATCTTCCTGAATAATTCATTGAATGGGTCTTCATGTGTGCATTGTAGTGTTTGATTTTCCAACATACTGCACCAATCTATAAATACTGACTATAAACATTCCTAGCAGATAGCTTTATTTTATGTTGCATTGGTCTTTTTTTCTTTTTAAGTGTAGCAGGAGACAGCACGGATATTTTATTGTCTCTGTCTTTCAGCAACACCAAATGCTACAGCATTAGTGTTATTAACATATGCATTAGCTCAAGCTGATCCGCTCTCCCAGCTGCTGCTTGCAGCTCCCAGTGAGAGGCTGCAGCAGTGAATCAGATAGCGCTAATGAGCGTGTTAATGAAGTTCCCGAAGTTGAACGGCGGAGCTCCGAGAGGGGCATTAAAAGCATATCCTGTAGTCTTGAAAAACGAAATGGTTCATGGCAACTGATTTTATTTATTTATTTACTTGCTTGCCATTCAGTGTAAAATTCCTGCTCAGGAAAAGAATTCAGCAAGAGAAACACATGACAGAGAAATGACAATATTGCAATACAGTCTGAATTTAAAAGCGGAGAATTAAAGTTAATTAGGAAGCATATTCCAGCTGGACTTTTGCCAGCTCCACTCTGCCCTGTAGAGGGCTGCCAAACCCTTACTTGCCTTTCATTAGCTATCTTTCTGCTCTCACTTTCCTCTGTTTTGTCCCCAATAAATTGTTTTTCACTTTTATTACTTTAATAACATAGTTTATTAGTACTGTAGCAGATACTGTTTCTGAAATTTAATTAAAACTACATTCCATAAGTCAATTGCTGCTGCTTTCTATAAAAATTTCTCCCACACATCAAATTATTTAAAAATAAAAATAACTGAGGATCCAGGAGAAAGTTATTTTTTTAAAAAAAGAAGGTCTTCCAATTGGACCAGGAATTGTTTCCATGGCAGTCTGCAACTGCACGTGGGAAATATAAAAATACAGTCCCTGAGCTAATGCTGCTGGGAGCGTCGTATGTGTCTTTATAAAAGAGAACATAACAAGAGGTATAAAAAAATTAAGACAGTGTAAATAAAACCAGCAGTTGGCATTGCTGTAGAAAAAACCCCTGCAATCTTCCAGCAATGCAACCCTTAGGTTAATAATGACAGTTTTGTCCCTTTTCTATACGCACAGTTCTTGCCACTGCTGAAGTGACTGCTTTTCACAGGTTTTTCTGTGCTCCCTCCCCAGTAAACCAAATGATTGCAAGGTAGTTTGGCAACATTTTTGCTGCACTTCTGTTTGATTATATGGCAGCTGTGCTGAGTTTTGTGGCAAGGGAGACCTAAGCACTCTGCAGCCTTTCCAAGCCATCATGCCAGGACAGAAGAATAGGGTCAGAGGGGAAAATGCTAAACAAGTCTCTTATTTCCTGCTGATTTCCTCTGACAGACTGATTTGCATGCAAACATCTGGGTTTCTGTGAATACATTCTTCTAAGAAATAGCTTTGAAAAGATAATGATGCTCCCAAAGTCATAGGGTTTGGCCTTAAAACTCATTTGCAGTCTCCAGCCTCTCTTGGTTTCTGTTGCTCCACCTTCGATAGTTTCCCACCCAGCAGGTTTGGGGAACAGATTGCACTCAGCTCAGTATCCCTTCTTCTGTGGTTTGTTTCACACCAAGACATTGAAGCCAAAGGCAGCTCTTAGTGCCAAAAAGAGGAAGGCAGCAGCACCCATTTAATGCCTTACTACGCCACTACTGCCACACACCTTCCACTGGCCACAGCTAGTGAACTCACCAAGGCTGCTACCAGACTCATGCATCTTCCAAAGCAAAGCACCCTACTGCCTTCTCGGCAGCAAACCCTCTGCATTAATTGTCTTTAGTAATACACAGCTATTATAGGTTACTCAGAAAGTTTAAAAAAATCCAAAGCAAAGAGGCACAAGAAGATGCATATGAGGCAAATTCCCCCAACTCAGCATTGGGAAGCTACAGTTCAGCAAGGAATCCTGCCCACAGCCCTGCTCGGCCTGGGGCACCTGGCAACCCATTTGCTCTGATTATGTGGGAATTTTGGTGCACTGGCAAGACTTTGCACAGACGCTGGAGCACTCCCTCTCCTGATTGTGTGCATTGGTTCACTGTGGATCTCTACAGCATGTGAGTCTGACAGCCATTGTGGACGTCGAGCACAGAGTTTAGCACCCAGCCAGTGTATGCAGGAGCTCAGCACGCGAGAGCTCCTGGCCATCGCTCCACTTGCCAAACGTCACAGGGATCTGTGGGTACAGGCGTGGGGAGAGATAACCTAAGGCAAGACAAGGCATGGGGCTTTGAAGAGCTGCAAGCACAACATGCCACCACATCACGCTACTGAATGGTGACAAATATACCTCCTGCCAATGCAGGGGCATTTCTCTTGGTTTTAGATTACAGCTTTGAGAGAAGCAGCCAGCCTGCTTGCGTACAGCTGCCACCACGTTATTTGCTCTGCCAGTACTCCTTGATCTTTGCCTCCCCGTTAATACATCCATAGGCTTTGATGTTTGACTACAGTACTCTCAGTAGAGTGATGGCTGCATTTTACCAACCACGCTATTTCTCTCTTCTCCACTTTTCTAGCTGCTGCTATATGAAAAGAAAATCTCCATTATTGCAAGGGCATAAATAGCCCATGGGGCTTGCTGTGGGCACCCTTGCACAAGTGAGCTGAAGATAACAATCATCAGAGCAGGTCCCAAATCAGCATGTTGAAAACATTTGTTTTGCAGTTTTCTTTTGAAGTTTTGTTCATGGCACTTCTAGCTGTGCCATATTGGTTTTGCTGATGATTGGAAAGAGCTCTTTGGTCACAGGGTGGATTTTCATGTTAGGGCACTCCTTTTGGATGCTGTGTCCTTATAGCAAATGTGAGGCTGTTGGTTACATGGAGCATGCATTTCCCCCCAAAAAAACTTCTAAAATGCAAAATTAATATTTTCAGTCTTACAGAGTTTTGCTAAATGGAAAATATTCCACATCCCCAAGTAGCTCAGCCTCTTTTATTTTCTTCCTGCTTCATTTAATCACCAGAACAATTAATTCCTCACTCTGCTTCCTGTAGGATTGCACAGATCAGTGTGGGGTCCCCCCTCTGCTGCCAGAACAAATGCAGCTGCCATTTCCATGCTGACGACTCAGGTCTGCCTCTTCATTACCGACCTGTCTCATGTGTCCCAGTGAGAGGTTCAGCCTGTCTCCCTGACATACCCCTGGATGTCCAGCTGTCAGCTTGTGAGCAGTTTGGCTAGAGAAAAAATTGAAGTCCCCCTCTCACCAGCACCTCTGATCTTTTCCAGACCCTCCTGCCTCACTGCCCATCTCCCTGACCCACAGCTCAGCCTCCTGTCCTGCCTCCAGCAGGGCTGGCCAGGCTGGGATTCATCCTCACTAAATGCTGGGACTGACCTGAGCTCTCAGTATACACCACACACTTGTTCCCATTTCTTCTTCAGCCTTAGCAAATGTTGCTGTGCTTTGCTTGCATCCATTCAAAGTGCTCAACAGACCTTTTTCCCAGGCTGCTGAGATGAAAACCTCACCCTTCTCCCTCCCACTTCTCTTTTATACCAAAGAGAAGAAGAGATGCCAAGTTGGGACATAGTTTGCAGCCTGTTCCTACTCAACATTGACCCCTCAATAGCAGATGAGACATTGGCGTCCACATCTCCTCTGCCTATAGCATCTGGATTTCTTATACTCTTCTTGGTTTTAATTAGCAATTTGTACTCTGTCGCAGGCACCTCCTCACACTGTGAACATCTGCAAAACTGAACTCACCTTACTTCAGAAACCTTTCAAATCCCTACAGAAATCTTTGCAGTATCTGGCTGCTTACATTCCTCTTTAAAATTCATCATTGCACCTACAACATGGCACCTGGTTTCACGACCAGGGCTGCTATGAGCTTCAGTGCTGCATGTTTGTAATACTGCCACTCTTTACCACTGAAATGAAACAAAATAAATACACTTCAAGGAAGTGGGGTTTAACTAGAGCAACAGCAACCCAGAAGACAGTGCCTCCAAGGGCAGTGAGCTTCACAGCATTTGCTGACAGTCCTCGAGCATTCATTTCCAGGGGCCTGTGCCCAGGTGATATCTCAGCTCCTCTCTGCTCCTTCTCACTCTGATAATCAAAAGGCCAATAAAGCTTCAACCATTATTCACAATTTTCCAGGATGAACTCCTGACTTGGGAATTTACACATGTGGGGCACAGCAGCTCCTGTGGTAGGAGCTGTGGTCCCTGTGGTATGCTCTCTCCATCCCCTCCTGCAGCAGTGCCTCTCCCATAGAGCCCTCAAAGCAACGCTTTGAAACCCACACACTCCCTTTTCCTAACAAGCCTCTGCCAGGGGACAGGGAAAATCCATTGCAGCAGGAGATTGCTCCATGGTAGATTAGTCCAACATCGTGTTTTTAAGAAATAACTTCTCATGTCAAAATCCCTTAGCTGAGCTCTTACACAAGCTCAGTTTACTGTTGCTGTGTGCTCAGGTTGCAAAGGGCACAGAGTAGATACTAAATGACCCAAGAATGTTACCAGCATCACCAAACAGAAATGCTCAAAATGCCTTAACTTGGTCTAGTAAGTAATGAAATTAGTTGTACCTACATTTAAAAAAAATGTTTAAGGCTTGAGAGATTACTTTCCAGTTTGAGTCCTAAGCATGCATCTGGCCATATTTCCTTTCTTCCCCTGGAAAAATGGAGATTAAAAAGGTAAGTATTTTATTCCTTATTTGCATATAATGCTCAACAAACTAAATTTGAAGGATAAGTTGACCATCCAGTTCAGAGAATAAGAGTATCAGATGGAAGAGCACTCCAAATGTCAAGTCCTGCAAAACACCATTGAATTGGGGTTTTCCATTCTAACACTTCCCCCTTGGCTAGAAGGAAAACAGATTCCAACATCAATAAATAATAACTTGGTTAAGGGGACTAGAACATTTGGATATCTGGGGCTAATCTCCAGTCATTGCAGGAGACCTACCAATTCAACGTGCTTTGACAGTAGATTACCGTTTTCTTCCTAGTAATTACACTGCTAATTCATAGTGCTCCGAGCAAGCGTCTACTGCAGATACAGCCCCAAACCAGCAACCTTTTCGCATGTGCAGAGCAGTTGCACTGTATGTGTTGCAGATGCAATTGGCACACATTGCAAATCTGATGTATCAGAGCTCTGTCAAAATTTGAGGCAATTATCATCTGCGGACACAAAGTAGATCTGACTTGCATGAATGAGACCCTCCACTTTCACACGTGCCAACACGAGCAGCTCTGTGCCAAACCATGCTTCCCCCCTGCACCGGGGTGAAAAGCAGAAGTCAGTGCTCAAATACAAAAAGCTTTGTTACACACAACAGTCAATAAGATGCACAAAATCTTTTAAAACCTACATAAACAAATTTCATTTTATGATTGCACATCCTTTGTGCAGAGGATATTTTCTGAGCTCATATGCGGTTGCATTTAGATTTCTTTCTTCTCTCACATTCTTTCATATGCTTATTACACCTTTTTTAAAATAAAAATGAGTTTTGGGACCAGTATTAGATTCTGCTGACAGTCACAACTAGAGCGCTCTGTTCAATGCAAAACAAATTATTCCCTCAGACTAGTTGTTTATAAAGTTTACACAGTAATCATTGCTGGAACTTCAGCATTTTGGTATATTCATCATAGTTTGATTTAATGTCCTGGTTTTGGCTGGGATAGAGTAAATTTTCTTCCTAGTAGCTGGTATAGTGCTGTGGTTTGGATCTAGGCTGAGAATAATGTCGATAACACACTGATGTTTTAGTTGTTGCTGAGCAGTGCTTACACAAAGTCCTTGACAAAGTCCTACATAAAGTCAAGGACTTTTCAGCTCCTCATATTGCCCTGCCAGCGAAGGGGCTGGAGCTGCACAAGAAGCTGTGAGCAGACACAGCTGGGACAGCTGACCCAAACTGGCCAAAGGGATATTCCATACCATATGGTGTCATGCTGAAGAAGAAACTGAGGGGAGTTGGCCATGGGGGTGCGTCCACTGCTCGGGAACTGGCTGGGCATTGGTCAGCGGGTGGTGAGCAATTGCATTGTGCATGACTTGTTTTGTGTATTCTTTTATCATTATTATTATTTTCCTTTCCTTTTCTGTGCTATTAACTTGTCTTTATCTCAACCCACGAGTTTTACCTTTTTTCGATTCTCTCTCCCATCCCACTGTGGGGGGAGTGGGCAAACAGCTGTGTTGTGTTTAGCTCCCTGCCAGGTTAAACCACAACACTTAGATTCCAAGACCTCTTAGCCTAGGAAGAACCCGGCAGTTTATTTGCTTTTTCACATTTCAAAAAGCAGACTCAGAATCTAGAATTAGTTTTCTGTTATTTAGCTATTCTTGTGAACTCTGACATATGATGAATGAAGGAAAAACAATAGCTGTTTGCAAGGTGTCTGTTTTCTCCCAGTCGGGAATGGAGGTCTTTCCTCTCCTCATTGTACCAGTGACAGATGCCAATCACATTCAATTAGTCTCACAAGATTAATTTTAAAACTCACATTCCCAAGCACAAAACTAGAGAGAGGGGGTTGGCCTTTTTTTAGCAGCCAACTGTTTTTTCAATTGCAACTGTCAATCAATCGATCAGAAGGGAGGGACCTGAGAGTGATGGTTCTAGATGTTCAAAGGAAAAAGGGTAAAACAATTTCTAAGTAAGAAATTGCTTTCTCTATTGCTTGAAGTGTCTACTATGATGGGAAGTAGCAAGCAGTAATGATTAGTTTCTGGTCTTTTTGTGGACAAGGCTGTGCTAACACCTCGTATATGCGATGGCAGCTTGCTGTCCTTAATCATACAGTAACCTTGAATATTATATATCCTCTAACACTTCCAATACTAAGCAGCCAATATTTTTTGGAAGCACAAGTTTCAGAAATGAAATTAGTTATGGAGTGGGGAGAGATATGGCCAATGTCCTCTGAGTGGCTAAAGCCATACAGTCCCCAGGTTTCATTTTAAAGTAGGTTAAATAAAAAGGTGCCTAGCACTATTCTTATCCCTGTGCATTTACAGGTTGATATGCTTTTTGAAAAATAACATTGCATCAGAAGAATACACCATTTTTCCGTCCTCAGTGCACTTCAGCAATTCACAGAGAATTACTAAATATAATATGTAGGAACATAGCACTAAAGGGATGTGTAGGTCAAGGAGCACAGTCCCTTGATATTGGAGACAACCATATCACACAATCTCTTTAATAAACTGATTAAGATCCATCTGCAAACTAGTTAGGGTTTTGCCCCCAAATCCCAGTGAAAGGCTTTTCCAGAACCTCACCTTTTTACTGATTAAGGAGCTGTTTCTAATTTCCATCTGAAATTTATTCACAGCCAGTTTATTACCAATTTGTTCTTGTGCCAGCACTGTCCTCTAGCTGAACTAGATCCTTTCTCTCCCTGGTGTTTACTTCTCCGATGTATTTATAGACAGCAATTCACATCCCTTCTCCACTTTCATTATGCTGGGATAAATAAGGAGGCTATTCTGATACCTTCATGCAACCAAACTGCACCATCCCAGTGTTCATCCAGACATCACTGCCATTGGAGTCTCTTTCTTGAATGCCCCTAAAGTCCCCACCATATTTCAGAGGAAACCCCACTGCCACAAAAAGCATCCATTTCCCCAACTTCTCAGGAACGCTCATCTTGGATCATATTTGCCTCATTGCTAAGAAGCCTGAAGGAACCCACTGTAGCTGTAAGTGGCTAGTCTGCAGTTCTGCACTCTAAAAGTGATGAGCTTACAGCAGACATACTTGTCATGGACCCCTCTATTTTCTCAGTATGAGAACCAAGTGCTCTAAATCCAAAAATTTAAATCTCGAAGATTAAGGTTGGCAAACTCTTACCCAAAAAGACCTGGGAGAGGTGAAAGTTATGAAGGCCTCTCAAACCTGGAACACTCAATGCCGGTGTCACACAGGAGCTGTAAGAGCTGTAAAGCCCCTTCAAGCTTAGGTGCCCAATCCTTACGTGATGGGTCACTGGGACGTCACAGGCATGGGAGCACATGGGGCACCACGGGGTTACCTCAACTCCCCCGTCTGAAATGAACTGAGGTCATATCCATGGACTCAGTCCCTTGAGGATCCAGGAAGGGGCTTTTCCTTTCCCCAAAAATCCCCTGAGGAGGTGAATTCCGGGGAACACCCCACAAAACATAGTGCCAGCTTTTTCCAAGCCTCATTGAAAAGAAAGGCATTGCTTCTCTGCATGGTAGTGCAGTGGTTCTATGGCTGATGGGGATACAGAATTCCCTCATTTAATTGTGGCATTTGCAGTTCACATCACTGCCCTGGGGAGACCAAACTTAGACACCCATGGCCTCTTCTGAGCTAACAAGCCTCTGCACGAACCAGGCATCAGGCAGAGGAAATTCAGCAGGGCAGGACAGCTGCAGGGAGGAGGAAGATGGCCTTAGCCCTATGGCTTAGGCCTCACCAGGATTCAATCACAGCTTGTGGCTGCTGTTTCTACATCATTAAACATAAAAGGATGTCGATTGTTATCAAACATCAAAGGATGCAGTAGAAATCATCCTATTAAAGCCTCCAATCTGAGCATTATCATCTGTACTGCGACCTCTTGCAAATCAAAAAGGTAGCTTTCAGTTAGGTCGTGACTACACCTATATCCATTTCTACACCATCTTCACGTAACAGCTCTCCATATGTCTTGTTCAGAGACCCCAGATTCCTGTAACTCTCACATGCGTTTTACTCAATAGAGCAGTACAATAAAACTTCAAGAAGTCCATCTAATTTATCTCTTATTGCTCATTTACCTCTGAGGAAAAAAAAAAAAACAAACCAAAAAAAACCCCCCAAAAAAAAACAAAACAAAGAAACTGCCTTTCTGGATTTTACAGATCTTCAACAAGACCGTTTGCATCCTGTCACTTTCCCTTTTCTCTAAACTTAATATTTGTAGCCTTTAACATTGCAATCTTTAACAAAAATTAAGGAAAACCCAAGTCAAATGAAGTCAGACAGTGACCAAGACAGAAGGATCATGCACAGTTTAAATGGATGCTTAGACTCCTTCCAGTACTTGTAACTGAAGAGGCCTTCAGTGGCCTTAGAAAAAATTAATGCTATAACCTCCAGGCCAGGTACTCCAACAAAAGGATTGAGCTGAAAGATTTAATGGGTTTGGAATACATCCTTGCATGCTGGGAAATATTTGCTATGCTGCACTTAAGAGGACCGTAGCATCTAGCGGAGGCCATGGAGGTGAAAGATTAGACACTGGAAATTGATACAGCAACAGCAGAGCAAGCTACTTCTGTAAAGATTTCCTCAACTCCCTCTCTGACTCCTGTTGTTAGTAATGTAGCACCATAAATGTGAAGGGCACCAGAGCTCACCTACACCTGAATGCTACAATTCATGGCTGATGTCTTTAAAATCATCACCATCTGAAATATTATCTGTTCCCCATACACTGGTTCTTTGAGGTTGGTTTTTTTTTTATTTTCCCCCTTTCCTCAGAGATATTTCAGATTCACAACCAATTGAGTAAGCAACAAAATAAGTTTTTTAAAGTATAATAATAAAAATCGCATTAAACAGGTCCATATTTTCTGAAAATAACCTAGGGCCCACTGGGACCAGAACTCCAGAGGATTCTCTATCTGAGGTTTGTTTTCTCCACTCCCGACCTTGGAAAAAAATATGTATTAAACCTAAGTTTTTGTAGAAATATTTGTAATAGTTTTAAACAAAACTTTCCCCAGGAAAAGATCATACAGTCACAGGGGAAATTTTTGATGTAGCCACAGAGACCCAACCTCAAAATAGCCAATAATCTGGAAGTTCAGACTAGGTCATAGCAGTGGCTCTGCTGTTTACCTTCAGCAACACCCCTCCCAACAAATTACTGGTAGGGAAGGTTTTCTTTTGAAGGAGTAAGGGGAGGAAAGGTGGAAGGAGTTCATCCAAGTGCAGAGGACGAGAAAAGCATTGATATTTTGAAATGGAAGATGGAAGGGAAAAAAGTATTTAATCTAGCTATACCTCCTGTTGCTGCCTACTTTATTAAGTCTTCAATTTCTAAACTTCAGTCAAAGCATCCACATCTGCAAAGAAACATTTGCCTTCTTCAAATGAAAACATGTGTAAATTGGTCTTGCCTGTCCCAATTTGATGTCAGTCACGGTGTACTACTGACAGTCAAACACACTGTAACGTCACATGTGCCAGAGATGCCTGCTGAAGTCTCTACGTTCACTTTCTTCTGAAGCACAGATGCCACTGCTGAATATTAATAACCCCAATATCAAATTTCTTTTGAATAAATTACTTTCCAACCCTTGTTTTCCTACTCTCCCCAATTTGCTTCCTCTAGATAGAGAGAACTACAACTTCTAACTCATATCCCTTCTTACTCTGAATAAAAGTAATCAAAAGTAAAATTTCAGCCATAACGTCTTGCTCTGAGAAGTTTAGTACAGCAGCAACTTTGTGGCCATAGTAGCTGATCCTTCATATGGTTGGTTACACTTCATAGTGCCTTCAGGAAATGCTACCTGTGAAGAAGGCCAAACATCAAAGTTTCGGGGAAAACATTAAAGTATTCACCTTGCAGTCATTGGCAACAAAGGCATTTCAGCATTAGAGTTTGGCATTTCTCAATAATGAGGAAAACAATCTGAAAAGATTCATGTCAGGAGATGGACACCAGCAACAGCCATTTGGGAGAATGTGCTAGTTGGACTGAATTCAAGTCTCAGCATCACACTCAAAAGGAAAGTAAGATTTTTAAGAGGGGTGGAGGTTTTTTGCATTTATGTGAATTAAAAAAAAAAAAAACCACAACATGTTAAAAGGCAACTGATGTTTTATGGCCTACTTCCTTATAGCTACCTCCAGTAGATAGAGCCCATAAGCCCTCTGAAACCACTCGTCACTTCACATCTCTTAACGGACTGGAGGAACCTTCTTTTATTCACTAAATTTTCTACCAATAAATAAAGATTAGGGATCTGGTTGCTCTCCAACACTGTTCTCTAAGAACTTGGTTTCCAAAACCTCTAACAGGCATTCACAGATTAAATAGCTCCTGTCTAGATGTCCTTCCCTCACCAGGCTGTGGGATTAGAAACCGGAACATCCTTCCAGCAGGTCCAAAAGAAAGCCACATGGAAGATTATAATACAAAAACTGAACTTTCTTCACAGATTGGCATCAAAACTCTAGAGAATGACTCCAAATTCTGGATGAGGACTTTGATATAGAGAGGCTACTGTTCATAAAGAGACATAATTTCAGGTTCAATGTTTGCATGCTAATACCTTTTGTAAGCACTAAAATAGTGCTTAAAGTAGAAGCTTAACATGCACAAAGGCTTCAGCATAGGGAGGAACCAGAATGTGGAAACATCCAGCTGAGGTTTGGGGTTTTTTTCTCACTAGCTAGAATGACTTAAAGTAACTTTGATGCTTCAACAATGCGTTTTCTAAACAATTTGTTTAATCTAAATTGGCAGTATTATATTACAAACGAACCCACTGATACTGATGTAACTGATACAGTTTTTATATATTTAGCATTGTTAAAGCCTAACTCCCTCTATCAAGCAATTAAGGCCATTTGTAAATGTGCAAAGTTAATTTAGAAATTATAAAATTAAGGCTAATGGACTCAATTATAATAAATGCATGGGTCAGTGACTGTAGCAATTTCTCAACCCTTTCTTTATTTCTAGGTTCAGCTTAATAACATACTCCATCTCACAGTGCTGATGGTTTGGCAGGATCTGACCTTCAGAGTGGTTGAGAAAGCAGGAGACGATGGAGCCAGGCTGGGAGGGACCAGCTCCCTCTGCCTGGCAGGAGCCCACCTGCAAGCCTCACCCCACAGCATGTTCCAGGCAGTACCCCACACCCCCAGCTGCATGTCTGTTCTGTGCCAGGAGATGGGTACATGCATCTGTACGGCAGATAATTCATTGCCTCCCAATGATGAAATGTGTTGGGAGTGTACAGCTGTCACATAACTGACCTAGAGCATGATGTTCCTGCTCTCAAATCAGGACTTCGAGGAAAAGCAACAGCCATCCCCTCCTCACATCCTTCTCCAAGTGCACGTGGCACACGGTGGGATCCTCAAAGCACACACAGACCAACACCTCCTCTCCCTCCTCTGCTGCACTCCTCCCGGGCGTGTGGGCACCCACACGGCGCCTGCACCATCTTCCAGGGAGACTGTAGAAACTTAATTTTAGAGCACTTCCACTTACGCTGACTAGGGGTTTTTTCATTTCTTCTTCTCTTGCCTGGAGTTTCTTTGTAGATCCAAAGACCTTGGTGATTTTATTCTCCTAAACACATCTGCTTTTTCCCAGACTGAAGTCCTCAAAATCCTTTTTGTGATGTCACACTTGGTTACTGAGAGAGTGTTTTGAAGTGAGTAGAAGGTTTTAGCTTCAGAGACTAAACAGCAGGAGATGATTAACACTTCAAGAGCAAAGCTGTTTATTGTGTTTTAAATAGTGCAGAAGAGTTTGTTTTTTAAATTGCCTCTAATTAGTATAATGTACTTGTGTGTGCATGCGCACACCTGATCTTTACTTCACAAGCACCAAGGTCCTTATCAGACTACTGAACAGAAGCACCAAAATCCACAACATGAAAGACTGGCTGCTTTTTTCTTCTACCAATAGATGCTCAGGTGGTCTCCACAGCTGAGGAGGACACAGGGACTGGGCTACCCTCATCCATTCTCAACACTCATCTTCAGGCAAAGGGAAATGCAAACAGCGGGTTAAGTCTCCAGTGTGCACAGGCAGTAGCACAAAACATCAATCGAGCGCTGGCTCATCCTTCCTGCGTTTCACACTTGTTCCCGAGATGCTTTCCTCCAGGGATTTTGAAGCACTGTTTGCCTCTTGCTGCTCTGAGTAGCAAGTGATGCAGCAAAAGAAAAATTGGGGGTTTGGATGTTACTCTCTTCGCCAGCTGCCTCCATGAAAGGCATTTCAGGACACAATTTTCTTGCAAAAGGTGCCCTGGCAGAGGAGACACGCAGGTGAGTGCAGGCAGCTGGGATACCCAATGGCCACACTCAGGTCTTAATGCATTTCTTTCATTCTTGCCTTGCTTACACCCAAATTTGACACTATTCAAGAAGGGGTGCTCTCTCTGCAACTTCAGAGCTAAGACTACGTACAATGAATGTCCCCAGAGCATAACACTGGGGGGGCATCAGCCTGCACGGCAGAGCGGCACACCAACACCTTGGGCCAGGCAGAGGGCATGGGAGCCTGAGAGCCCTGGTCCTGACCCAGCAATCCCAACTGCTGCTGTGGGGCAAAAGGCAAATGTTGTGCTTGCATTCACATCTTCCTAATCATTGGGAAAGCTTGGCATGCCTCTGGTTATCAGCATCCATCCATGGCCACCTTAAGGTGACTGAAGTAGGAACCCCGCTGTTAACCAACAGGCACCTACTTCAGATGTTGTTCATCAAATCCTTTCCCTATATTTTACTGAAGTTTCTGGACGGAGATTCAGAAGCAAAAACTTTACCCATAACAGCTGCAGGGTGTTTTTAAGCAGCAACATCTTCAACCTATACTACCACATCTGTAATG
Organism: Sula dactylatra; assembly: GCA_013389905.1. Classification (NCBI taxonomy): domain Eukaryota; kingdom Metazoa; phylum Chordata; class Aves; order Suliformes; family Sulidae; genus Sula; species Sula dactylatra. The sequence goes on from WEKW01027862.1 coordinate 91,794, forward strand.
AGAAGAATACTGTGATATCTCACCAACAATAATCCATGCAGCTTAAATGAGATCTTTCCGTAAGCAGCAAACCATCAACTGTATCTATTAGCCCTACAGGTACCTGATAAGAAGCAAATTAAAATAGGGGAGATCAAAGAAATGGGAAATTATATTTAGCTGGTTCATATTAAATAAAGTTTTTGACTCAGGCTCACTGGAGACTGATACTTAAATTGCTACAAATGGAACTGCCATAAAGACAAAAGATATTATTAAATCTTTGTGCCAATCATTCAGATATAGGACCAGAGCTCTGCATTTTGAAAGCATCTTTCAAGCAAGAAAGAGTGAGTGAAAGATATGAACCAATTCTAACATTAAGACTTAAAATACCTTTTGGTATCCATTCAAATCATCTGGAAATCTATTTCAGAGATGCTATCTAAAATGACAGCAACCTTAAAATATACTTTTGAGAGAAAGAGGCAAAATCTAAACAGTGCAGTCTAAAATTATGTACTGTGACATGACAAACTGACTACGTTTCTCTAAAAAAAAAAACCACAATAAAAATTTTCATTGAAAATGGTCTATAAAATCACCAAAACCTAGAGTTATCCACAGAAGTATCAGGGGTCACACAGGTATAAGTCTCATTCAAAGTGCGACCATATTGTGGGGACAGTTGTTCCAATCTGGACGTGTGGGTGCACAAGGTCCGGTCCCAGTGCCATAGCTATCACAGATGGGAACAGTTACACAGAGCCATCCCTTCCATTTACTGGAGTGAAACATGACAGGTTAGGCAGGTTCATGTAATGCAGAACTGATGATCACAGGCTGAATAAATGCAAGAGACAAAAAGGCAAGCTGGAATTCAGAGAGAAATAACAACTGGCAAGAGCTCCCGGTTTTATACCTCTGAGTCCAAATACTGGGAGGGGGTAATAGAGTGAGAGAAAAGTATCTTTACTGATTTTAAGAAGAAAACACTTTTTACTGGAAAACAAAGCAGGAAAAAATATTCTGAGTCTAGCATGACAAATCCCTCGAAGCTTCCTATACACTACAGGGATAAAGCAGACATCACCGATAGGACTTGACATATGTTAAATTTCCTCCTTTGACAGAGACCTGAAGAATACAGAACATCTGTACAGCTTTATAGTGATATTATCCTATACTCTTAATAGCTTCTAATTATCCTAATGATCCAGTCCTCTCTGTAGATTGGAGATGCACTACGTGATTAAGGTATGGCTGAAAAAGTAATCTTAAATTAAAATTAAGAACCAAAAATAATACAGCGTATCTTGCTTCACTGTCAGACTGCCCAGCACAATTACAAAGGCAGCTTTTAAATCTGGGCTTCTTTATTGGGGAAATGGCTTTTTTATTGGGGAAATCTGGGTCCTGCACAGTTATTCTGGGGAAAGATTTTGGAGGTGACTTCTCTTAAAAGAAAAGTGTGTAAAATCCTGATTAAGCCTTTTCTGTCATTCTGATGGAGTTGATACCTGGCACTCCAGGAGCCCCTTGGTCTCCCCTCCCACCCCACTGTACACCCTCTCAGACTGATCTCAGCTCAGCATCTCCCCACGGTGGGAGCATGCCAATACCCACAGCAGGTATTATGCTCACACGTGCCGCAGGGGCAATAACGCAAACACCTGTTGCTGCAAATGTAGCTGCCTTTATATTGCTCATATTTTTTGGAAACTACAACCATGACGCCACACACAGTGCCACACGTGGAGCTTCTGGGATGGTGAGTACAGCAATGATTTACCCTATGGACCTTAAGTGATGTACAGAGCAGCACAGAGTGCTTCATGCTGTGCAGTACTAACCATAAATCAGACTAAAATAAATCAGTACTATCTTTTCAACTGTATCAAATGTGTAGCTATTCCTTTACATATATATCATAGGTCTTTTATCCAGGGTAGCATCAAGGTTAAGATGATTAAGTCAGTAATTTCATTAACAAGGAAAAATGTTAACAATGATAGAGAGGCATTTTGGATACATTTACACAGACGCAGGTTATGCTGAATGGCTACCAATAATCACTGTTACGTATAAGAGTCAAATACATCCACCAGGGCTTAAAGAACTGTCTTTCCAACCCACAGTTTAACTATCAGATTTTACATTAGAGATGCAGTATGCTAATATAGCACAAAATTGGATCACTTTCCCAGACACTCAAATGCAGCCACTTGGGTTAAACGCTGCAGCATAAAGGTGTTTCCCCAGGGCTTCAGAGCAGGTGCCAAAGTGTGCGTGGACAGGGACATGCTGTGCTGCCCAGCATCTACTACATGTCCTCTGTGCCCCTCAAATCCTGAACCTCACCCTTCCCAGGACTTGTCTTTGCTTCTATAGGGTTTTCACCCAGTGCCTCAAGCCTGACGTTTCCTTTCCTGTGCCAGCAGTGATCCTCCCCAGTTTCCTCATCTCTCATGGGTGAATGCAGGGAGGGAAGGGGCAGGGACAGGCATCAGGAGCTCCACACAATAGCTAGAGAAGAGTAGCGAGGTGCGGAAGAGAGAGGGAGCCTCCAAGTCCTTTTCCTTCCCCCTCTCCAGTGAGAACAGCTCTGAGGTGTGAATTATTTTGTGCAAATAGGGGTCCCTGTTAAATTTTGTACTACCACCTGCTTGCACTTGAAGGCACAAGTCAGGGATCAGCATAAACAGGAGAGGGAAAAAATAATGTGTACAGACAAAAATAAGGAAATGCTAACATTCAAAAGGTTGTGGTCCTGAAGCCCAAACACCCCAGCTGGAGAGAGGCAGTGCTGGCTGGAAGGGGGCAGCAGCATTTGCATGCTGGCAGCATGGCCACGGGGGGACGCAGCATCTTCACCCAGCAAGGCTCTTTCTGAGCAAGTAGGCCAGGAACTGCTAAAAGGCTGGGTAAGAACTTTATGGTTAGGTTAATTTGCTTGTTATTTTTAGCCCTCAGCTCTTAGCACTCTATTCCCAGAGTTAACATCAGCCAATACTTGTCTAAAGCAGGATCTGTATTAACAGTGAGTCCAAGTCTTGAACCAGAGTAAGTAGCAGGGTCTGAACTCTGGCCGGGCTGCTGAGGCCATGCGGGGACCGCAGGGACAAATTCAACCCCAGAGAGAGGTATGAAGCTGATCCCCATGGGGCTTCCCCAAGAACATGCAGGCACAACAGGGTGGTACACATCCTTGAATTTAAATCACTTACAGATTACTGTACACCTCTTTGAAACCGTGTGCTACAAAGCATATCATTCAGCAGCTGCTGTAAATGTTTTGGTAGAGGTCTTTGAAACAAATCCAATCATTCTGAAAACTAAGTATTTCCCATGGTTAACATTGCATTAGAAACACTAGGCTTGCATTATTCAAGATTCCCCACTGCATTTTGGTTCTCATATACATCTATTTAGAAGGAAGGAAAGTGTGCCACTTTCTGCACCCATGTGTGACCAAAATGCTTTAGCAAGACAGCTTGAATAGAATGTAAGAGTCTCCTAGCAATGCATCTTTAAATGCTCAAAGCTGATTCAGCTTAAAAACATTAGGGGAAGGAGGAAAAAACCAAACAAACTCCACCTAATGTGTGTACATGAAAACGCTGACTTCCAATGCATTCAGAACTCAAAAACATGGAACCAATTTCTCCAAAACTTGGAACTCCCCAGTGAGGGCTATAAACAAGCTAATTTGACACCGCTAGTTCCAGCCAGCTTAGACATATGAGTGTGCACATATTTGATTCTGAAGATATGGGAAAAACATATTTTCCCCATGCTTGCATAAATCAAAACCAGCTGAACCAATTTTGCTTAAATTAGAAATGGGGAGAGAGAGAGAGGAAGGAAGGAGAGGTGAGGAAAGAAGAAAGGGAGAAGAAAGAAGGGAAAGGCTAAATACAAAGATTTCAAGCTATGGGGGGAAAAAAATAAATCCCTAACAATCTGGAAACATTCAAGGTGCACTCAACATTAGCAGTGAAATAATGCACTACTTTATATTATTTTATTTTAGGATTAGAATCTCAGAAAGCCATTGAAGATCTTCACATTACTCGAGCTAGTGCCAAATGTGCCATACTAAATCTTCTCCTATTCTTGCACTTAGTTATTTCCTCTTCATTTCCCCCACTTCCTCTCCTGTCCTACTGAGCCTCCTTACTTCTCTCTAGTTCCTCCTCTGTTCCTCCTTGCCATTCATATGACTATGTATGCCTGGGACACAGATATACAAGTGCGCTCTCTTGCTGCTGCTTGAGGCAGATCCAGCCTCATCCAGCCCCACCACAGATTTTGCAAGTGCCATTTGAGACCCTCTGACTCAGAGACTGCCAAGGACTTCACCATTGCTCATGATCTGCAGCTACACTTCCTCCATCACCTAAACGTGATCTTCCTTTCTGCGCTTTTCAGAGGCAGGAGCTGTAAGCCTCGGGGCACAAGAGAGGGTGTTACAGTATAGGACAGAGACAAAAAAGAGTAGGGGGAAAGCATGCTGTGCAAAGAAGAAATTATGGGGGTCACAGAATCACAGAATCACAGCATGGTAGGGGTTGGAAAGGGCCTCTGGAGATCATCCCGTCCAACCCCCCTGCTTGAGCAGGCACACCCAGAGCAGGGGGCACAGCACTGCGTCCAGGTGGGGTTTGAATGTCTCCAGGGAAGGAGACTCCACAGCCTCTCTGGGCAGCCTGTGCCACTGCTCTGGTATCCTCACAGGAAAGAAGTTTTTTCTCATGTTTAGGTAGAACTTCCTGTGTTCCAGCTTGTGCCCATTGCCCCTTGTCCTGTCGGTGGGCACCACTGAAAAGAGTCCGGCCCCAGCAGGGGCTGGGTAGAGGGCAGTGCTGCAGGCAGCTGTGGGCGCAGCATGTGGGTGCTCACCAAGTCTCACCCAGCGCATCCCACAGGAGGGGCACCCCTCACCCACTGTGCTGCAGGAGTTATCCTTATGTCCTCGCTGAGCCCTTCCCACATCCCCTTCCCTTGCAGCACCATAGCACCGTTTGCAGTCGCACAAAGCTGGCAATCAAATGGCACCACAGAGTACCTGGAGGTGTTTTTTTAACTCATTTTAAACCAAAGATCCAATTAGTGCCACAATTTCAATGCTAGCTGGAAAGCAACAGCAGGGAGAGGCTGAACTTCTCAGAGGGAAACGTCTACTGGCCAGTGCAGCATCTCTGCCACCCAAACCACCCGCCGCTACCTGCAGAGAACTGGAGTATCAGGGACAGAGAGAAAGTCCTGTCAGGATTTTTAATTTTCCTTCCCCTCCCTTTGACGTTCTGTTCCCACTCCCACCTCAAGTTCACCCCTCAGGAAGCCCTCTGCCTCTCAGCTCACCCTCCTTCCCCTGTCAGAGCCACTGCAACCCCCAAAGCAGGAAATGCTGAGGATGCAGAGAAATGCGGAACTCAGAAACAACTCAAAAGAAGTCTAAACTTTATCAAGCCACTGCCCTACCCCAGCACTGCCACCACCAGCAGGCATTACTGCTGTTGTTCTGTACAGTCGCACACACAGGAACAGCCTCTGGCACCCTGAGGCTGCTACATGTGCATGTCAGCCCCAACTACTATAGTCGTTTATAGTTTGATGTCTACAGCATCTGTTTAGCTAGTTTGTTTATAAATAAATTTGGAATATCCAAATTACAATAATCCACCCAGATTTTAAGGACTTCAATATGTGAGACGCAAATTGGAAAGTAAATAAAAAATAAGTGATTGTGAGAATCGGTTTTTACCATGCAGAGCCAGTTTCATAATAAAAAGGGGCATCATAATCCTACTTTACATATAATTTCTGCAGGGTTGTGTAATTTACAAATTACACAAAGCACCAGGAAGACTAAAGGCATCTTTTGAGTTAAAACTGAAGCGCTCAGTAGACTCCTTGCAGTAACAGTTTATTACACCCTATGCAGCCCTGAGGAAGCAAAAGAGCGTTTGTCCGCGGAACCGAGGGGTGCAATTCCAATATGCTTCCCTGGAGAAGGCACAAGCAGCAGGTATAGACCATTCCCAGTGCATCCCCCTCCAGCCCTGG
>WEKW01027862.1:97895-157820 GCA_013389905.1 Sula dactylatra
GGTGTCCGGCAGGCTGGCAGCCGGCCCCTGCCCGGACGGGCGCCGCGGTGGGCCGCGGTTACCTTCCCAGGGTCGGACCCGTCGGAGCACGGACGGCGGCGTCCTCCGCAGGGGCTGTGCTTTTTGTGCTGTCTGTGCTTTCTTACCTACCCCCCGTTTTAGACGCTCTGATGGCGGGACGAAGGGCGAGGCGCGGCAGGCTGCGGGGGTGGAAGTGTCCCGTTCCAGGCGAGGACCCCCCCCCCGGGAGTCCTGGGGATGCGCCAAAACACGAGGCCTGCAGAGAGCTCTTCTCCAGAATCTCGCCCGACATTCCCACGTGCACTGCCGCGAGCTCTTACCCTGCTTTTACGAGGAAAATCATTGCGATAGACACTTTTTAAAAATTCCCAAGCAATCTATTAGTGTTCCTGCAGAAAGTATGCCTATATGAAATCACATAGGAGAGAACACACTTTCACTTGTGTAATTTCTTTGGATAATGGTTTTTCTTTTCATAAACATCTCACGCATGTAGAACAAAAAAAATAAAGTAGCATCAAGATGGCAAGCTCCTCTTACTTGTGAGTTAGAGGATGCCCCAACTCTTTCCCCACCAATCCCTTTGAAAGACTGGTAGACTCAAGAGAAATCCAAATCTAGACATGTAGAGCCCCCCCACATTTATATTTAGCAGTATTGCAACTGCTCATACTAAAAGAAAAGAAAGCATTAAATAACTAAGAATATAAATCCATAAAATAAGCATTTAGGGTCCAAGATACACATCACAGACCTCCAGTGATCCAAGCAAAGTTGTCCAGGATACAGTCTTACAAATTCAAACTGCAAGGCTTGATCTAACTTATGCGTGTAAGTGCCAAATGAGAGGACTGGGTCGATCAGATTTGTCTTATTTCCCAAGATGTCCAAGCTTCACTGAGCATTTCTGTCTGCAGTACTTGCAGGTGCTCAGTGTGCCCTGGGAGTTGCTCTTTGACAGCAACAAGAATAAAAGCTCCGGGGTCTGGTTGGGCACCTGCATCCTCTTTCCATCTTGCCCCAAAGCACCCCTTTGTGCAATTCTTCTCCCACTGGGGCTCAGGCAAGTGACACCAGCCCCATGGCCAGTTTGCCTCTGCTCCCCCCTCACCCAGGTGGGCTTCCCCTCCCAGCTCCCACTCCTCTCACAGGCCCACAGACCCTGTGATCTCCACACAAAGATTTTAAGAGATTTTAAAGGGAGAAGGATGCATATGAAGAGGTAACCCTGGGATTCAGTGAGAGCTGAGCCAGACGGTGGGGCTGTGGGCTTCTCTCCTAATGATCCCCTTCTGCTCACCCTCTGCCCTTCCTCTGCTTGTGCCCTGTGGGTCTCCTGCTTCTTAGCAGCATAGTGAGGAGCCTCACTAAAAGTATTTCTATATTTTCCAGGTTCCCTGAACAAAATCCATGCTTTGAATTTCAAGAAAGCTCTCCCAGGAGCATCTCCCAAAGAGGAGTTCGTTGGTTCGACACTGTTCATTATACGCCCCAATCAAATCACTATCCTGTTTCTTCCATTGAACAACTTGGTTCCCATTCCCCATAGCCCTTTTATCTTGACCATGACTTAATGAGTCCTCATAAAAATGCATGGGTCTGCATGTGTATGTAAAATCTTGTTTCCAGTTTAATTCCTACTCTCAGTGAATTGCTCCAAGTCTTCCTGCAAGCCCTTCTGTGATTACGCAGCAAAAATTGCTTCTGCTGCACCCTAATGGGCTGCCGCCCGCTCTCAGCATGGGCACACACATGGTTCCCACCGGTGGAAAGCGTGTACTAATGAAAGGGGCCCTAAAGTTGCCAGGTTTCATGGCAACTCTAAAGCTCTCTGCTGGAGCAAAGCGTTGTAAGAAGTCTTGCCCAGTGCATTTGCAGGACACAGGAACCCCAGCACTGGTATGGGAGCACTGAGGTGTCCTGCGCGTATGCTGCTCTTAGGAACACATCCGTTTTATCTTCCTGTGATTTGCACTAGTTTCTCACAGCAGCAAGTTTATAAGCCTGTGCCATGGAAAGTTGTTTGCTGTTATTTCTCTGGTTCAGAATCCTTAAACTGTACTTTAAATCTACCATCAACGTTTTCACTGTATTGCTATTCCATAAGTCATTAATCACTGGGAATGACAGTCTGTTTAATGGACTAAAATGCTTGCAGACAATTCTCTCTACAGCAGCTTATGCCTCTGCTTTTTCCTTGCAGGAGGTGGAACCTGTTGCAGCTCACAGCTGCAGTGAGCCTGCAGCAGGGCTGCTTGCTCCCAGCTCCCCACGCGGGGCAGGCAGGACAGAGCAGGACCCAGGTGGCTGGCTCCTACTGCTCAGCCCCTGTTTCAGCCAGTGGACGAGGTATTTCTCTGCCTCCCCTAATGGCTCAAGCACTGTGTGAACACAGCACAAAAATACACTTATATAGGATGCTTTCTGTGGGTGAGTTGTTCTGGAGGTGAAAAGCAAACCAATTACTAGCAGTTTAGTTCTAGCACAAATCATAGTCCAGTAAAAAAGTTTTACTGGACACAGCAATTTAAAAACACAGCTAGGATACAGAGAGTAAGGGTACTGTTGCTAAGCCCTTATTTCCTTGGGTTGGCAAAAAAACATCATCCTTCTCATCAAAACCTGGGGGTTGAGGAGGAGGAAGGGAAGACTGATAAATACATGGAGACAGGCCATTCAGAGGTTGGGTCTCCAGTCCCCATCATTTATTACGTTTTTTGGCCAGTCTGATCACTGGAAGGAAATCTGTAGCTCAGGCAGAACACTTACAAATATACCTATTCTATACCATATACCTACTCTATTTTCCCCTGTCCCTTGCAAATGTACTCCCTTCCTAAGGAAGCATATCTTAAAAGACAGGCGCAGGCCTTAATTCAAACACAGTGCAATTGTAACAGCTCTTTAGTATTCATAATTATTTTTTAGAAAAAAAAAATTCATTCATATTACAGATGTACACAGAAGAATAAAACCTGTAATATGAATGAGGACACAGCACATTAAAAATGTAAATTAAGAATTAAATAGCAAAACAATGGAGTTCTGCCAATATTTTTATAACCATACAAATTGCTCATCAGTATCCAGTGTCATGTTGGCAGATTTGTTCAACAGGGAGTATAAAGCCGGAGACAAGGTGATAGACTATCCTTTCTAAAGGATGTACTCTCAGTGCTGTCCTGGCTGTTACGCATTCTCGTGCTTTAAAATAGAGAAGTGAACACACTTGGAGCATGAGCGATGTGTTACGAAAAGGAGCTTTTTTTTCCCCAGGTTGTGAAAAATTGGGCTCCTCTGCTTTATGCACATTCATCTGTAAGCTTTTGTCATCAAAAAAGCAACAGTCCCTGTAATAAAGCCTCCCAAAAAGCACTGTTGTCAAAACATTACTATATGCTCAAAGACCTTTTTATATCAAACCCTGTGGAGTGTAGTCAATGCAATACTTTTATGCCAGCACCATCGTGGAAAGCACTTAAATTCTTACACCAGAAGAGCAGAGTTCACCAATAAGATCTGTATATAACATATTCCTGTTTCCAGGTCTCCTCAAGAAACAATTTGATGCACAGGATTTTGTCACTTTGAGCAAACACCAGAGCTTTCATTGAGACTGCGAGGGGAGGTAAGCCCCACACATCCTCCCTGGGAGGAAGGCCAGCTCTCCTCTCCATCACGCTGATACAGCCTGTGACCACAGCCACATGTGGGGCAAGTCTGGGAAACCTCCATTTAGCTTTTTCAAGGGAACCAAGAAGAGAAAAGGCAGCATTTAAGTCTAGAGATTCCTACTTATAAAGCGGGAATTTACTTCTCTCCCTGAAATCATTTGTCCCCACGTCACTGGTATAACAGAAAACCCAGTCTCTTGGAGAGCAGAAAGCTGTGGTTTTTAGCTTTGTAACTGGAACCCTCACACGACCCGACTCCACACACACATGGCCTTTTCCCTTTACATAGTAACGAACAGCAGAAAACTATTTTATGACCCAGACACTTTCTCATCAGCACATCTTTTTCACAAGGGTCAGGTGAACATCAGCAGTCAGTCAAGTGCCCTATGTATCCTTGCCATGTAGGTAATACATCTGATCACACTGTAAAAAGGTGCTTTGTTTTAATAAATTAAAATGTGAACTACATCATATATCCAGGTGCTCAGTATAGATTCATGGGTTTAGTATTGATTTTCACCAATTCACTGAGTAAGTCGTGTTTCCAACCACAGCAATGGCCACAGGACGAAAAAAATGGAATGGATCCTGTTACTCCTGGAGCCTCCCCATTTGTCTCCCTTCAATGGCAACTGTTAATCCAGCTGTTTTGCTGGAGGGATCTTTGAGCAGACATCCAGGAGATAACTGCTTCCACCAGTGTCACAGTTCCTACCCTCTCCCTAACAGCATCTGAAGACAAATGCTCATTAATGACAAAATCAGGTGTCAGTGCGAGGTAAGACAAGGTTACTAATGAGGAATGAGGCAGAGCAGATCATCTCCTTGCTCATGCAAAATCAAAGGCCACGCTGGCAAATCAAAGACAGCGCCTCTTAAAAGTGTCTTGCACCATGCTACAAAGCCAACAGGAGTAATACATCGTAGAGCTTTGATTTTCATAACAGAGTGATGAGGAAGGGGGAAGGCTTATTTAGCCACGCTTACTCTTTGAGAGGTGCAAGTTACAGGGAAGAACGTGGCTTGGTCCCTGCCTTAGAGTTAATTTCAGGGCTGAAATTCAACTTGAGGCATGGGCAAGCACCATGCGAAAAACCCAGGAACAGCATCGCAAGCCAATGTCATACTGTAGGGCTGCCTGACCCGCAGGCCAGCGTGCTGCAGAGCTGGGGCATCCGTCCCACCAGGCCAGCGCTGGCTTGCCACAGCTGGGCAGGCAGGACATCCTGCCAGGTTTTCAGAAAGGAGAATCAGTGACAAAGCGGCTGCCGCAGCTGTGTGAGAAGGACAGCATGCAGAGGCCTCACCCTGCCAGGAGGCACAATGCTTTCTGACAGCAAATGTGACTGCCTGTCCCTCTCTGGGGTCCCTCCTGGCCCCCCATCTCCCACCGCCCCTGGGAAGAGGTTTGCATCCAACCAGCGCATCTCGATTGATCAGTGAAAAGGAAAAAAATGGACGTTCCTAACACACAACTACTAAACAATTCTTAGAGATATACATTGATGACATTTTAAACCCCAATGCAAACACTACATAATTCATGATACTCACTATATCAAAGCATACTGGAAAATGGATGTGTTGCTTTTCTCTGAGGAACCTGAATTTCTATATTATTAAAACAGTTTGGGAGGTGGGAGGAGGAACCTGATAGATTTAAGGTCTATACTTTTCTCCTAGTACTTTGCCAGGAAGATAAAATATTTAGTGGCTTCATATTCCCTAACCATATTTTTGACAATATGCTTCATGCTCTATTTGCCACAAAAGTTGTGACACTGCAGTGAGTCTTCAAAGAATAAAGTATGCATTTTTCATGGCAAAAGATCAAAAAAATCTCATTTTTTATTACCCTGCCATTGGTTAAGTTAAGCTCTGATAATTAGGATATTGGATATTTATGAGGAGCTATTCTGCCTTTATTACTGCTTTAGGTGCCTGTTGACAGATGCAGCAAGACAATTTACATTGATGTGTGAATTTGCCAGTATTTCAGTAATAATATCCAAGTCTAAGTCTATTAGAAAAAGGGTCCATATCTCACTCTTGGAATATATATTTTCAATTAATTCTGTTTTTGTAGCATTTCCTCTGGCACACTGTCATGGAGAGTTTCTATCATTTGTTTGTGCTCTGATTGAATAGTAGCTCAAATTGAAGTCCAGGGGGTAACTGGATAAAAGCAGGCTATTAGATTAGAAAGGCAGAATGATACTATAATCTCCTGGTCTGACCCGCTCAATAAACATGGGCCATAGGACTCTCCCTCTGAATTGATCCCTGCTGCCTTTGCAGCATAGAGGAAGGAGGGGAGAGCAATGCTTCCCCACACCGCACTGGAGGGTAGAGACTCGGTGACAGCGAGCAAGTTACCAGCACCCAGGCAGGTGAGGGGAGAAAGTGCAGCTCAGTGCCAGCCTTTTTTCCCCTGTGTACCCCCTCAGTGGTTTTTTTAACTTCTGAATTTTCACTTAAACTAGGACTGAAGTCTGCTTACAAATATTTACTTCCATTTGGAGGATGCAGGCTGCCGTGCATCTCACACCATGCTCTCTCAAGCTGTCCCTCAACTCCTTGTAACTGCAAACAATTATTTTTTTTATCCCAAAGAAATTTTCAGCCTTACTATTGATGCTATGTGATAAAAGCGCACTGATCCATTCCCAGTTAATCTATGTCTATTCTACAAGTAAATGGTTCAATACTTCCTCTAATGATCTGTACGTTTCAGATTTACTTATGCCTGAAAAAGCTCCAGCAGAAGTTTATGTCAGCAGAACCATAAAATCAAGCATGGAGCAATATATAATTGCAGTGGACTATATGCTTGAGACCACTGATTTAAGCAGAGCCGAGTAAAACCTTAATGCCTTCAATTACAGGCACTTGAAATGTCCTGCCTGTGTCGAGCGTTTCCAGGGAGGAATGAGACTGAAGGAAAGCTGTATCATTACAGCCTTGGCATTTACTCACGTCAATATCATACACCTTTCCTGCTCATTGCCAACAACAGTTCAGTGACTTCTGGAAGTGTTGCATCCCTGGAGACAGAGAGGAAATTTGACCCTCACAGCTGAAATGACTCAAGGCCCTGTATCACACAAAAGGAGCCCAGGCACATAAAGAGGAAAAAGCAGCTTATCCTTCTGGCTGAGCCCTCAACGAGCCTCTGGAGAGTTTCTTAGTGCTAAGGAGGAAAGGGTGTCACAAAAGGAAGGTGAAGAGCAGCACTACTGACTTTTAAAGTGGGAAGTTCAGGGTAATTTATTCTAACAACAGCCTCTCTTGCCAGTTCTCCCCTTCACCATCTCACCATTAATCTGTAAGGTCCTCCTTACTCAAGATGACAGGGGGGAAAAGAAGTTTTAAATCACATGTCCTTTGCACAGCACGGCAAATTAGGGCTAACCACTCTAAATCACCATGTTTCATTAATAGGATATTTACAGCACTTAATGTTGCTTTGGCATTTTGCTGTAACGGTCAACATTTTTTCCCAGGAAGACTTTTAAATTAAGCCACATTTTTTGTTTTGCTCTGGCTTCCACCTGAAACACTCTTCTGAGTCAGATATATTTACAATGTGGATGGCTAGAAAAGAGCTTAAAAGTAATAGGCAGGTGAAGAATAACACTGCTTCTAACTTGACCTTTAATAGGTTTTCAGAGGGCTTTAATACATTCTCCCAAGTTTGATAGTGACCATGCTCCTTTGGCCTCACTGATGCGGTGCTCTATCAGTTGAGGCAGTTGTGAAGGGCAACATATACACGGGGAAAGCAAAGAGCAGTGTTTAACCCTACCATACAAGTTACATTCAAGCCTTCCTCAGCTCTCGAGCTCTATCAAGTCCACAAAGATCCTCCAAGCAAGAGAAAGCATAGACAGAAAAGGTAGGAGATGACTTACCAGGAAAAAGTCCTAGCTGAAATAATTTGATTTATTCATAATAACCAGCCCTACCATGGCCACCTGAAGGACAATGCAAGGGCTCTGTTATCACTGCTCCTCCATGACACATTTTGCATGAATTTGCCTGATCATGTAAGTTACCATAAAAAGAAAAAAGATTTTGCTCTTGTGCTGTGTCTTCTCCTTCAACTGACAGGAATAAGATGGGCAGGGCAAAAGCTGTGACCAATGTTAAAAGGTGTAGCTATAGCCAGGTAAGTGCTTAACCAAGCAAACATCATAAAATTAGTGACAAAAAATAGATTTAATGTGGGAGTTGTTATAACTCAATAATATTGCATCAAATGGATTTCAGAGATCAATAAGGAACAAATAAAGGGAACACAAAGCAAAACATCATCACTAGGACACAGCTCACTTCCTCAAGGCTGAAGAATCCATTAGTTACAGGTAATCAGGAAGATGCCAAGTAACTTTTCAGTGAGTTACTACCCTCTGAGTTCCATAATATTACACATTAGGTGCCCAAATTGGAGGAAGTCTGAAATGAGATTAAAGCTATCAAGCTTCAAAGACACAGGAAAGTCTATCTACAAATCTGGAGAAAGAGCAGAAGAAACTAAAAGGAATAGACCAAAACTTATTTTCTACAAGTTTCTCACTTGCAGAAGTACCTGTGGAAGATGAGGTTGCACAGGCTTCTTCTACTGGGCAGACAGGATTTTTTTGTGTAGTATGAGAAAAGCCAGTGCAAGACATGTTTTTAAATAAAGTAATTGATTAAGGTTAGCTTTTTTTTTATAACTGCTTAGACCAAAAAGCCACATCTGAAAGAGGTTCGACAGCACTCAGATCTCACTAGCACATCGATTTGCTGCATGCCAAAGAGAAGTTAACAAAATAAAGACAAGATTGAAGCTCTGCAGACATGAACAGCAAGGAACAGCACTGCTGGGACACCAGCTATGGGAGGGTGTCCATGGGGAGCACATCACTGCGCACGAAGCATACCTGAGACCCGGGGAGCCACAGGAGCATTATGCTCTGCTGAGCTAAAGCAGGTGCAGCCCACAGCACTTGTCTTGCTGCTGTTGTGCAGGCACAGATATACACGGCACTAATAGCTAGAGATTAGCATAATTTCTCTGTATTTCAAGATTCCTGTCTTATGGCTCCCAGACCCAGTTTCCAGAGGGAAAATCACCCTGCAGCCATGAGCTATGCTAGGAGCCACAGGGCTGTGATCACATTCTTCAGTATTCAGGCATGAAGCAATAATATATTCTTATCCAGTGGTTACACCATCTTTTGTTGTAAACTCTTAACTTCTACTTAGACAGCATGTTCTTTTGGTCAGCTTGTGAATAGCCTGAGCCCACCCAATAGGAGCATTAAGCACACTAAGCCCTGAATAGCTTGTGCTTGGAGAAAGCATGAGCCAGTGGCTGCCTCCTGCAGGCCTCCAGCCTCTGCAGAAGCTTTTGTTGTGACAGTGATGCTCCGAGGGCTTCCACCACCAGAGCCAGCGGTGTCTCCAAGGCAAGCTAAATGACCAACCGTTCCTCTAAAAGGCAATTTGAAATGTACCCTGCAAGAAACAGCGCAAAAATGCTTAATTCTGCAAAGAGACTCAATCATTACATCTCAGGCCTGAGAGATGCCAATATTGAGGCTGATACTGGGAGCAGTCCTCTGACTGCTGCTCAAGGCACGTGAGGGAGGAGCAGACACTTGAGTCCCAGTACAGGTTTTGCTTGGGATGAAGTCAGCATTTGTGTTTAACCCCTTTCTGACCTCTGTGTAAAATGAAGGTGCCTGAAAGCAAAGCAGAAACAGTAATGAAACAGTTCATTGCTTAGTTCACAGTAAGCAAGGACATCAGAAACTTTCATTACAGAAACCAGCAGCTACAGTAAAATCAGTCTATTTGATGTTTGAATTAGAGGTTAAGGGTGGAGGAAAAGGAGAATTTCGCTGTTTGTGATAAAACTCATCCCTCTCTCTGGATACTGCTAAGCCATCCCTGGCAGGGATGGACTTTTATCCCTGGCTCAGACTTCTGAAGAACAAATCTTTTTGCATTTTGAATGCACCAGATGGTATGCCTTTACAAAACTGGCCTCCAGGGAAGATACCTCTAAAATCCCTCCCTGCAAGAACTTCACTCCCTCTCCTCTCCCAAATTACTCAGTTCAACCACTGAGTAATGCAGGACAGAAGCATATGCCTTTCCTTTGGCAATTGCATTGTGTTACGCTATTAAGAAATATGCCCAATCTGCCTTCTTTTCAGTTTGGTATATTGTATTTCTAGATTGATGTATACCTCAGACCAAATAGTTCTGCATGGGCTAGACTGGGGTAATTGGATTACATTTATGTGAAACCCAAAGTGCTAGACGTTCTCAGGGGTGATTTTCTTTTTCAGACTGCCATTAGAGTCCCAAGGAAACCAAGTACAAAAGCCTAAACTAATCTCACATTAAACAGGATTTTTTTTCGATCAAGTTGCACAGGGAGGTTGACTTTTAATGGGAGTTGCGCAGCTGAGAAACTAACACACAGAAAAAAAGCCCCAAACTCCTTACCCCAAGGGAAGAACTTCAAAACAAGAGAAGTGAGGAAATCTGTGTTAATGCCCACACATGTGCTCAAGCTCACCCTGCTGTGCCCACGGGTGCTGGTAGCTGGTAATTCATGCAGTGGCAAAAGCCAGGATAATTGGACTGTACTGTAGCAAATAAAACACGCTTACAAAGGAGTCAGAAATCATTATCCCTATGGTGCAGAGGTGTCCGAGGCACAGGGAGACCGTACTGCTTGAACAAGGTCACTCAGCGGGACCATAGAGGAGCTGGGATCAGAGCCTGAGTCTCAGACCCCGTAGCCAAGGGGCAAGTGCATTTATGGCTGACGGGTGCTGGGATGATAAACTGACAAGTTATTGGCAAATCTGCTGTTCTAAATTTGCTGTCACAGTGGAAGAGGAAAAAGTGCTCCATCTTGGAACATAATAAAGGAAGATACGTGTGACACATCTGAGTGCCTGAGATTTTCATGAAATGTTTCAAATGGCTACTGTGAAGGGCCCAGGGATGCATTTAGATGTGCCTGCTAGGAAACACAGGGCACAATCAAAACTGCCAGGTGAGAAACTGTAGCTATCACTCCTCATTCCCAAAGGAGGAGTATTCTCACAGCACCTGGATCTACACCCTGTGGCTGGCTCAGGACCAAGGTCATTTCTTTGAACTGTATGATTTCTAAACTGTAAATAACTATTTTGGACTGTGACAGGATTTTGTTTTATTTCCAAAGGGAAAAGATATTCTTGCTTGGAAATACAATTCAGAAAATCCTTTCAAGACTACTCTGAAGCAAAGCAGAGAGGATTCTTTCAGTGACATGAGGGGTATTAACTATTTTCCATTATCTTACTAATTGTCTCATAACATCCCAGCAGCATTTATTTTTCTTAGTGCAATGCAACTGAATTGCATCTGAATGGGGAGTAATTAAACTAGTTTGCTCTTTTTATTTTGTCTCCCTTGCAGACACAGACCTAATTTGGGTTCATCTTGAATGCTGTTGCCATAGTATGTACTGTACTTGGGGCTGAACGACAGGGAACATGGAGTAATAGTTTAACCCGCAGGGCAATCTGGGAAAAGAAATACATAAGGAGCCCGGTAAAATGGAGTCAGAAAGGCTCCTCTGACTAGATTTATGCCTTTTTCTTTGGAGCCCAAGTCCTTCAGCAGGAAAACTATGCATTGTGTCTCAGAAATTAGCTAATTTGCAGATTTTTGCATGTGCTCACCACCCAAACCAGAAGCTATGATGGAGCCTGCAAAGACAGGGAGTGACTAGGAGAGGCAAATGAACCCAGAAACAGATGCAGAGATCTAACAGAACTCTCACAAGCATCACGCTTATAGTTGTGGGCAGATCCAACTCAATACTGCCAAACCATATTGTGTAGGTACCTCACTGGCTGTTTGTACAAGCAATGGGCAGTGCCCATTCATAAGCTTTGGTTTCAAGTAGACAAATATGTGTCAGTTTGAAAACCAGGCCTTGCAAATCACTGCAGAGAAAGGTCACGCTGTTCGGCTCCTTACTCTGGGAAAGCATCGTGTGAGGGGACAGCAGTTGTCCTTTGTCTCACACCTCAAAGAGAGCCACTTTTTGGGTGGCTCCCCAACCGCCCACAGGGCAAGTCAACACACCGTAACTGACTTGTGCTGGCTGAGCCATGCCAGTACATATCGAGTTTTCCTGGTGTGGCTGGGTTCTGTCACCTCCCCAGGGTACCTAATGGGCACTCCCAGCACTCCCAGCACTCTCCCGGACTTATCCAGCAGGGCCGGGGGGGAGCTGCATCTTCTAACTTGGATTTCTTTTTCCTCTTGGCATCACCTAGTTTGTCTTTCAATGGTTGATGTAATTTTTATGTTTGGAAAGGAAATTAGTCAGAGCTCAAGGATAACAGCAGTAATTTCTGGTACCACAGTAGGTGCACGCCTCTGGGCTTGTGTATGTGAGAAGTGAGGTTAGTGTGCATTAGTGGGCGTTAGGGACTGTCACCATGGATGTGATACAACCTGGAGAGCCCCAACACCAGGCTGTGCCCTCAGTTCTTCCTTCTCCCCTGCCCCAGATGGGTTTGCTATTTATGGGGTGGGAGGAACAGGGGACACCTCAGATCAGACCAAACCATCATGGCAATACCTTTTGGCTTTATCTTCTTGATCTGTTAGGGGCTTCGTATTCCTAAGTGCTGAGCTAAAGAGACCAAGAACATTTATTTTAATCTTTGTTCTAAATATCTCCAGTTTGATGAGAAAAAAACTCCCGAGCTTCAGTTCTGAAGCAAATGGGTGGCCCCTTCCCCTCCCCCCCATTCCTTTCCCTCACACTCCCTCCCTATAACTGCCGGGTCACCCCATCCTCAGCCCCATTTCAGCTAATAACAGGCAATGGAGAAACATGGGAGAGAGGACAGGATGAGAGCTAAAACACTGAAGAAATGGAGGAGGTTACTTCTTTCATTGGGAGATTTTCTAACAAAAGCACACAGAGGATTTTGCTTGGTTAGGTTTTAAAGACAGCCCTAGAGCTCAAATAAACCCTAGCTTCAAAAACGGGAATGAAGGAGGGTTGATTTTTCATCAACTTGTCAAAATTCGTTCCAGAATAAGCTGCTAACTTGGGCTGGACAAGTCACTTATAAATGGGAAGAAGGAAAAATGTAGTACTGGAAGTCATAGAAAGAAGCTTGTTGGACTGTGCATATCTTATTAAAAAACAGGATGTAGAAAGTAAGTAGCCCAGTAAATTACTTTTGGTTTCAATGCTGTGTTTTTAAATTTGCTCCAAACTGAAAAAACCCTGATAATTTAAAACATTCTTCTTAAAACTGAGCAACCAAATAAACTCAGACTTACACAGTAAAGATATTTAACTTGGAAGTTCTCATTAAGAATATTTTCTGTAAGAAATGTGGCAATATGACAGTGGATGTATCATTGACAAATTCACCTATAGATCTGTATTATGACAAGCGTAAAAATCTATCTACACTACAATACAGCTCTTCATAATAGGTTTTGATAGTTGGATAGGTAGAAGCTGTCATGAATACAAATGGAGGGAAACCCTCTTTTCAGCTATTCTGCAATACAAATCTTTGTGTGTGACATTGAAATAATTTCTGCTGCTTCTTAAAAGAAAAGAAAAAGATACTTTGAAGGTTGTTCTTCCAGCTACACCATTTGAAATTCTGTCCAATCCTTCTATAGCAAAAACACAGAGAACCTGAGGGCATAGTCCCGGAGTGTAAGGGTTACAAATTTAGCGAAGTTATTGCTAGTAAACATGTTTATTTCAAAAGGTGTAAAGAACGAAACTTGTTTAATAAAATTACAGTGATGGTGCCATTGAGACAGAACAACTTTAAGGTGGGGCTGGGGGAATGAAATTAAATCCTATTTACTTTTGATTTGGGGGAAGAAGGGGAGAACAAGGGAGACAGTTTGCTGCTACTGAGCACTGAGAAAATTGCTGTTTGCTCCATAATGGTGAAGGGGTAAAGTTTCAGTTTTAGAACCCTAATTGCAAGTTAAATAATAAATAATCCTGGCCAGACTGTAAGCAAAGTATATGTATATGCTTTGGTGTGTGGCACTGGGGCATGGAAAAGGTGTTTTAAAAAGAAAACCCTTAACTGATTCTCCAAAAGAGATGAACAGGCAGCTGGGCAGTAGGATAAAAATTCAAAATCGTAAAAGCTTTGGGTGAGGTCAGAATCCTGACTTATGAAAGGAATAAAATCTTTAGTATGCTGTGGATGGGCAATTTCCCATATAGAAAATCTTCTTCTGTCCAGTGCTTTCTGTTATTGATAGTTCTTGTGCTTCAGATTATCTTCATCTGTAACAGTTAACAAGTAATATGGCTTTATGAAGCTGCCACCTCTTTCTCCAACCAGAGAATTAAAAACTCCTATTAGGCCTGGCTTCAAAACAAGAGAGCAGACAATATTACCTCTTCCTCAATCAGACTATGCATATACAGATTTGGTGCTTGCTTTCAGGCGACTGTCCTGCCCGCTTGAGGAAGAGCACAAGAGCTGTAAAAAAACTATTATGGCAAAGATGCAAGAGGGAGCCATAGATTTTATGCACATGAGACATTCCTGGCTTATAGGATTTTGTAAGCTACAAAGAGGAAGTTGTCTTTGAAGCATAAAGGGGTGGACACTTTGCAATCACTTTTGGTCTTATGGGCATTCAAGGGGAAAACACCCTCTGTCAAATCACAGCCTTTATAATCATATTTTCCACGTATAAACTACCAAATTAAAAGCAGGGAAGATACTCAGGGAGAGAAGGCTTTGAAACAATTTCTTGTATTATCTGCAGGTACATACTCACAGACTGCTGCTCAGCCAGCTGAGGAGAAAGAGATTGCAGGTAGAGGAAGAAGGAAGATCAGTCTCCCAAAACCTGATTAATTACTCATGTTTGGTCTCAAATAAAGTGCCAGTAGGAAACTGTACACATTTATCCCACTTAGAGATCCCACATGTTTGTTCATTGCTGATTGACCTAGAACCAGCATACGGTGGAAGATGTAAAGGAAGAAGGGGAAAGAAAGGAGAGGTTTCAGCTTCATTTCTTCACATCTTGATATCACAGGCTCCAAAAACCTGGACTATTAACATCAGATGCTGGTCTTTTCAAAAAAGTTCAAAATATTTGGTTGTGCAGCAAGCATTAAAGTGACACCCACATAACTCACACAAATGGCTATTCCTGTGGAGTGATGTGTGCCTGAATTAAACTGTACAGTATCATTGCTCTCTTAATTTTTTTACACTCCATATAATTCTTTTGCACATGAAACTGCAGATTTATTAGAAATTATAAGCCTACACTCTACCTGTCACGGGAAGCCTGTCATCCTAAATGCATAAAGCACAGGCATCTAATGCACCAATGTGTCTAAATGTGCAGGTCTATGAACAAACAAGCCTGCAAGCTGTGTTACTGCAAGACACAATCAGACAAAACAGAATCACCCAGAAGAGCTGCAGTCAGTCCATTTGGAAATACAACTGCCCATCAATGATGAACCAGAGATACTGTAAAGCAAATAGTTGGACTATTGCACAGGCTCAAGATGAAAAAAAAAAAACTCCCAACATCTCCATGCTCAAATGAGAGAGAAAGAGAGGAAGTGTTTAAAGCAGAGAAATCCGTTATCTAAAAGAGATAAAAATGAAGACTGTTCAAATGCACATCAGGGAGAGATGAGGTTTTCTAACATTGCCAAGGGAGAAACACAAACAGGCTGCATTTCAGAGCCTCAATGCAAGTTATATTACGGAGTTTTCTTCAGAGAAGCAAAGCCTATGTCTAGTTTAATCTGCAAATACACAGAAGTTATTTTTCCTCTGAGCAGCTACAAGCTGGTGCAAATAATCCTCTTCATCTTCCAGCATCAGCATCAGAGGTGGCTGACAATGAAAGTCTACTAGCGGCATTTCTTGCTACTCAAATCCATCTCCCCTTGACAGCTGACTGCAGTTCATTTTCATCTACCAACCCATGATGAATATCTTAAAAAATGCAACACATGTTGGAGTTCCTGGTAATGGTGAACTCTTCAAAGAAAAAGAATTGTTTTTACAATGAAGATTCTTGCATATGCATTTTCAGGAAATGCAAGACTGAATTACCTAAAATATGTTACACAGTTGNATACAACAGCTGTGTTAATAAAAGCTAGAGAAGATCAACTGTATATGTTGAATTTCCTTTTTACCATTCTTTCTGGTTCTAACTACGTAGATTGTGTATGTTTTGACATAGAAATTCTTTCTTCTTGTCTGTNTCTCTGATTGAGCCCCAAAATATTACCACATAATGGATAAATTACAAGATACATCACTGAAGCACCTACAGTTGTATAAATCAGTACTGTTTCTGCTAAGTCAGGATAGGCTACTGAATATCACTGTTTTCAGAAGTTGGTGATTCTAAAGGAGCAGCATCCAGCTGCTTTGATTTTTTTTAACTTGTTATTA
Organism: Sula dactylatra; assembly: GCA_013389905.1. Classification (NCBI taxonomy): domain Eukaryota; kingdom Metazoa; phylum Chordata; class Aves; order Suliformes; family Sulidae; genus Sula; species Sula dactylatra. The sequence continues at coordinate 114,097 of WEKW01027862.1, forward strand.
TAGCCATAATAGGTTGCTTGCAGAATTACATTTTATTCATGAATTGTCTGCACATCTGCAGAATGTAGAAGATTTATTTTAACTTGTCTTTTTATAACTGGTCTGAGGATGAAATGCAACTTTGCCATAAAGTTCACCAGCTGCAGGACTTTTTTCTGTCCCATCATACTCCACAGATGAGGTTCAGGTGCTTTGGCAGGGAAACTTCCAAAGCAGATTCTTTTTTATTTTCTCCCAGCTTTTAAGTGCTGTATGTTCTTCTACGGGTACATACACAGAATTTGCAAATATTAATGAGAGCTATGCATGTGACCTAATGCTGAAACTCTCTGCTCTGTTACAGTCCTCATGTCAACAGTTTCATTTATTTTGGCTAGCGGTGCCTATGATTTAGTCATTAATCCTGAAATAGAATTTTCACACTGAAGTAATAGTTAATATAAAATGGTGTTACTACATTTAAAACAATAATATTGTGTTTAAAAATCTCAGTGTTTCTCTTCCTTCACATACCATTTTACATGCCTTTACAGATGATTACCAAGCATGAAGAATTGAAGTACTCCCAGCCCAAAGAAGACTCCGATAATATCTCAAACTATGCAAAGTTAGAGAACAACTTTTAACCAGGTTAAAAGGAGTTCTGTTCAACAGCCAGCTTATTGAAGTTAACAAAAGGGACAACAAGGAACAACCCTGCAAAATCTCCACAACTGCACGGCTCCTGGCCACCTCTGACTGCAGGCAGTATCTGCTCACTTCTCTGTCTTTCTCAGTCTTGAGGATGGACGACTGGAGAGAAGGGAAGATGCAATTTTAGCAAAGATAGACCTAGACAGAGTAACTTAACCTGCTTGATATAACTAACAACACAGCAAAAGCTATGGCAGCCTCTGCTAGCAAGCAGAGAATAAATTCTCATTAGACTAGCATAACAGGAAAGCCCAACACATACAAGTCACTTTATGATGATCTGCTGGAAAATAACTCTCAGCCAAAGCACCTTGATCCACCCTGTGACACAATAAAGCAAAGTAGCCTCACCTGTTTTAAATTTTATATGAAAAACTGTTTTGTTTTGCTGAAGCTATCAATTTGTAATTTAATTATGCTGAATATTGAATTCTACTTGTGTAACCCCAAATTGTCAATACATTATTTCACTCCTAAGGATTTCAGGTCCTTTCCTGTAAGACGATGCATCACAGTTTATTGAATTTCTATAGCATTGCCCAATTTTTCTTCTTTGCTTGTATACCAGAATTACTTATTGTGAAATACTTATTTTAAAACTCTGATGATGACAAAGATATGTCCCCAATGTGATTTCAAGGATACACTTTAAAAAAAACCCAAACCTTCAGTAATAAATAAGTTGCATGTTCATGGGATAGGAAGCAGAATAATTACTCAACTGCTTTAAATAAATTGTGGTACCTAATGTTAATCAGCTTTAGTAACCTCAAAAAAAGGAAGTGAATGTACATTCATTTATATTCATTAACTAGGCAGGTTTTCTATTTTAGGAAAGCAGAGGGGTTATCATGAGATTTTTTGTTTCTATTCTTCCTATAGAACATCAGTCCTTGGATCAAAAGCATGATGTTTCACTTCAAACAGATTTTTTCACGCCTCGGAATTTTCTCCTCAAAACCATCTTGAGCAAAACCGATCAGAACCATTGATATATTAAAATAGCAGGAAAATTAAGTAAAGAAGATTTGAACCTTAGGGACACTGACTTTCTCAGTGTTGCTTCAAGGGATAAAGAATTTGAAAATGGTGATGTAAAGATGGCCATTATTCCTGACCTGAAATGACTTGAAAGTAGAGTTCAGTAGAGTTCAGTCAACAAGATTTTTGTCAACAAAAGTCTGAAATGCTTCTAGCTCCTACTGAATTCAGTGCATTGATCTCCAGTGCACCCCAGGAAGCATGGTGCTTGTCTCATTCCCTAGGCTCTTGGGGCTTTTGCTGATTGAGGCTTTTTCCAAAATGTGGTTGCTCAGGATGGGAGCTGAGGCCCCCTGACCTGAGTCTGCTTAAAGACTGAAACAAATAAATCAACAAACCCACCCCAAAACTGAAAAGAAACCTCCAAAATTTCCAGATACACAAAAACAAAGCAATTGTTTCAGGCCCTATTATTTTGGGCTGCTTTTCTTGTAAAATACAACATGTTGCTAACCAAGAGGGCTCTGGGCTGCTGTAACTCCAAAGTGTGAGGAAGCTGCCCAGCATGAGGAACGTGCCTTGAGATAGGACAAATGGTTTGGTGAGAATGGCTACTCCTAATTAGTCAATACTCCTATATATGTATGCATATATACCTATATACACACCTCTGCGGGTGTATATAGATATAGGTCATTTCAGCATTCCCTGGTCTCAAAAAGCCGCATTTTTTTGGTGTCACATGAACCCCCGAAAAGCAGAGACAGAGTATATCTCAGTCTACTGCTTCCTTTGTTTGAGCTGATATCAGGTATCAGGCCTTGCATGCCCCAGTGGTGCCGGCAACTCAGAGGGTTGAAGGGGCAGTGCAAGGTTTAACTAAATGAAGCAGTAAAGTCAGACTGATCAAAAGCTCTCGGGAACCACAGTGCTGAGCTTTTAAACTCATTCATGAAAGGTAGCTGACATCTGATGTAGGAACCAAAATGCCAGAGCAAGCTCAGTGCTTGCTACTCAGTGTGCTTCCCCACGCTAGGAATTTTAGAGGTCAAATACCACAATGTGTGTACACTTAAGGGAGGGTTTACTAATTAGTGCCTATTACGGAGTAAAATCTTCCTTTAATACAAGAGGAAAACCCAGGACATCTTGGCTTTTCTTGAGCAGCTCAATGCAGCTGACGTCCTACTGCTTTCTTCTGCAGGGCAGGCTAGTGGGCAGGAGAGGCAGAGAGCGCACCATAAATTCACTTTCAGTGCAGAGAAAAAAAACCATCCCCAATGACTACTTTGTGTTCTAAGACAAAGAGAACCAGGAAACTAAGCATCCCAAATTACCAAGAAAAATACATTTTTCCTCTCTTTTTTTGTTTGGTTTGTTTTTTACAGCAGCTCTTCATTAGAATGTAGCAGAGCATCCTGCTTTCGATGAAAGCACTGGGAAGTGTTTCAGGGAAGCACAGTGGCCAAGGGGTCAGGCTATCGGTTTCAACTAATATAAGACAATTGATGTGAAAAGTGATATATCTGAAAGACAGAAAATAAATGCAGAACTCTATTACCAAGAAGGTGAACCAGAAAATAGCATACACAGATATGCAGACAATTCAATAGTAAGGAGAGGGGGAAATACACCTAAGCACTGCAATGGACAGGAGGCCCAGCCATGGGCTCAGACTACATAGTGTGAGGGACTATTCCCTACCTGAACCAACATCAGATACTTTTAATTCTCCACTGATGCCTACTAAACTGCATTAATGCAGTGGAGCTCTCTCATGCCCCAAGAGGTCTCCCACAGAGAGCAAGGCACAGGTGCCAGCTCCGAGAGAGCGGCATTTCTGTCCAATTTCCATTTCCAATGAGAAACGTCAGTGCTTCATGGAAGACTTGCGAGAGTCCATTGTGGCTCCTTGACACCAGCTATGCGGTGTGAGGAAGCTGCCTTCCCCCTGACATCTTAACAAATTTGGGAGCAATTCTTCACCTTGATTGCTAAAGATTAAAACCAAAACAACCATAATCAATTACAGTGTTCAAGGCTCAGGAGGAAATTTAAAAACCAGCTTTCAAGGTCAGGGTTTCAGTGGAAATAGATCCTTGTTGACAATTGGCAGAGCTTCCCTAAGCTTAGCAGAGCTGACAGCTACATTTGTGATTGCACCGTGTACATTTTCAGTGTGTTGGAGCAGCAAACAGGAACACATTTAGCTGATGTGCAGCATGCAGAAGGGTTAACCGTACATTTCATGGCAGAAGTTAACCCAAATAAGGTCTATGCTATTCAGTCTGAAGGGAAAAGAAATCAATTCTGGTTCCCATGTGTAGGATTTCACCACTTGATTAGAGAAAGAAATGAATCTTTAAAGTATACTTACAGGAAAGGTATCTGCCATTTGCATGAGAGATAGGAATGGCTGCATCCCAAGTTAATGAAATCAAGTCTTCTGTGCCTGTTTGAGGATTTCATCTATTTGAATTATGCAAATATCAAATATAACTTCATTGTATAAAACTTCAAAATGAGAATGCTATCCGTACATCCAGGGAGGCCAAAATAATATCTCCACTCCCCAAACTTAACATTGTTTCACTGAAGGCCAACAAGAGGTTATGATTTGGTCCTACAGCACTGCATTCAAGCTGTGACAGTCAATTTAGATGACATTCCTGCCTGTCAGCAAATAAACATTAAGTCATTTTAAATTTCACTTCCATTTGATAAGGTTAAAGCAATTCTCTCTTGGAGATAGGGACTCAAAGGCAGGCTTTTGAACACTAGTCATCAGGCACAGGGAGACTGACGGCCACGTAGGTTGTGAAGGAGGGTATCAAGGCAGGCTGGCAGAGTGGATCTGCAGCAGCAGGAGGAGGAGCAGCAGCACAGGTGATATCTTGCCCTGGATTCAGAGACCAAAACACATGGGAAATGGATCCTCCATTTGCAGGCAGAGACCCATGTGTGCACCAAGCTGTGTGGCCCCAGGCCAGCTTTCTGAAAGTCTGCTTTTGGCAACAGGTATTTGCCAAGAAAATGTTCAGCTTGGGTAAGTTTGCTGGACCTTCTCTGCAAGTTCAGCACCCTCCCAAAGAAGGATACAAAATCACGCAGTGACACACCAAGGAGCAATAAACTAACCTCTTCCTTCCAAGCCAATGGAGATCTGGGCTTTAAGACCAGAGACACACCTCCACTCCCAGCACAGGCAACTACATCATGCACTTGGAGAAGTGATCACGTTCTCTACCCCAGAAACTGAATTCGTTTGGTCCAGCTCTCCATTTGGAAGGCTGCCCCTGAACATGTCCTTCTCATGATTAGAAATTTTCTCATTTCTGTCTGTACTCATTCATGGCCCCTATAGACCTATTAGTTCTTGTGCCAACGCCATCATTTAGATCAATGCAGAGAACATGGCAATATTTTGTAATATCAGAGCATTTGCACTGCAGGACAATGTTTCCTAAATTGTCAATATGCTCTATATAATAGAAAAGAATGCATTTAAATGTTGGCTTGGACCAGAAGACAAATAGAAAAGGGGCATTTGAATTTCAAGTTGCCATCAAAAAGCTTTTTAGAATTCAGTAGACGTGTATATGAGCAGGAATAGGAAAAGGGAAGGGAGTCAGGACAATGGAAAGTTTCAGTCTCCAGACGTTAACTTTTAACAACAAACTCCCAAGGCTGCCTCCAAGTACGCTAGGTGGGGAAAATCTATTAAGAAAGGGCACAAGAGAAGCACTGAAAGAGAGAAGAGGTATACAATCACAAACCTCCACAGGCACAGAGATCAGATCTGCTCTGGCTTTGCTCAGAGGCTGCTCCAACTGAGGGGTGATGGCCCTTTATATCCACCAGACCAGCAGATAGCAGTTGCAGAACAACTCCCTCGTTTTGCTCTTCTATTGTTGGTTGGTTGGTTGGTTGGGTTTTTTATAGACCAAATCAGTGAATGCATACTCAGCATGGATTTAAAGCTCTGTAAATTCAGAGTTAATCAAGGATACTACAACTTTCAGACTCAAATCTCTAAGCTGAAGAGGAAGATTTGTGCATGCTGGCAGGAAGGTCCTTGGCCCTACAACTGAAAAAAAGGCAATTGCAAACTCCTTGACATAAGGCCTAACTTAAAACAGGCTGGACTCCCTGGGCAGTTTCTAAAGATGCACAGCAAGACTGCTAAGCTTAACTCATTGCACAACGAGATCAGATTGATGGTACTGGGAGTCACTCTGCATATGGCTGTTACTGAATCAGTTTCACAAGATTTTCAAACAAGGGTTAAAACCAGATCTTCCTCTTTCCTTGGTACTCACTGCCCCAATGAACTCACAGACAACTCAAAGCCAGCCGTATTCTTCATTTTGCTACGTTAAACAAGACAACCTTGTTTTAGCTTCTGTTAAAGGTTTGTCTCCCCATTCTCCAGTCACCTTAGTAGCCCTTTTCTCCAACTTCAACACAGGTAGTCAAACATCACATTTTTTCAAAAGTTCAAGTTTAAAAAAGATATATTTTAACCCATTATACTTCCGTAGCTAATTTACCCCTCCTAGAATCATTGTTCAAGGTTTTCAAAGGTGTGTGTACATCTGCAAATACCAGTAGATGCTTTTACACATTTTGGCAGGAGTTGATGTAATCATTACTGCAACTAGAATTTAATTATTTTGGCTTTCAAGACAAAAAGATCACTGAAATACCATCTTTTGAACACCTGTGACACAAACCATTCCATCCATTTTAGACCTGTATTTCTTTCAACTGATCAGAAAGTTCTGTTGAATAAACTTGTGACAGAAAGTCAGAAGGCTTTTAGCAATTTCACTTTCTGAAGGGCAAGGGCAAACTTGACCAACGTGCTTGCATTTGACTTCTGTTTGTCTTTCACTATACCACGTTAGTTCTTATCTAATGGTTAAAAACCTGACATGTTTAAAGTTGTGTCCACAATAAAGACTGAAACTCTGTGTACCTTATTGCTGAGGTACTTCCATCTTAAGTTACCTGAAAATTTTAATTCTGATGGTTGGCTCAGTCATAGCTGTTTCAAGAACTTCTCTTCTATAGATATCCTTAAGCATTACTAAGAGATTTGGTGAGGACCTTCATTCTTAATGCCTTTAAGGAACAAATTTAAGTTCAGTTTTATTTTCAAAATTAGGGACCTCAAAAGTTGTTTTTACTGGAGAGACAGAATGGGAGGCACAGGAAGGAAAGAAACAACATACAGAATACCGGAACTGATCAAACAAGACACATTCTGACACACACAGACACAGAGATAAAAAACACACCCAGTGTTGAATACATTTTTTCCTTGAAAAGTTTATGGTTGGGGGGGGGCAGGGAGGTGTAGGAAAAAAATAACAAAAATTTGAGGGAGAACATTTTAATCAATTTTTTTCTTGTCCTATCGAACATTTTGTTCTACCATCTTAAAAAGCTCATGTTCCTGTACCTGGCTGAAGGCAGACTCTGATTTCTTGCCTATTTTGGCATATACAGAAAGTTTCAGATTAAGAGCAGACATACTGGGACAGATCTAGGTCTCATCTGTCCATTAATTTCTCTCTGTGATGATCCCACATAGACATCTGCAGGAGAAGGAACAAACATAGAGGGATTTTCCTGCACTATTCACACTGAGTTTCTGGNCTGACAGCAGTATCCTTCAAGGTTACATTTAATCTCTTTTGGAGTCCACATTTACATTTGGCCTCCACAACAATAAGTTCCACAATTTAAATTTTACACTTCATAGAAAAAGTGCTAGAATACTTGTAGATACTGCAATTTAATAGAAGGGGTACACATATACTGAACTCCAGGGATTTTTCTAGGAAGGAGCAATCAGTACAGTCTTCTAATATTTCTTCAAATGAAAATCACCTTCAGCAGCACCGTGCTAGATACACCACAAAAACAAACGACTGAGTGTGAGGCAGCCCCTCCTTTAGCTATGTAAGACAATCATCACATTCAACAAAAAGCAAGCTGCCAATATTATCTGGAAGAGCAAAGCAAGGTGGATTGGCAGCAATGCTATATGAACAGGGACAAAATATTTAGACTGCCCTCTGAAACGGGCTGTATCTGAGCTCTTTTGCAGAATTCAGCTAGAGATTGGAGCAGAATGGCTTTGTGAATATCTGTGCAGATGCTACCTAATAACACATGAGAAAAGAAAGACATTTATGCTGAGTGAGGACAAGGATGGATAGCTAAGCAATGTTATCTTCTCTAATGCACCTCTTTGTCTGGGTTTCGTTATACTCATGAGTAAAGTTTAGTTTCCTGGTAATTATTACATATGTGTACCTGTTTGCAGATTGATGTCAAGTGTTTTTGAGTACTCTCGGAATTCTCTCTACATGTTTGCATAACAAGCATACATTTGCTGGCAGAGAAATCCCCACCTCTAACCCCATAAGCCTAAAAAAGGCTTAAGGGGAAATAAAGAAAAGTTAGCTCATAACAATACCAGACTTCTTTCTCAGTTTCATCTTTCCTTCTAAATCATTATTTATACGATTAAGAAGATCTTGGCAGACTCATTTAATCCATAATATTTTGACCTCGATATTACTTATGTGTCCACAACAGAGATCAGAAGGACAACTGCTTTCTCACTTGAGTATAGGGCTGGCATCTAGCGGCATAAACATGCTTACGATGCCCTTAAAAAAAGGCTAAAAAAGTGCTACAGCACATTGCGCCAAATGTAAGTTGAAGGCTTAACTGTTTATCTTCAGCAGAAAACATAATTTTAAAATTCCTTCTTACTAGTTTTTCAAATGTACTACCTATCCAGTAAACTTACAGGTTTAGGAACTCACAACAATGAAAGCGGAAAAAATAATCTTTAACCTAATGGTTGGCAGTTGGTTGGTTCTCAGTTTCTAACACAAATGTTGCCTTTAGGAAACGAAAAACTTATGTAGGATAAAATGGAAAGCTTCACATTATTAATAAATGCTCAGATATTAAAGCTCTCTTCCATTAAAATTCACAGGCTAGCAATCATTGTTTAAAGACAATGGTCTTAACATCAGCTAGGAAAACAAAAGATCTAAATTTGTGAAATGCAGTATAATTGGAATATGAAACAATAGAGGAATAGATAATGCTTTTAGTTTTCACTGGTGAAGACTTCAATAAATCATCTGTGAACTTGCCACAAATGAGTCCTATCTACTGAAACTGGGGAGTTGCAAGAGTAATCTGCATTTGAGATGGTGTCTGGCTCAGAACAGATAGCAAGAAAACAGAAATTGGAAAATTAATGCTTAAGACAATTTGACCAAAGAATGAGGGCAGTAGACCAAAATTGATGGGACAGGGTTACTTAATGTAGGACTGCTCTATTCTGTCCGAGGGCTATCTCCCGCAACTAAATTAATCCCTGGAGCAACATCTGTATTTCTCCACTTTGATGGAAATAAATCTTCCTGCTTTCTTATCCACTCTTTGGAGAAAGAGACAGCTTCCAAGGCTTCTACTTTTAAGAAAACATGCCCTAGAGAGTGTTTTCCATGATACAGATTGTGTTTTTCAGAAGCTGAGATGACACAGCCAGACCTCAGGTCCCCAAAGGCAACAGCCCCCTGCCTGTTTCTTGGCTCACACTGCCACAGCGAGGGATGTTGCCTGCACTTCCCTCCTTCCTTCTCTCAGCGTATACCTAGGGGTGCTGCAAGACCCAAGGGCCGATAGGTTTATTATCCACAGCTTAAGAGAGAGAGAGAGAGAGAGAGAGAGAGAGAGAGATTAATAATACTAAGTTTAAGGCCAACACTGGTAACAGTCTTTAATGAGGCTTAAAGACTTTGGGCAGAGGCAAGTATAGGGCAGAAGTACTTAAGAAATCTCAGCTGTCCACTTAGTCTCTGAACAACACAGGATGAGCTAGGCTGAAGCAGCACACCAACACATATAGCTCACTATCAGACTGGGTGAAATACTGGTTTCCTTGTAGGCATCCACTGAAAGACAGAAGCACGGCCGCAATTTTCACTAAGCACCAGTAAACCACTCATTTTCCTTGTGGTGTTTCCTTTTTCTCATGCACTGAAGCAAAGACAATAGTCACGTGTCCACAGAGACCGTATCTGCCAGGATATCACATATGGAGAATTATATGGATTACACTAGCGGTGAATTTGGTTCTCTAACTACAGTATTTGCAGGGTTAGGTTGTTTTTAAAGCTGCAGACTTTTCATGTTGAAGCAATTTTTAAGTACTCTAATGCAAAGTGTAATCACACATTGATTTTTCCATTAAAACTACAAAAGTCTTAAATACCCTGGGGGTGCTGGCCTCAATTAGTCCCTATTCTTCCATTCTTTTTCTCTCTGTACCATTTTGCCATCCCTTGGCATAGGAGGAAAGGAAAACTCTCTACTTAAGCCAAAAGCACAATCTTCTATTACATGAGTCCAGTTTGAAGCAGCAGTAGATAAATTGCTTTCTGTACAATAGGGAGGAAAATTATGCTGTTTTCTGGTTATATTCATTTTTAAGTTACAGTGCGGGAAAACTGAACATACAACATACAGATATCTGGATTTTGGAAGTTTGCCTTGAATCTATTTTACCATGGCTCTGTATTTTTTTAAAAACAACAGAAGTCCCACAGCTCTTCAGAGGAGGTTGGTTGTACACAATTGCCCCGAGAAGCCACAATCCCTGAATGCAGCCTTTCCATTGTCATCTGTTGAATAGCTGAGCTTCAGTTTTGTGCTACCATCATACAGTAGCATTGGTCGGTTTTGCCATTGACACCAGGTTAATACTTTTGCAGAGAAGAGGAAAGCAAATTGTACTGAACACCAGTAGGTAAATCCTTTGCTTTTATCTCTTTTCCAGAAAGCAGCACCTAAAGGAAAAATCTTACTAGTGACAGAGGGTGGGTGTCCCATTCAGTTGAATGACCAGACCCTGGTCTGTTGGTCTAAGTGTTTCACATTCCCTGCTCAGCCCCTGCTACCCATTTCAGTGCATTCAGTCACCTACTTGTCTTGAGTAATTTGAAGCCCTGCTCAGGGAAATATATGGACAGAGACACCATATAAAACACAGAGATGAAAATCATACCCAGCCTGCAACGTATTTATCTTCAGGCACCTCTCCAACAAAGTCTCTGAAGAAAGGCAGCTGAGTGGAATGATTAAAGAAATGAACCAAGAGGAGTCAATGAAGCTGAGTTTAAAGAACATGGGCTGGAGCTGTGTTCTGGAATCTAATCAATTAGGTTATTCTTTCAATTTTTGTTCTATCCCAAAGCTTTACCTTTTTCAGTAAGGATAAAACCCAGCCAATTTCCAGCCTGTGAAAAAGCATCTAATTTTCCTGTAACAGAAGTCCTACCATTGTCAAGTTATACTGTGCCTGAGTCATCTCTAGATGACAACCACATATTTTTCACAACTACTTGAAGTAATCTGCCTCCTGAAAACCCATTTGCCAAGTGAAATACATTTTCTTAGTGATCTTCGGAAAAGACTATTTCTACACGCAGTACCTTTATTCTGAGCAAAACATTAATCTGCCAGGACTAGTATATGGGGGGAAAAATGGTGCTCCAGCTTAAGTTCTAGGAGGTCTTTTTAATTTCTGACTTGAAGTTTTATCTTGATTTAGCTTATGGCCAGGTACAGCTGTGTCCATGGTGTTTACAGTGGCATTTGGTATCATTATACAATAGCCTGGCATTATTTTAACAGTCACCACCAAAAAAGTGGCAGGAGAGGTGTTAGGCAGCCCGGTAGATAGGGCACTAGCACAAGATCCAGCAGATGTGTTCGTGACCCTCCATAGCATTTGTGGCCTTGGTCAGGTCACTGACTTCTTTCTGTCTAGCTTTTCCAGCCCTTCCCTTTTGCCCATTTTATTTGGATTTAAAGACAGGGACTTTCTTTCCTTCTATAGCACTTACCAGAGTCTGAGTAAAGATTCTAGCTACTATCGCTTTAGAAAGCAGACCAGACCTGAAGCTATCTGTAACATACCACATCACACCAAACCACCATTGCTACTGTCTTCAGGTTGACACTCGATGTATTTGACATACTTAAGCTTTAGACCAAATAAAAATAAAAAAAAAATCCACACCACCACACTGCCTGTCTAAGAAGGAGGCACTGTCATAGATTATGATAAGCAATTCCCTTCCCTGATCATGAATAGAAGCTGTAGGATATTTGCTGTCCAGGCACATAGGCAAAATTCATCTTATATCAGAAGGTCACAAAGCAGAAAAGTAGTGACAGGAAAGAGACAGCAGAGAGAATTATTTGCCCCGCGTGGCATCGGGGAGCTGGTGGAGTCAGGCTGGTAGCAGCAGGGTCTCCAGTCAGGCAGGTCCAGCTGCAGGTCTGGCTCTTGCCAACTGCTGCAGCTACTGCAGTGCTTTAATGCATCTACCTCAACACTTTCATAGCAGCCAGACTACTTTGATATTTCACTTTTCTGGAAGGAAGAGCTGAACAGGATGGCAGAAATGTGCTGCCCAGATGCTGGCTGGCAAATGGCAAAGCACCCACAGTGTGCAGTAGCCCCACGCAGTGGGGCGCCTCTGCTGTGCAAACAGAAGACTATTGCTCCAAAGGGCAAACTGGTAGTGTATACAAAGAAAAGCAGAGGATGTAGCAACACTAAAGGATTTTTTTATTTCAATGTATTTACTGTGGTCGGCTTGAGGCTGTTTTATACAAAATAATTAAGGCTTTTAGCAGAAGCATAAAACTGAAGCTGCCAAGGGAAATACCATAGAAACTTTAGAAGCAATAAATTTTTCATTTGGGATAGTCAAAACTCACTACATTGTACAGTACAAGTTCAGGTCAGTCAGTTCTAGTCTGATGACAAACTATGTAGCTGCTTTTGTATAAATGTGGCTTTATATTATTGACCAGATTAGGAAGGATGTAGCTGTGGCCAGTGAGCAGGCACTGATGGCATGAAGCTGCTGGTACTAGAGCCCATGGAACCAGCAGCTTGCGTGGAGGCTTGTCCCATACTGCTCCCCTTTCCCAGTGAGCAGGCCACCTGTTAACATTTCCTAAAGATTTTCCATTTACATAGTTTCAGCTATGAAAGTGCCTTCTTTTTTTCAACATTTATAACTACTGCACTTAGCTGGATCACTCTTTTACAGGATCCTTCCATTATATTCTCCTTCTTCGATTGCTATAACACAGTTATAGCCCTTTCTTAAGAGCTCACTGCTATGGTGTCAGAGGCCTGAGCTCAGGTGTTGGAGCAGCAAAAGGTCCGCAGCAGCACCTCGTGACCATTTAGGTAGCCCTCTGATCACTGCCCTGCCCTTTACAGCCACAGGAGAAAGAAGAGATCAAGCAGCCACAAAGACTGAGTAAATCCCTGTTGGGGTGGGCCAAGCGCAAGGAGGTTTTAAATACTGTTAAAAGCTTGCATTTCATCAAAGTGCCATCAGCCAATTATTTTCATAAGCACTGTAGCTATCCAGTTTCTGCTGCTGGGAGTGGAGAAACTTTTATTAATGCCATTAATCACTCAAAAAATCAAGTTCAGCTATATTTTCCCTGCTATTCATGACAGACCACACTCATCCAGACCCATCCAGCCCTTCACTAGAAGAAAGATCTGCTGTCCCGACATGAACAAAGCTGCTTTAACAACAAACATAGGTAACCCACAAAGTGTCAATGAGTCTGATCTATGCTGCTCATATGGATGGGCTGACCCACTGGAGGCAGTGGAGTTTTACCACGACTCAGAGGATGATTAAATAAATCACACACACAGACTGCGGGAAGTATGCCCTAGTCTTTCCAAAAGCACAAAATGCCTCATTTCAGGAGCAGGAGCATTAAGCAGAGACTTACATGTGCTATCATGTTTTTCTTGAAGCCAACAGAAGTAGTAGGAAGGAAGTTGGAAGGAATAGCACTGCACAGACTACTTCATAAAACCAGAACTGGTTTTCTCCAAGAAACAGGGACAAATCTGCATTCCTCCACTGGGGCAAATCTACCAAAATTCGAGCTGAACAGCCCCTGGCAGTACCCGCTCCCCAACAGCAGGCACAGAGTTGTCATTGCAGCCATTGGGGCAATCCCTGCTCTCCACCATGAGCATAGGATGGTAGCCAGAAACAGAAGGAACTGACATCTCTACATAAAGGACTTCAAATCCCCAACCAGACTGTCTGGGCTTTAAGCTGAAAGATTCGAACCTTGCAGCCACCTTCCTTGGACAACATCTCTTCCCCATGTGTGCTCAGCCTGCCCAGCACGGTGGTGCTTTCCTCGCTTGGCCCCTTGCACCTTCCTCCACCATCACAGCAGTGGTGTCACCCTATCTGGAGCCCATCCTGCAAGCGTCAATACTACCTACGGCAAGTAGTCTTTCACTTTCAACGTCTACTATTCATTTTTGTGAATTCTCTCAAGTGCCACACAATAATGTGACACTAAAAAAGTGTCAGTACCTTCTTGTGTCTCCTTCTACTTAGCTTTTTCTCATCGTCAAGAGATTTATGAATTTAATCTCTGTTTTATAGAACTTACAACTTTTAACAACTAGAAGAAGAAAATGCCAAATTGTTTTTAGTGCTGTTAGATGTTCAAAGACATCATGCTATATGCTGTCATTTACATTTCACATTAAAAGTGAAATATGTTGGGAATGCACAAGTATTTGTTTTAATTTGACCCATCTGTTAAATGAAAAACAAAGAGGACTTCTAAATCACTATATTTAAATTCGGCGATTTGTAAACAACTTATATGTTCATTTCTTCTGGGTTAAAACTGCCCTAAAGCATCACTCTTATGAAATCTCCAAATTAAATTGCTTTGCATTGTTCTCAGGGATGCAGGCCACAGTTTCTTCCTCCTCAGTTTATTAATTTATTTCCCAACCCAAGTAAATTAGCAAGGCTTGTATTAAGAGCCTTGCCACTGAAATAATTTTAGGGAATTCATGGAAGTATCTACTGGCTCCAGAAAGCTGAGAGCACAGAGGAAGCATCAGATACTGGCAGCAAATTCTCTTGAGATAAAGGACAAGCCAGTCACTTTCATTTAGCTTTGTAACACTTCTGCAGGCAGCACTAGGTCTGCCCTGTTCCACGCTAGACCATCACCAGGCAAGAACAATAATCAAGGAGGGGAAGAAAAGCCATGGCAATTTACCTTCATCTCTCAACCTAGCTAGAACTTGCTACAGGATTTGGATCTTAGTCTGGGCTTTAATGTAGCTGTGGATGATAATTTACAAGGCGAGAGAGATCCACAGACGTTTAAGTATCCCACAGTAGCTCTTAAAGAGCAGAGCCTTATCTCTTTTTCTGCTTTATGCAACTTGCTGTATTTAACATTAGCTGCTAAGCCTCTACCCCAGAAATCAGTACTTTTGGTGGAGTAACGATATCAAGAGCCCTTTTAATCACCCAGATATGGGGCCTCTCATCCCAGACTAACAGACACCTTGTGTGAGGAGATGATTTCTTCATTAGATGTAGACCGTGAGCATGAGGAAGAGCTCTGTACAGCCTGGAGTGTCACATCTCCCATTTGAAGCCTTTGTCACTGTCTCTCCTGGTACAGTGTGCAGCTCCACCTTTTCCCCAAACCTTTGAGTCATATGCCTCATCTCTATGACAGGTTTTCACTATGTTCCCAGCTCTAATACAGGTGCAGCAGAAAAGGAGCGGGGTGCACCCTGGGCTCCTTACCCTGCAGCTTTATGTCCCAACCATAGACCATGGCAAAAGCAGGACTAGATGGGGAAGCACAGAATGGTAAAAAAAAACCAACAACAACAACAAAAAAAAAACCCTAAGCACTTAAAGCTCTAGAAATGGACAGATCCATGAGTTTCAATTCCCCCTCTGCTGTATCAAGCAGAGCACCAAAAAGCAACATAGAATACTAGGTCTACTGTGCATTCATTTATTATATCCAGTATCATATTAAGCAACCCAACAAAACAAGAACTAGCAGTAATTCAGCCAGGGCATGATTAAGAGTGCCTCTAAGAGCATCAACAAATGTGGAGACTACATGGATCACAGCCCGGAAAGATTCCAAGTTGGTGAAATGACAGCTTGATTAGTTTTTGTCTGACAAATGTGGTGAGGGAGATCAGAATCAAACATAATTCCAAGGTTATAGACCTTCAAATAAAACCACGAAAAAAAATTCAAAGAGGCCAACAGCAATTTGCAAGACCAAATCAACACTCTAGCCCAGCTTTCTTAATGCTTGGTTGCAACACAGCCACAACTGCCAAGGCTAAGTAAGTACCCTCCAGGGAGCATCCCGAATTAACAGGGACATGCTTTTGGAGTGGGACAAGCTTCAGATCTTGCAAGGCAGTCTTCCCTCCCATCAAGGGCCTTACTAAACATACACATATTCATAATTTAATGGGAAAACATGCAAGTAGAACTACTTTATATCCAGGCAGCCCCTGTCTATTGCTACCCCAAAGGTCAAGCAGTAACACCCTTTTACCCATATTGCTGCATACAGGCATGCAGTGTAATCGAACAACATAAACAGCAGACAGTAAATGGATATTTCCTTCTTCCCTCCCACCTGTTCTAACGACAGAACGAGTAAGTCAAAAACATGCAGGGAAATCAGGTTTCTTAAAATATATCATCGCAACCAAAAGTATCCCTCTCCCTTATTTTGCACCAGTTTCAATCCATACATCCCCCATTTGGGGCAACTTGACGAGATAAAATGGAGGCTTCTGGGTTTCCCTCCCATGTGGAAAGGGGGCAAGGGAGGGGAAGCAGAGTAGGACGGGGCTCTTACCGAGGAACAAAATTATCTGTCTCCTGGAACTCTTGGCCTCTGAGCTCTCACTTTTTCTTAGGTACTGGTCCTGATGTCTTAGTCCACCCTTCACTGCCACAGTTCCTTTCTTGTGGATCATCAGGGTTTTCATCATGCTGCGGCACATGAAGGTTACAGATCCCAGCACTATGATGTACACAGCAAAGGCGCAGAAGATGCTGCCTTGAAAGACAGACCACTTGGAGGAGAGGCTGGTACAGATGGTCATATTGTCCTTCTGTGCAGGGTGGTGGTACCTGGGCATAGGCTGGATGCAGGCAGTCATACTTTGGTAGCCCTCGATGGGTTCCAGGGGATATTCTGTGCCCATGGCAAAGAGCAGGGGCAGAGCCACTATGACAGATGTACCCCAGACAAAGACAATGAGCAGCTTCACCGTGCGAGGTCCAGAGACTGCCTTGAATTTGAAGGGGTGGCAGATAGCCACGTACCTCTCAAAACTGAGGGTGGCCACATGCAGAACAGTGGCATAACTGCAGGCTTCAAAGAGGAAGTGGTAGAGCTTGCAAGCCACGTTGCCGTTGGTGTTGGAAAAGGGCCTCCAGATGGCGCTGAAGAACTCCACGGGCATGCCCAGCAGGATGACCAGCAGGTCAGAGCAGGCCAGACTCACCATGTGGTCCGAGACCTCCTTCTGCAGGTAGCCTTTCTTCTGCAGGATCCTGGTAACCTTGATGGTGATGCTGTTGCCCAGGATGCCCGCAACAAAGATGCAGATGTACACTGAGGCCAAAGTGATCTTGATCCAAAGAGACACCTCAAACTCAGGGATGTGGCTGTGGTCAATGAGACGAGAACAGTCCGAAGGGGATATCTGTCCTGCCATGAGCAGCCCCTAGGCAGAGGGGGAAGGAAAAAGAGCCTTCCTGCCCTCTCTGGTGTTCAAATTCACAGCAAATAGATCCTTTCTCGCTTTGCCCCTCTGACCAAGACGCACAGGTCAGAGCAGTCAGGTACAGCAAATGCGTCTCAACGAGTCACACCTGTGGGTTTTGTTAGCAACAGGCACTGAGTCAATAAGCCGAGTGGGAAAGTGTTTCAGCTCTTACCTATCCTTATGGCAAACACCTCTTCCTCCTTTTGGATTTTCCTCCTTTTTTCTCTACTGAGTGAAGCTGCCGTTCTCCAGCCCTTTGCAGCGTGAACTGCTCTCCTTTCAACGCTTGCCTCTTCGTCTGCAAGCAGAGGCAACTTTTGGTTCCAGCCCCAGCAAGAGGAAGTCAGAGTTTCTGTGTGGTTATAGCTGCTCTGTTAACCATTAACCTAAATCTTGACTATCCCTAGTCACTGGCAGCCAAGCAGGTTTAGAAAAAAAAAATCAAACCACCCAAGTCTGAAATTCACTTCCTGTAATAGGAGCTCTTTCTCGGGGACAAAAAGAGGTGTTTCTTCTAAAGCTGTTAGGTTGGTGGGGTCAGGCTGAATGTGTGAACAGGCGCTGAAGAGAAAGTATCTGCTTATGAGTTTAACATTAACTGGGCTTCAGACTTTACTTCTATATGCGCTAATGCCACATGCTTCACTACTTTACATTTCATTTAATGAAGACCTCAGCATCTGGTGCAGCAGTGTTTATTACACAGCTTGTGCAGCCATGGACTCATTTACATCAACAGGAAGTTCTGGCTTTTAGTTGCTGGTGATGAACTGGTAGCTTCTTAAAATAACTGTTTAGACTGTAAAGAGTCATCTCTACAAGTTATAAAATAAGCTAAACACTAGATGTAGACACATTGATTGTCTCCCTTTAAATTTCCATCTTCTCATGTTAGATAACAAAAATAATAAAGTTAGTAATCCTGATCATGCTTATGCTTTCAAATAATCCGGAGTAGCAGGGGATGAAAATGTACTTCCCTGCTCCTGTGTCTCACCCCAGGCGGAATGAATTTAATGCACTCTTTAGTTTTAGTTTCAAACCATAACACTGAAGGCTCCCAAGGTAACCCCTGGAAACATTTAATTAGAGGGTGTATATATGGATTAGGAAGCCTTTAAATTACAATGCAAAACGGCAGAACAGCTTTTGCAGCTATAATCAAGAGAGAGGCCCAGTACAGTGATCTGTACTCCAGTATCAAATCTAAGAACAGTGGGTTCACAAAATGATTTTTATTAACTAGACAAGCTCATGTGACACTTTCAGCTCATGATAAAGAGAAACATTAGAAAGCTGTTATTAAGCAGTCTCCTCACATTCGGTGGTTATCACTGTACCTCAGCAGCCCAAGTATATAATGAACAAAAGATGCCCAAAACAGGATAATCAGCACCTGTTTCTATGCATTATTTATGCATTCCTGTTTCAGAAAAATCACCTCAAACCTTGCATAACTTCAAGCCCTGTAGTGCCGGTCATCTTTCCTTATGTTTGATAATGCACATTTGTTCTGCTCAGACAAGCTTTCTATTATTACCAAATTTCTTTCACTTAATTTTACTTTATGAAAGTGTGAACAAAGATTACATATGCATGACTGAATTGTGGAAATGAAGCTAATTAAAATTTGCTGCTTACCATCAAAAAGGAAAAAGGGAGAGAGAGAGAGCAAAAGAGAGAAGGCCCAATAGGATTATATCTCCCCCTTTTCTCCTCACCAATTATAAAATGCAGAACATAATTTTGCAGTTTTCAATATTATCTTTAGAACATACACAAAGTTTATTAACTTTCTAATAAAGAGCTGATGACAGGAAGGAAAGAGACAATTGTGGATACTGATAGACTGAGACCAAAAAAAAATATCTTACATAGGTTACTGGACTAGATAAATCAGCAGTGAGTATTCCAGAGATAGGTATAAAATCACTATCATGGATGATTATAAAAAAATATATCTTCCTGGAGGGAGACATTTCTCCCCAACTAAATGTGCTTAATGCCTCTTTGTGGCATGGAGGTTGAGAGCTTGTAGTCTTTACTCTGGTGGATATGATACTAGTTTATAAACTTAAGATTTGTGTAATGGTCTAATTTTAGGGATTTTGTTAAATTTTCATTGATATCTTGTAGCAGTGAGTACCACAAGTTAATTTTTGTGTTGTTGCCTTTCCCTTAGCATTTTTGAAAGTGAATGCGGCCTGTGTAGTTGTACCTGAGAGAATGCTCCAGGGAGTCCCTCTTGACATGCTTTGTTGCAATTGCAGACCATGACTTCAGCCCCCAGCACCAAAGAGCAGTCAAGAGCATTAAGGATAGAGATCACAGTATTTCTTTCTAAAATCAGCTCACATGGATGCTGCGCACTGCAGCCAATCACTTGTCAGCCTCTTGGTAAGAAAATAGAGTATCCCAAAGATGGAGTTTACATGGGCACAGGGTGGCAGCTGGCTCTGCATGCCATCCGCTTGGCCACAGTCATGCTCACCTGAATGCTTGCGGCAATGCAGTTCTTGGTAAGAGATAACAAGTTGTGGGAGCCAGAGAAACACTGAGATGGAGCATGGATTGTTGTCACTGTAGTATATAAGGTGATTTTTCACTTTCAGAGATAATAAAGCTGATGTGATCATCTGCCCCAGTTTGTTATCCAACTGAGTCTACAAGGTTTCCTGAAGAGCTGTTTGCTTTCTTGCCTGGTCCTTGGATAACACCCTGGTGCAGGCCTTTTGGGGCAGAAGAAAGCCAGACTTTGTCACCCGTCCTTTAGACCACTGAGCAAAGCTCGACTTCTGCACCTTGTGTAGCGCACCATCTAGCACCCCGCCATGCCTGTGGACCACTGGCTGAGCTGAAGGGCAGGAGGGACTGCAAGGCACTTTGTCCTTGGCCAACTGCCATCTCACTGAGAGCCAAGTCCCACAAACTCCTGATGAGGTTGAGCCCCCAAAAGTGGCAGTTAGCACAAGTTGTAGCTGGAATGAGTCTTGGAAGAACAAACTCATTTGACAGATGCTGTTGCATTTTAGGTGAATGGATTGTAGATTAACCTTTTCCAGTGTGCAGGGGTTTCGTATTACTACCGCCTTTCAAATGCACTTTCTTCCCCAGCTGCGTAGTGCCAGCACGTGGATTGGCTCGGTGTGCCAAATCTGCAGAATCACTCTATGGTTATTTCTCAATTACCATATAGCACAGGACCCAGGGTGCTCTGACAGGCATTGCCACACTTGCGTTATCTCTGCAGAATTATTTCTCGATAGCCATGTTGTGAATACGCAAATCCACCCTAATTGGCTACGCTAATCATACTGCTCTGACTGGTTTCCGTTCTCAAACTGTTGAAGCTACTTGACAGCAACAAAGAAAATACCTCGGTTTCTTGCTTCCTTTAGCTGAAAAACTCTAAAACTTAAATGAAAAAGGAGAGCTATCTCAAAAGCAAAGAAAATGAGGCTGTGAAAAGGATTAACTTTTTTTTTCAGATAAAAACACATTGACTTTTTCTCTTGCCAGTCTTTACCGTTCTCCATCTCAACAAACCTCTTGTCCCTAGAATAGCTGTGATACCTTTGTCTTGCCAGTATTTGTTTAGAGAAGGTGAATCCTGGGCTTGTTCAATTCTCTTTGAAACACAAGGTAAACAAAATGAGATTGCTGTTCTGCAGAAGGCAGTTTCTCTGATCTGCACAGGCTGAGGGGAAAGTGCTGTGGGAATAAAAGGAAGAAACAACGCAGACAAAAGTGAAGCGTCCAAATGGTTTTAAATGTTTTAAGAAATCAATTTGCGTGAGACAGCTCATGTTGGCTTTTAAAATTATTTTTCATTAAAAATTTAAATAATTAAAGACTACATTCAGATAATTTAAGGTTTCCTTCTGTTTACTGAAATCTAACAAGCCTCTTCTTTACTGTTAAGATCCCTTTGTATTCTTCTGGTTAGTTATTCTTGAATTATATTTTTCTTCTTTGGAAGATTATCATGATAGTTATTAATATAAATAAGTACAAGTCATTTGTGAAAATTATTTCTTCTTAATTTCCCTAGGAGTTTGGTTTTGGGCAACACAGTCTAACAACCACTGTGCTGTTAACTGCTTGGCTCCCTTTCTTCTGGCAACATGAGAGGCTGAGTTATGCAATCTGGGCAATGGATGTGCTGTGTAACCTGCAATATCCATAATGAATTCTAATCTAATTAGATTACCTCTAGAAAGGTGAAGTGGAAAGCTGCCATCTTTTATTTAATGATGTGCAGTGTTACCTGCTGTAATGCCATCCTCTTGGAGTATCATATTGTGAGTGTTTGCTTATCTGGAGGATAGAGAAGGGGGTTTCAAATGTGCTTCCAGGATACACAGTAAAAAGTGATCTCTGCTCCAAATCATTCTGTCTAAATAAATAGATCAAAGCACTTCACTACTTCCAGCGTATTTTACAAATTGGCAAGCAATACGAGAAGAAACTGGGGACAGTGAGACTAAATGGTTTATCCAAGATACAGAAAATCTGTGCAACACCTGAGCCTCCTCACCAATACGCTGTATTTCAGAGAACTTGCTCACATGACCTGCAGCACACAGACTACAGAGCAAGAAATAGATTTACACAGCTCTTCACTAGTTGCTCTGGTGGTTTTAATGATGTTAATTCATAATAATTAAAACAAATTTACAGCACCAAAACACATAATTATTGTAGTTAGTCATATCTGGAATTGTTGAACAATACACCACCTGCTTTCTGATCACCTTGGTAAATTAAAGACATTGAAGCTGTTCAAAGCCTTCATTCAGTTACAGAATTGCCTGAAGTAAACCAAATGCACTAGGAGGTCTGTGGATCACTGTGATTAGGTGGAAGTGCACTCTGCCTGGCAAGAAAGTGAAAGGGTTAATTTTCCACTCTTGGAGAAAGGAAAGCGATCCACTTCCCTCTGTCCCTTGACACTGCAGTAGTTGTTAGGAGGCCAAAAAAGTCCTGGCAGCTGTGGCCCCAAATGGAGAGAAGCTGATTAGACAGGCTGGGAAAAGCAAGTAAAGCAAGTCTCCTCCTGAAACGAGAAGGTCCTTTTTGCATGCTTTGGGAACGAGGCACCAAAGGAAATGAGTTTATTTATATCCCAGGCTTGACAAAGGAGCTGTAACTTAAAACCAAAATGAACACATACGCTAAGCCCAGGTCTCAGTAATCATGACTCAACTGTATTGAATGCATTCCCTGAAGTAATCCATTCAGACTCCCCTTTATCTGAAGCACAGTGGCACCAAAGCACAACATCTGGTTCAAGAAATCACCACTGTGAGTCCTGGGGCACAATCCCCAGCACGTTGAATCAAATCTCATTTTTCTCTATGCAACTTCTGAACTGCCTTGTCCAAATAGATGTTAATGGCTTCAAAATACAATTCAAAGCTCCTGTTTAAGAGCATACTTAGTTCTTTATGCCATATTTTTAAGCTGTCAAGTAAAATTCTTACATGCAGTGTACTTTTCCACCCCATCTTTTAACAGAGGTTCATCTTTTTGGATGTTGTTATGCTGTTGCTTTAGAAAAAACTTCAGATTTCTGTCTCTGAATGTAGCTAGTTGCTTAAAGTTACAAGATGGAAAGAACTTCTGCAAAAATGCATCTTCTCACAGTCTGAATTCTCTGTAATTTTTGTTAGGAACCTGCAAGGTTAATAATCTATGGAAGTGGCTGTCACACACAGGTACCAAAACACTGCAATTCAGAGTACATGCTCTTCTTCGTTTGCTAACAAACCAACTGGAAATCTAAAAATGTTGATGGTTCACTCTTTGTCTCCTGAAAAATCTCTTTATAGCAATATTAAGATTTACTCGTGCCAGCAGAAGCAAAAAAATATCTCCTTGTTTCCTTCTTGTGCTTGCCATCTCATCACCATCAGGACTTGCACTCATGTGCCCAGCTGAGCTATTACAGAATCATTTTGCCTCTCTTCAAAACTCAGCTGATGGGCTTTAGTCTGAAGCAAGCTAATGACAGCTTTTTGACCTGTTTCTAAGGAGTCCTAGCAGCATGTCACCACAGCAAGGGCACTTCTGTCACCCTGTTCTTTCTCATTTACAATACATATATGGTGACAAGGCTCAAAATATCCAACTTCTCACTTTAAGGGACTTGTATTTTACCATTATATGGTTTCTTCCCTTGCAGGATCTTCAACAAATTCAATTTTAAATAGCTTGTAAGAAGAGGCAGAGTGTTTCATCTGTTGCTGCAATGGTGCAGCTATCTCTGGGTAGAGCAGGACAATTAACATGATGTAGTAATTTGTGAGTATAGGGTATGCCACATCTGGGTTTCTAAGTAAAACGTGTAAAATCTGTCAGAGCTGAAATCTAGCCAAATTGCAGGGCTTCAGTTCTTGTTCTCAGGGAAAACACTAGGTGAATTTCAGGAGGTTTGGCTCCAGGATATGCCACCACCGCAGGCTCTGTGAAACACTGAACCTTCAGTAACTGTTCAGCTGCACCACTAGACTCCAATTACTGACCCAAGTTGTTCTCATTCCAGCTGTCCTCATGCTGGTGCATATCACCAGGGCTTCGTGGGGCAGGTGTTCTGTACTGCTGCATGCTGGGCTGTTCTTCCACTCTGGCACACAGTAGCCATGAAATCTGAGAAATCTTTGGAGGACAATCTGTGCCTGAATGATTTAGGCTGCAGCCTCACTCCAGGTCGACAGCCTGCCATCTTGAGCTAGCAGCAGCACACTGGGTCTGATGCAAAGTCCCCATGCACATCAGTCACAGCAAAAGCATTGCCATGCAGGTGACGGGGGAAGTGACCCCATGGAGACGTGAATCACAGCCTGAGGACAGGGGAGATGGTGTGGAGATCTGGAGCAGCCCTGGAAGTAGACCCTGGCTGAGGAGTGACAAGCAGTAAAGGCTCAGCAAGGCTCACTGCCTCATGTCACGGCCCTGTGGGCACTATGAAACTGCTCCCCACTGGTCCCCAGCGGCCCGGGGTCTCTCCTGCCCTCCACTTACACTGGGCAATGAAGTAACACTGTAGCAGTGGCATACTTCCCCACCAGCTTGGTATTGACTCTTGGGAGGACTGCATTTTTTCTTCACTGCATTTTAGCTGTCATTGAAGTGCAGAGGCAAATATTAACAGTGTAATGGGACTATTTGGCAATTAAGTACTATATTGGTAAATGTAAGTCAAGCAAAGAAAATATAAACTAAACGTGAAAGTGAGCTGATCTAAATTTAGAGCACCTGCTTTACCCAGGAGTTAACATTTTTGTTGCTTGCAGTGCTTTTTCTGATGTCCCTGGACAGTGTGGGTGGGGGGGTTCCTCATTTGCTTTGGCATGCAATTAGGCTTACTTTAGCTGTGTAACTTCCTTTACTTCTGAAATTCTTCTACTAAACATTGACACAGGAAGTGGCTGGTCACCATCCTACAGATCCAAATCCTGAAACAGAACATGGATATAAATAGGAAATGGGATCCCAAGCTGTTTTTTCAATGGTGTTTGCACCTGTGTTTATGTGGTACCATATTCTGTCCAGGTGGCTGCTAAATACAAACTTGACTACCTATCAGTACACATATATGATCAATAAATTGTTGTGACTTCCCATACCAGGTAAGTAGAGCTCTTCTGTTTTGGAAAAATACAGAAACTCCTTTGTCTGGAGCAAACCAACTGCTATTATATAATTCTTGAAACATGAATTATATAAAGTTCATGTGGAAATATTTTAGTTATCACTTTTTTCTCTTTGCTCTCTGAATCTCTAATTCTCTCCCCCTCATTCCCTCCCCTCTTGACAATAGTTTCTATCCTACTTTCTTTGCATACTATTCCTACTAAGAAAATAAATGCTTTAAACAGCTGTAAATGCCAACCTGCTGCCACAAGGCCCGCTCTGACATTTGACACTGTCACTCCAGGATTGCCTGATGTCGGTGAAGATCTTTCTCAGTGGAACCAAGACCTGATTGATGCCATCCTAAAGAAGATGTGTAAAATATGCCTGCAGCCCCAGGAGTACCTATTTCTCTCTGTTGACAAAAAGGGCTCCTAGCACATATAACAGCTGTAGTATCTGCACTGTAGAGACAGCATGTAAAAGGAAGTGAGACAAATCCAATCTTTGTATATATATCAGCTGATATATCCCACATGTTTTGTGAATGTTATTTTGATTGCCCAACTGTTGGGTGACTTTTCTTTGCTATTGTAGCTTCTAGTCTTAACTCCTGTTTGACTTAAGAGCTATCAGGAAGAATCACTGCACGCAGAAAAGAGCTAGCAATACAGACTGCTGAAGAGTCATTAGTTTTACAGGACATCTATTCAAATAGATAAAAGACTTGACTCTAGGCCAAAGGAAATAATTCTTCCAGGATGGACTTTGCCTGGTTTGCTCCTAAATAAACATTTGATAAGTAGTAGAAGTTATCTGGAGACACTAGCCTAGAAAGATAGTCTCTATAGATACTATCTCCAGATACTATCCAGAAAGAAGGAACTAGAATTTGTAAAAATACAAAGTTTTAACTCAGATTTGTGTACTACCCAGAGGAGAAAAAGAGTGGCTGGGAAGAAAGAAACCTGCAACTGCAAAACATCAATGAAAATCCTAAAAGGGTGCTAAGGCTGGAAGGTGTCCTAGGAAGTGTTTTGTGTGTAGGTGTTGCAAGTTCAAGAGTCGGTCTTGGGTTTTGTCTACATGTAAGTTAAGTTTAAAAACACATTTGCAAAATCTGTGTGAGACTTGCACAGAGGTCTCCAAATGAATGATTGACTCAGGGACTTTGCAGCTACAGTGAAGCTCTGGAGGCTGTGCAGGACTTAAACCACACTTCAATTTTCAGGACCCATCTCTAAAAGAAATCCATGATAGAGGAACTGTATCCAAGACTAGCTTAGAGAGACAGAGCCAAAGACCACTTTTTCACACAGAAATCCTGGAGTGGACAGGATAGTGCAGTTTCATGAACATCTTCCTCTCCTAGGTGAGATATGTGTACACATAATTTGGTGAAGGAAAGGAAATAAGAAGTGAGCAAATCAAGACAGGCTTGAGGCTCAGTGGGAGCCAGAGAATAATTGTTATCTTCCATTTTAGATGACAGTCAACAGACTTGCAGTAAGAGACTCCTACAGGCTGAGCTTTCCCTCCCATTTTGGGTTCTGCCTGGTATTTGTGCGCTGAAACGGCAAAGTCTCATACCACCAACATGGAGGTCAAGCCTGACTGCAGGGGTTGTAGGAAGCCCCAGACTGGAGCTTGCTGCTCTGGAAGTTATGTAATGCTGCAGTAAATATAAATGTCAGTATTAAATGTAAGTACTTTATGTCTTTAACACCACTATGGGATGAATCCATTGAGAAGAAGCTGAGGAAGCACTAAATGTGGTCAAAACAGCCATTTCCTTTTGTTAAGTGAAAATACAAGCTCTTTTATTTGCTCACTTTGCTGTTATTGACTGAGATAATTTGCCTCCCACACTGAAACATTTTGGAATATAGTATCATGCCTGTACCCTTTCTGTGACTGTGCTGTGTAAAGCACCATTGTTTCATTTCCACTTTGATTGTAGCATCGCTTATGGAGACTTCTGTTTCCAAGGCATTGCATCTCTTACTTTTAAGCTGTGAGAAATGACAGATCCAGCTTCTCAAACTGAGGGGAGGCATGTCCTTCCCAGAGGACTTGGGATGTGTCCCTTAGAAATGGTCCCCTCCACAATGGCTACCAGAAACATAGGAAGCGACTCCCATGTGCAGAGAGACTTCTCTCTCTCCCCGAGCAGGTAGCAATAAAGCTCTTCCCATTTTCTCCTGGGATGGGTTATGGGGTGGACAGAAGAGTCAGCTGTTTTTAAATGCTGAGAGGAAGTGGGGGAATAAAGGCCTGCTTCTGGAGTGCCATACTGACCTGGCTGTAGTATTTTTCCTGGTTGATCTGTCTCACTGCAAACTTGAGGGTTTCTGTTAAGAGCAGTCTTGTCTAATACAGCCACGAGCTGACCAGGACTGACAATTCCATTTGATACCAGTTTGCACAGCTGAAGGCACTATTGTCTTTGCGATGCCTTCTGTCTGAGGAAGGCTGTACCTGCCCCACAGCAAAGAGGTGGCCATTGCACAAGACGGCAATGTTTCTCTCAGTAGAGAGGTTACCAAAAATGCATATGGATAATTTCCAAATATTCTAACCTTCTAAATTCTTTTCAAGTATTCTAACCTTTGGCAAACAAATTATTATGGGTTTCTGCAAATATGGGAACTCTAGCAAGTCGTTGCTCTTTTTTCAGTCATAACCTTTTTGAGACCATTTATGTCTCTACTATGTTACAAATTGCTTAATAATTGTTTTTGACAGGTTAAACTGCTAGTGAGTATAAAAGAAAATAATCCCAAGATAGTGAACTGAACAGTTCAGTGATTCTCTAACACATTACAGTACTAGAAAGCCTTACAGAACATAGAAGACGGGAATCCCATAGACCAAGGTTAGATATAACACAAGTTAAAAATGAAAATGACTCCCCAACCCTGTAGCACCCATAGGAAACCAAAACTCCTCCGCAGAATTTTAAATTAGCAACATTAAAAAATAACTGCATTAGAATGCCATGATTTGTGTTACTAGTCTATGGAAACACTGTAATTCCTTTTTATCTACTACGAGATCCTTCCCATAAGGATTTCTCTAAATTATACCTCCTGTCCTTCAGTGTTGTGGATTAATAATGCTTCACTAATGAGGATTAAATAGGTTAAGAATTCTGTGATGTGTGCAAACAGCAACACTGTGAGGCAGGATTTGTATTCAGAACCAAGAACTTTGTTCAATTTTCAAAAACCTGGAATTATGCTGCAGTACTTCTTTAGGCAAAATTTAACTGTCTTCAATGAAAGCTCTACTTTTTCATTTCTGGGTTCATTATGTTTAAGATCAGAAGTGAACAGACTAGTTGGATCCCATGACAATCACCCAGTCCCACTGCGGTGAGGACATTAGCTTCTGTTTGGCTCAAATATCTATACCCTTCTTAACCTGAAGTCCTCAAGAGACGAAGACACCAACAATTCTTTTTGTAGTTCCTTAAAAAATGTGAGTATATTTTTTCATTTATACTTGTTTGATTTTTGCTTCCAGACACTACTTTTTGTTGTGACTCTAATTTAAGTTAAACAGCCCTTGAAAAAGTATTTATAATCTATTCCAGTCACCTATGTATTGTCACCTATGTGTGGTCTTTCTGATTATTTCTTCTTTATATCAAGGTGTTACCTCTGGGCCTCTAGTCATACTTGTTTGTTTTCTACATGGAATCCAGCTTTTTACATCTTTTAAGTCAGGGTTTCACATCAAAAAGCATTATTGCATTTAGTCTCACCAGGATGGTACACCTGGGAGATACCTTCGTAGCCCTATCAGCAGTTCCTCAGCTTGTGCTTCTTTCTTCCTCCTCCTCCTCTCTGCTGCAGTATCACATTGACAAGTTGTACTGAATTTCACTTGATCTCCTAAAACATTTTTAAAGTTGCTGTTTTCCAGGAAATGCTTTTTTCTGCAGATGTGTCCTTTATAGCTTGTCTTTTTGCATTGGTTGCATTTTGTGCATGGGCTCAGATTATCAGATAACCTATACAGCAAACTGCGATACCCTACCCTCATCCTGCATCCCCAGGCTGCAATTCATCTATTTGCAGCTGGATCATTGATGAAAATGTCAGATGTTGTTTGAAACACATCCGAGTTTTTCTGATTCCCAGAGGGGATGCCTGGCTCCAACCCGTGCTTAGCTCTAGCTGCTCTGTCTATCTGCCACATTTTGTTTAAGGTTCCGCGAACCAACCTCCCTAGAGCACTTTAAGAGTTCTGTAATAATTGCCAATGATATCTCATTTTTGAGATCTATCCATTAGCTTTTTTGTAATGCATGTTCCACTGATGCTGTAGAATGCAAAATTTTTCATCAGAATATAAGGAAAATATTATCAAAATCTACACAACCACCATTATCAACACATTTATAATCCCATACAAAATCAGGTTTGCTGCATAAGCTATATTTTTCAGAAAAAACTGTGCTGATTAGCATTTATTATATTTCTGTCCTTTGAATCTCTATCATTTAAATCCCTTATTAACTTTTCCATTATTTTGCCCAGGACTCTCATAAGGCTAAGAGTATAGTTTCTTACCCATGTCAAGTCTTCGGAATATGTTATTACATTAGGTATTTTATCCCACATTTAATGATTTAAGAAAATCATCGCAAGGCCAGAGATGTTGTTTTAAAATTCCTCTTTACAATTTTGTGGAATGTAAGACATCCAAGTCTGCTGATTTAAATTTGTTTCAGTCATCCTTCTGTGATATCAACCAAGAAGCTTCATTGAATGTTTCTGAGTCATTACAAACAATTTTGCTGTCTTCACCTGGAAACAGCCTAACACTTGAGTAGGGGCTGAAGGATTTGGCTGTGATTTGACTGGAATATTCCATTGCATCACATGGCTTTATTTAATTTCTAAGCTTTTCTCTTGTCTGTGTAGTAAAGGACTGGATACTACAATCCTACCACAATCAACTGCAATAATTCTTTGACAGGTTTGGGTCCAATCCCTACTAAGTATGAATGAAAAAAGCAGTTGAAATGAACTTTTCCAGTTCCCCCACATCTCCTTACTACTCTTGAACTAATAGTAGGAAGCCAGTATCTGAAAGAGCTGAATCACTTCCATTTGCAATTTTAGCAAGTTGATTTATTAGTTTTGATGTAGGCTTTTGGGGAGGTGTGTGTGGTTTTTTACTGGGTTTTAGTAGGAATGCAAACAGAGAAATGCAGACCATGGATGCCAAATTTCTAATTTATGTTACTAAACTACTCCTAGTTTGATGTATATAAACAAACATACACTGAGGTACAAATGGGTAACGTATTACCCAAGAACTGCAGTGACTCTGTGGGGAAGGAATCTTCACTGTGTTCTGTTGTCTTGTTTAGGCTGATTATAAGGACAGTTGTGTGCTTTTGCAGCAATAAATAATTAAGACTTTTGGGTTCTGCTGAAAGAAACCTGTATTCTTTATGCTGTAATTTCAGAGCACTTCATCAGAAGGACAGACATAGCAAAACACCTGACAAATGTGTTATCAGTTTTACCTTATCTGAATAGCTAACATTAGCACACTGCTAGGAAAAGTCTGGCTGTTTTTATTGGTACACAGCCTGTGTTTTCTGCACCAGTTTTGATCCTGAAGTACTCAGATTGAACTGGAATGCCCAAAGGATGGCATCTAAGTGTCTGTCACTTATGATAAAAAAGTGTCAGTGTAAATTCTGAAGCAAAAATTGCAAAGCTGGATTTCATGTCTGACAGTAGATTTCCAAACAATATACTTTGTACCATGGTCATGTTTCAGTGCTGAGCTGTATAACTTATCCTACAGATGTCATTGCACACTCTCAGGTTACTGTGAACTTCAGACATTGATATAAACATTTTATTAAGTTGTTCTAATACATTGCTGCCGTGACAAAGCTCTGGAAATAAAATTGATTTGGCTTGAATGTTTGAGTAAGATATTTCACAATGACCTCAGAAGTATCTCCACAGAAGAAGAAAACTTTCAAAACCCAGACCTTAAAGGGAAAGGAAAGACATTGTTGCATGGAGAGCTTAAACTCAAAGCTGGTCAAGCAAGAACTGAAATTCGTTGCCACACTGAGACTCTCAGGGAACTGTCTGAAACACAATACTGGTCTTAGGGCAGCTCCCTGCCGACAGGGCTGCACTGCAACTCCTGCCCTGTCACTAAACATCACAGAGAGGCAAGAATTAGAAGCAATCACTCTAAGGCAGGCAAACTGCCCCTTGGACTTACCGCGGCAAGATGCAGACCAAAAGCAGCTCTTGTGCAAGATTCACTACAAAGCCAGCTAGGGCAGGAGGAATCTTCAAGCAATCCTATTGCACGAACTTCTTGCTGTTAAGGCTAGCTCCATGCTGGCACAACTTCAACTGCTGTGAAAGTTGATTCTGTCTTTGGCTATACCAACAGCTTCTGAGATCCATAAAGATCCTGTTGTCCAGGCCCCAGACCCAGCTTGGCCTCTCCTGCCCCTACCCACAGTCAGGACTGGGGGGTTTTAGATACACAGGATTGCAACTAAAATCAACTGTATCCTCTCGCTGATGTCAATTAGCATAGGGCAATAATAAGCACGTATATAACTTTGACTTATATTGGGTTAGATCCTTAGAATAAGGTAGCTACCTAAATGGTAACTGAGCCATAGCCTTGTAGATGGCTGAAAAACTGGTAGATCCTCGACAAAGCTCTTCCTGGGGCACTCTACATTTCTTCCAGCTCCATGAGTCAATATGGGTAATCCAAAGCACTGGGCTCCTTCTTCTAAGGTCAAAGTAGAAGAAGGAGAAGGGAAGAGCTGCAGCTATCCTCTAGGGACATTTGGCTGGTCATGTTAATGCCAAAAATTTTAATTACACTTATCTTTTTTATTCCTCTCTTCCATACTGCAGAAAACCTAGCCAACTTGGTGGAGAAGCAAAAGCAGACTGGGAGCAACACACACCTGGTTTTCCAGGAATATGAAGAATATGATTTACCTATTGAACAGCAATATGACCTTAAGTAAGAATATGCAGATTGAATTTAATAATCCACTAGGAAAATACACACTGTCTGTACTTGAAATTGGATACATTCAGCCACTGAAGAGTTTAGCAAATTGCTTCTTTCACGTTTGTGTGTGTGCATATTAGTGGTCAGCTCCATAGGCATTTGCTAAGACTACTGTTCATTTCAGATAGTTCTTGCCATTTCAGCTCTGGAAAAATCTCACTTTTTGTACCTGTATGAAGTATTATTTAGAAGCCAAAGACTTCTGGTTACCTGGCAACCTATAAATGAAGTCTTTGGAAAAGGAACCCGAAAGGAGGGACCTATTGAATATCAGTCTTCTTTCTACATTGTAAATGAAGCTATCTCACAAAAGATGTCAAATATAAATGGGTCTTTCCACTCTGGGACTAGTTTATAGTTAGGAATATTAGCAAAATATGAAAATATAAGTACATTTATATGAATAAATAAAGATGGTAAACCTTTTCACTATCCTGCCCCAGCCTGTAATTTCACCTGAGCTGCAAAAAAGCTTCAGCTCTCTCTGCAAGGCTGCAAGTGGTTAAGTAAATTTAATTAATTTAACTGTACTGGCTAAGAACAGTTAGAGGAGTATGCCTCAGTAACTTGTGCAGCCAGACCATTGCAATTTTCTCCATTTGAAGCCTGCATGGAAAAACTGCTCTGACCTCCCAACAGAGATTCATCAGGACCTCAATGCTGGCATCTGTCCGGTTAACAATATGTTGAGAAAACATTTTTATTTTAATTGCTTTTGTAATTGTGAAGCATAACCTGACTCTGGATGTGAGCTAAAGAACGTTATGGGTGTTAGAGCATGCAGGGTAAAAACTGAAGAGTGAAATGCCAAACAGACCTTTTTCAATTGGGTGGTGAGCCCGGGCATGAAGGCTGCTCTTTCCTCTTGCCATTCCTGGCTAAGCACAGGAGGAAGCTGAGGCTGTTCTCTGCAGATGCAGTAGCAGTAGCACACTCACAAGCAGCTGAACACATCTAGCACACACACGTCTGATTTGGTATCAATATTATTTCAGATGTACACTAGAGGGGCAGATGTATAATCTGGGACTACATCCAAATTGTCTTCTAAGGCAATAAGATAATAAAAAAGAATTTCTTCCTTTTTATTGTTGCTCATTCCTCCTTCTATCCCTTAAAAACTAAAGCAAGGAAAAGGAAAAAAAAAACCTAACCAAAACCACACCAACCTTTTTGTTAAAAAATCAAACCAAACCAAAAAACCAGACTGAAGCATCACAGTTGAAGCAATTCTATTGCACATCATCAGACTTGATTATGTCTGGAAGTGCAATGGCTTTGGAAGTAAATAAACGTTTAAACCTGCCATATTGTAAAATGACCTTACTTAACTGAGGATCAGACCCCACTTATGAGCTAGTGCCTATAAAGAGAAGGGTCTTAACATGTGTTTAAATGTTTCCTCTCACAGATCCTCTCAACAGCTACCCCTCACCCTGCCACATAGGTGTCTGTTCTCTCTGCTCTCTTGGCTGAGAGCACTGTAGGAAGGCAGGTGTCAGACAGGACTTTGTGTTTGTACAGTTACTTCCCATTGATATACGTAGTGAAGCAGAAATTATAAAAGCTGGAGACACTGCTCACCTCCCTGGTAAAATTCAATAATTCAGAGTAGGGTGGGATACCAACAATCCTGCATTGTTCTCAAATGCACACATTCTTACAGAAAGAACTGTAAAGCCGTTACGCAAATTTTCACGTGTTCCTTTTGAATTATATAGAGCACCAGGTATAAGTGTAGGTAAATAGGCTGGAAGGGGGGAAGAAATCCCTGCATGGCTTAACCCCACCTGTAACAATATTCTTCAGAACGTCTTGGAATAATACAGAATAGGTGATTAAAAAAAATGAAGCTTCTTCCTGCTACTTCATTTTTACTATACAAACAAGAACAACAAAAAAGGCTTTGCAGTGCTGCAATCAAAATTCATTCTTCCTGGGGTTTGTTCTTTGAGGCCAGATACAGAAGTTGCTGGAAGATGCTAACAAGAAAGAGGACTATTGTAAGGTTTGTTATCTACTTTATAACAACGGCAAGTTCATCAATACAGATAGGAAAAACATCTGCTAGAGCTACTGTTTGTTATACAGTACTTTCATCCCTGGCAGGGAAGAAGAACTACAGAATCTTGTTGTAGAGTAATTACAATAATATCAGACTATTTTTTCATCCCCCAAAAAAACCCAAGTCCTAAACCCAAAGCTGTTTTTCCACAGAAATGTCACATCCCAGAAACATCATAAAGGCTTTTTGATTACTGAGAGCTACAATACTGAATTCATGAAAGCAACAGAGTGCTGGCCTGGGTTCCATTATTGGTGAAAAGATGGGAAACAATCAGATCACTCCTGTCAACTTGAAAGCTTAGCAGGAGAAAAAACAAAGCACAACAGGACTTCACAATTCATTACGTCCACAGTGATAAAAATGTTTTACTTACTTATAGAGGAGGAAATAAAATTTTCCTAATCCTGAATCACAGGCTGTGTTCTAGCTGGAGGCACTGGTCAGATCCAGCAGACATACAATACTCAGGAAAGAAAAATAATCAAATTGGAAACAGCTACAGATTACTGAAGTAACAAGACAAAAGTCCACCAAGTATCATTCAGCCTAAAGGATGCACAGATGAATGTAAAAAACCCTGAACCCTGTATTATTTAAAGTTACACTCCTAAACCCCAAAGACCTTTTATAAGATTCTTGTAGCTGAAATCAGAAATAAGACTCCAGTTAATTTTAGCAGATGACCATAGGTAGCCTATAATTAGTCATTTGGAAACTGGAAAAAAAAAAAGAAAAAAAAATACTTTAATTATTTTTATTTTTCTAAGACAAAAAAGCACGAGCAGATTAAACAAGCATATATCAAATACCATCAGGTACAATTCTTTAGAGTTCAATAAAAAAATTTAACAGAATGCAGTTGAATGCCTAGAATATAGTACTCTGCACCATGCAGTGCAATAATTATGCACAATTAAAGCCTACTGTGCAATTTTGTTACCATAAAAGCTCACTGACTCACACCAATTGAAAAATCTAAACCAACCTGCTACAGAATCACTTTCCACAATTAAATGCCAATTCACAATTTCATTGCTATGGCCAAAATACATTTCTCAATTTGATCTGATCTTTTCACAGTTGTGGTGTTTACAGTTCAAGCTCTGAAAAAGTGAACAAGAATTAGCATTAAAATAGCTTAGAGAACAATTCCA
The DNA here is from genome assembly GCA_013389905.1 of Sula dactylatra. NCBI lineage: Eukaryota > Metazoa > Chordata > Aves > Suliformes > Sulidae > Sula > Sula dactylatra. The sequence continues at coordinate 149,447 of WEKW01027862.1, forward strand.
TGTTTCATTTCTAGGAAATGTGCTTCTCATTCCACTCTTGGAGGCTCATAATAGGTACTGAATAATTAAGATGATCATGAAGCTTTGTGAAAAATCTTAGAAATATGGGAAAACTGTGTTCACACTGTACAAGAATCAGTAGAGCATACTCATTTATTTGTATGAAATCCACAGTGTTTAAGTGCATGCTTATGTTTGTTATTTGATGCCTGACAATTCATTTAGCCCACACATTTACTTGGAGTAACAATAATACGGAGGTCAGCTGAATATGGTTCCTTTGCAGAGTGCATTACAAAGAGTAAGAAATTTAAGACTTCTAAGTCTTAAATATAAAGTACTTCCAAGAGTAAGACATTTACCCAGATTCCAAAACTTACTAAAAAGCACTGTAATGGGAGCTCGAAAGGAGAAACGTCATAAGGACCTAACAGGTACTGTAGCTTCTTTTAATAGATAGCATCGTAGTTCTCAAGGTGATGTATAAAAAGAGACACAATATATGCGCTTATAATTATGGATGTCCAGCATTTCCCAAAATAGTGATCTTTTATCCCTGCCTTTGAAGAAGGTGTTTTCCCACTGGCTTCAGTAAGGTTATCATTTCATTCTTTGCACATTTTCACAACTGGGGCTTGAGGCATCCTGAGCATCACCACTCTTGCACGGATAAAATCTCATAAAAGGTCAGTTACCAGTAATGATGAATATTGTCAAATTTTTAGTACTAAAAGATTATTAGATTGAAATTTATCCAGATAAATATTGCTAATATTACCAAGCACTGTGTTCTGATTATGAGCAGAAAGCAAAAGGAGAATGAACTAGAAAATCAGTGGAACAAAGATGATATGCCAAGATTAAAAATAGATTCTTGAAAAAATATGGGGATGGTAGTTAGATATTTACCAATCCCTTTGGGGTAGCTATAAAAGATTTTTGTTAGGCACCCATATAAAGATGAACTCGAAACACTTTGCTGCTTCTCCTGGCTTGTCATCCTCAAGAGCTCCTGAGATAGTATGACACTATCCGGATCTCATCGACCTGGTATTTGAAGAAGTCCTGAGCAGACATGGAGGTAAAGAAGAAATAATCAGAAATGTTATCTCCAGCAGCTTGAACAACCCACATACCGTCAGGTAAATGGGTTTTTAATTCCTGATATTGTCCTCTCCCTGATGTGTATCCTTTTTCTTCTGTAAACTGCTCTTCTCACTGTTACCCTTTTCTCTAATGAGAATTTGGCTTAGGCTGCTAAGCCTGTGTCTTTGGCAGCTGTGGGCCAGGAGAGAAGAGCAACAATTTAAAGCAGCCTGGCTTTCATGCAAACTTGCAGTCCCTGAGTGGCTAAGACTATCTGCTGTCTGTAATTTTTCAACTGTGAAGCTGCAAGCGAGAATCACCTCTAGACAAGAAATTTTTATTTTGCTGTTCTGTTCTGTATGTCTGTTTTATTTAGATTTCAAGAAAGAATTTTTGGAGCAACAGCAACTCTGGCCATTTGAATTCACTTCCTTTTTTATGCAGAAGAGCAGTTTATACTACTGCTAATACTATCTGAAAGGCTATTATATGTGACGGACTTGTTCTTTCTTGGTAAAAAAGGACTACATAAAAATGTATGTTATTGCTAAATTATTTTGTATTAAATACTTGATATTTCAGGTCCTTCAGCTCCCCCCTTTATAGCTTCAAAAATTTTTACTAAATTAAAGTGTTGTTGTGTTTGGGCAAAGAAGCCAAGGTCTCTTCCTCAGAAAATCATGATCCATGGATCACCGACTCCTTCCACTGGAGCCATTAGGTTTGTTTCACTTTCAGAGTCTACTTACTCTATCAAAAATTTCAAAATGCTATCACGTTCAGTCACCGCAGGCCTGGCTTGCAAGACAACACAATGTCTTGCAAGAAAGGATGAGAAAGAGGTTTTGAATTTTAAAATTCAATACACATTTGTACATTAAATTTCAAATCAGAGAACACAGCAGACAAAATACATTGTTTGCTGTCATAAAAAGGCATGCTTTGGGATACTGAGCTCTACGCAGGCAGTCGGAGAACAGAGTAGGAGCAACTGTGCAGGATGGAGAGAGATCTGTCATTCATTTGTCTGTGCTCTTTGAACCTCAGGCTGGATTGCTAGCGGGGGAGTGGACAGGGCATACCTCATCAAGGGAACGCCTTTCCTCTTACATCACTGCACAGGAGCTTAACCCAGTGACGTGCTATTTGTTAACTGAACCCTGATTCAGTTACGTGTTTAGGGACAGAGGCAATCTCTCTACCTGCAACTTTCAGCCTGAGCCTTAAAATCTTTCCAGCACAGGGCCAAGCTCAACTCTGCCAGCAACCTGCTGCCCACCAAACATCTGACAAGAGCCATGCAAAGACGTGCTGCTTTCACCACAGTAATAGGTGCTGGGGGTGAGTTCTCAGGCTTTGCTAAGAAAGCACATACCTGCAAACTCCCCAGCGCAATGAAACCACGCCAAGCCAAAGGCACTGCAGGACGTATGGGAGGAATATAGCTCCCAGTCTATGAAAGCACACACATATTAAGTAAGCAAACCAGTAATTTCTGTAGTGTTTTTCTGAGCTTATTTACACAACCACATCGATGAGCACAGCATGTCAGCTGTGTGGAATGGTATCCTGCTAAAGCCAGTGGTAAAATAAATTTACCAGGCATTTATGTAGGCCACACTGTAATGTCTAGATGAAACTAAGGCTGTAGAGACCACATAAGTAGATCAAAATGAAACAGCACCAACATGAGCTTATGTTAATAAGATTATGATTTCAAGGCCGTTTTTTGGCAGGTCCTTGAGAACCACTTCACATCACTTAGGCAACAGGCAAAACTCTTTGTCCCTGAGAACCTGGGGGTGTGCGGTCGTGCCTACAAGGCCACTGAAGGACAAGGTTATGGAAAGACAGAGGGAAAGATGTTTCCTCATGGGGAAAGAATAAACTAACAGAGCCAGATACCTATTCAGTGGCTTAGCCAGCTTCTTAACTCCAAACTGCACTACAGACCCCCCCATACCCACACAGGGATCCATGACAGGAGCCTCTGGAGTCTACCTGGCCCTCCTGGCATCATGAAGCTGAGGTGCAGCCGCTGGGGCTCCCTCTCCACAGCTGTTGACACCAAAATCCTCCAGAAACGTACCAGACTCGAGACCACAGCCCAGAAATCCTGCTGCACCGGGTGCGCACGTCCGGGTGCTGGCTGTGGGAGTGCCTCTGTGAGGAGGGGCTGGGGCTGCCCTGTGCCGGGCACAGCCGGTTCCAGCCAGTTCCAGCCAGTTCCAGCCGGCTCTGCCACGGCCCCACCGCAGGGCACAGCTGAGCCTGTCAGCGGCGCCGGTGGTGCCTCCGGAGAAATGCATTTAAGAAAAGACAAAACGCCACAGAGGCAGTGAGGAGTGAGGAAAGAAGTGTGAGAAACAGCCCAGCAAATGCCCTGGTCTGGGGAGGAGGAGGTGCTCCCTGTGCCCAAGTAATAAATAAAATTAATTTTCCCCAAGATGAATCTGTCTTGCCCTTGAGGGTGATTGATAAGTGATCTCTCTGTCTTTATCTTGACCCACAAGCTTTTTCCTCTTATTTTGTCCCCTGAGGAGGGGGAATGAGAGAGCGGCTGGGTGGGCACCTGTCCCTCAGCCATGAGCAACCCACCACACCCGCCTTGTGCTGCACAGAAGCACCTCTGCCTTTACACATGGACAACTAATTTTCCCTTCATTAAGCAGAGCTTAAAACAGTGGTTATGAACTCCCAGAAGCCTCTCCATCCACACAGGTCGCTCGCCATGAACTGCAGCTTCTTACTCACTCGTCTCCCTCCCAGGCGTTTAAACCTGGGAGGCTGAGCAGAGCTGTTAGGATCTTGCTCCCTCCTAAACTTTCTGGAGTGCCCCATGCAGCACAGCTGGCTTGCTGGTGGATGCATGCTGCCTGCCATCTCCCAAGAACACCATAAAATAATCAGCCAGGATATGAAGATAGGACTAAGATACAAGGATACATTTATGTAAATTTAGCAAAACAGTCCTCTGAGCTAATTGCTTGAAGTAATTAGAAAAGATGACAGGGTCTAACAGCTAAGGCTTTTCTTCTCATTTCTTGATGGAGACAACTTTTGGTGGCAGTACTTAGACTGGCATCACAATGGTCAACAAAAGTGCCATGTTGTTAGTACTCCTGCCTGGGTGAGCTCACTTCGTGATAAACTCTATGTCACCAGCACAAACTCTGCAGGCTGGAAACCTTCAGGGCTGTATGGAAAACCTATACAAATATACTTGGGTCTGCCTTTGTCATAGTTTTTTTACTTAATTTCTATTATGCCATGTAGAATTGCTATTCTATGCATTTAAGCTCTTCAACATCAGTCAATACTACACATGATTACTTCATTATTGCCTCACCTCATTATATACCTCACCTGTTTCCTAACGTCAGTTTGAATGCCACACTTAGTGTGATGATCCATTAATGCAACACATGCATCTTCTCCCTTTCTGACTGATCATGTCTTGCTATCTGTAAGGCCAAGAAGGAATACTGAGCTGAACACCAGGTATTGTGTCAGCTATCAGGTTAGGCTTCCTGCATTTATCTTACAATTGTCTGAATATTTTAATAATTGTGCATCATACGATACTCCTATTTAGATAAATCAACTCATACAGTGTATATTTGATAACATGATCTCTGGTTAATAACTAAACACCTGAAGGGTGAATCAGCTTACTAATACTTGCAGCATACTTCACTACAAGGCGTCTTCACCTTTCCTTTTCTTGGGACAAATGATAACTGAACTAAGTGAATAAAGCTAGACTCTAAATACCAGACCAGCCTGCTAGCTTGGGAAATCCTATACTACTGCTGCTTGAGCAAGATGGACATTTACAGCCATTAGCTAGAGCCAAGAGATTCAATTAGTTGTATAACTTTCTCTCAAGCAACTACAGGCAAATAAATTTGGTAGCGCTGGATTTAAAATAAAAGAACAAACAACCAGTAAAACATCATCAATAACCTTGAATAAAACTAGCACATTAATTAAGAGTAAATAATTATTCCAGTGTATATAACTGATTCTTAAAAGGATGCTCTGCAGACAAAAAAGTTAAAATAGTAGCAAGTACCTACTTACGTTACAAAAGGATCAAGACTGGTGACATAAGTCCCTACAGGAAAAACAACAATATTAATAAGGGTAAAGGGCAGTGTGCCCTTCTGCTCTCCTGGAATGATTTGTTAAGCTACATACAGAAATTTATAACAAGCATGTAGCCATGAAACTACTACAAACCAGAAGCTATGCACTTTAGTTACTCAATGATTAGCAATAATATAATTCTTGTTAACATGAATATCTTTCATAAACTTATTTTGGAAATAATATTAGAAGACACCACTCCAAGTACAGTGCAGAGAAGAGAGGCAGGAATTAAGATAGAAATGTAAAGATAAAATTTAAAACTCTGTATTACCTTTGGGGGGGTGGGCAACAAAGAAGCCATGCTAAATATAAGGAATTAATTAATTTGATCCACATTGCCTCATGCAATCAGCAAGGAGAAAGACAAATCTCTGCTGCTCCTGCTCTCTCACTTTCAATGTAACAATGAGCCCCACATATACCTGTCCTCTTCCAGTCACATAGATTTTAATTTGCTACAAAAAAAAATCTCCAGAAAAGTTACAGCATCAAATTAACAGAAAATAAGTACCAAACCCGTCACATTTAGAGACAGTTACTTACCCACTGTAAGGCTTAACTGCAGATTGTCCTTTAAAATCAGATTTTTTAGTCGACGTACATTAGCACAGTGCCATTCAAATAAATGGGGCCATGCCTTTTTATCCCAGTTGATGATCCAGCCTATAACATTCTTGGAAGAAGTGGGATTTTGTTCACCTGAACAGAGACTCAGTGGGATGCCTCTGAGCTCAAAGTTATAAGTCAGTGTTCACAGCAAGCAGAGTTTCACACCACACCTGCTCAGATGTTTCAGCTATCCTGAATTCTCCAAGTCTGCTTTGTCCACAAAAGAAAGTAAAAAACCCTCCCAATACGGCAGCAAATTAAGAAAGGGAGGGAGAGGAACACCCTGTTTTTAAAGCCCATAAAATGCAGAGAAATCTCAGTTCAGTGGGAAGGTGAGTATGTGAGTGAGGGGCTATTTTTGAGATATATTTTCAGAGAACTACAATTTACACGTAAATAATTATTCCTTCTGTAAAAGACACACATTTCAGACTCCGAACTTGAGGAGGCTAGACTATCTCTGAGGAGTAAGTTTGTGCATACAAGTATGGGGAGAAGAAAAATGCAGTAGGACTCTGGGTTTACCACATGATTAAAAAACAGACAAAAACCACACCAGGGTACCACTATAATCAGTCCATTTACCAGTGGAGGAATTTCTCCTACCTAACCTGAGCTTGGTGATTTGCAGAGTGCAGCTAAAGCATTTTTAGAGGTACATGAATAGGTTTAGAGGCAACAAGGTGGCTCAGAGGAAGCAAACATTCAGTCTCAATAGATTGTGGATAGAGAATGATGAAATTGCTACCAGGATGTTTTCAAAATGTTTTTTACTATATGGAGATTTTTCTAAGACAGAAAAATTAATAACCAGACATCTCTTGGGTGTTTTGATGCTGCAAGGTGCAGCTGGGCTAAGGGACACTAAACATAAAAATTATTTCACTGCTTTAAAAAGAAGTAGCTCATAGAAAAATTAAACATGGGCCTGTTTTTGTCATGGTCTCTGTCCTAGCTATGAAAGCAGCTAAGAAGGTAGACTCATACTAGGATAAATCTGCTGTTACAGGTTCTACAATGCAGCATTAAAGGCAGAGCTGTGCAGAGGGGGATGCTGAGGTGACTCTCCGGAATTAGACATATCTCTGAATGCAGATAAACCTAAAATCAAGACTGCAGTGCTCACCAACTAGTATTACAGTGTTTGGCTAATTCCAGAACTTGAAGATCAGGCTCTGCTTTACCGCACTTTGATGAGGACTGTTGCTCCGCATACCACCGAGTGCGTTGACTTCGTCTAAACATTGCAACATGACCTATTAGGTTCCTGTGAACTTGACTGAAACGTTACGACCTCTCCATATAATGGTATCTCCAGGGATCATGTCCTCAAAGTCAAGTTAATCTAAAGAGATGTCCGATGTGAAGGAGCTTTCAGACTTGGGCTCTCTCTGATCCATCTCTTCCAGCTTCAGGAGAAGTCGATATCTACCTTAAGAGGCAGAATTAGAGATGGGCAGATAGAAAGGACTTGCATGGTCTTTGCTTTGTATTTGTGCCACCCTATTTACCTCTCTCCCTACCTCCTTGGTTTATTCCATTTCCTAGTCTCCTACAGATGTGGGTTTCCGGAAGCCTAGGTCAGTTCCTCAAGCACTGTGAATCCCAGCGATAGTTTCTACCTTTTCTATATCTCCATTACTGTGGCTCTGTGCCTTTGATACAGGCACAGCTTCTGCAGTAGCAGCAATCGAGGTAGACTGACATTTGTTACATTGAAGAAATAAGTCTTGTAGCTGTTTGGAGCAATCCTTACTCTCTTTTTAAACAGCTAAAAGACTTCCTTTAAAAACCTAACAAATAGCAGTTAATCTTCATTGGTGTCTCTCTAGCAGCATCTGTATTAAAGGTCCTGGCCCAGCAGTGGCAATAGCACTGATCTATTACTGTTGGCATCTCTAGTGAGGACTGATTAAGGATTTTGGGAAGTGGACTGACTGCCCAAGTAGCACAGCTCGGGCAGGGCAGGAGGAATGAAGGAGATTTAAGGGAATATGAGAGAAAAGACGGCAAGGTTGCTGCAGGGTTAAGGCTGAAAGCTGTAGTTATTACTTCCATAAGAACTGAGGTGTTCTTAAGTAAGTATGAACTACAGCTTTCTGCCCAAGCCCCACAGTAACCTTGCCAACAATTTGTTTTCATGTTTTTACCTCACAAAAGAATAAAATTATAATCACTACTGTAATATTAGGAAGGGGAAAACCCAAATGTCTGAAAGGTGAAGGGACTTCCCCAGGTGTAATCAGTAATGGTAAGGAAGGGGAAGAGGTAGTATTGTGTCCACTCTCACCATTCAAAGCATCACATAAGACCCAGTCCTGGGTACAGGTCAAAATCAGAAGGAACACTATGGTGGTGACTAAGACTGTAGGGTTTCTTTAGAGTCCATTTTGTGTTGCGTTTACACACAGCAACCTTTACCTTGAAACTATTACCCTCTACTGAAAACAAAACTAAGCAAAAACTACAATGTTCTCTATGTGTAGAGTAGCAAGCTTCCAAATATCGTTACGCAAAAGAAGAAGCT
>WEKW01027863.1:0-150276 GCA_013389905.1 Sula dactylatra
TGCCCAGAGAGGTGGTGGAGTCACCGTCCCTGGAGTTACTTGAAAGACTTGTAGACATGGTGCTTAGGGACAGGGTTTAGTGGTGGACTTGGCAGTGCTAGGTTAATGGTTGGACTTGATGATCTTAAAGGTCTTTTCCAACTTAAGTAATTCTATGATTCTTAAAACAAAGTTGTGCTGTCTTGCTGTTTCTTGTGGTCTGGGAGCACATGGGTTGGCAGTTGCTGCCTTTGGATTTCCTGTTTTCTTGGTAAGCATCAGTGGTGTCATGTTCTTGTGAAAAAAGCCAGTCTCCTCCTGCTATGTATAAATGGAAATATAGATGATAAGAAAGATGAAAGCAATCGCTCTTCTCCACTCGTTGCTGGTAGGGTCTCAGCTAGAGTTGTGTCCACTCCCATGCAATAACTTGAGCCATGGCTCCAAGCACCACGTGCTTTTCTGTTTGGAGAAGAGCTTATAATATTTTCCATCATAGTTATTTAAACGTATTTTGATTTGTTAGTAGTTATTAATTATTTAATAAGCTGTTTTCAAAATCTAATTCAGATCCAAATTTCACATTTGGATACATGTCTGTAAATAACGTGCAATTGTTCAAGAATTATTTGTATAGCAAGGCAATTGGTATTCAAAAAAATTTTTTTGTGAAGGCTGAAATCTAGATCCATTGAAAAAAAATCTGTAAAGAACAAACTGCAGATAGACTCCCTGCTACTTCTCATATGAAAAATCTGAAACAAAACGGAAAATGACAGCACATAATTATAAGGAAATAGATCTATTTGTTAACAGTTCTACAGTGAAATTTTGTTATTAGTAGTAATAACAATATAAACGTTTGTGTTCAGCTGAGGGCATGGAGTGATATTCACAATGGGGTCAAAAATGTCGCTGTGGAGTTCTCAATGAAAGGAGCGTTGCTTCAAAAAAAATTGTCAGGCTATGGAAGACTTTTATGTTGCTATCATGTAGTTTATTTTTTTTTCTTATTAAGGTCTATTTTTCTCTAATCTAAAACATTTCCCAGTATCAAATACTCCTACAGAACTGAAAGGTATCTTCCAAATATATTTTCTAATCTGTATTTTTAAACTGTCTTTATAAGTACATAGACACGCATGCTACAATTTTATTTACTAATTTTTCCTAGAACTTGGAGTAAAATCTTTGAACTGAAGTAGAAGAAATTCACTAAAGTGTCTGCAAAATAAAAAGTCTTTAGTGGCTGGCTGGCTAGTAATGAATGCCAGGGAAAAAAGCCAGGAGTGAAATAAGGTGTTGATATGAAAAAGGAGGTGTAAGCAGCATCAGTAGAATTCTGTAGCTTGAGAAATCTGTTCTGAAATGTGAAAAAAAGACAGACGGGAGTGTTGTATGGTGGTCCTGCTCCTGACAAGCAGAGCTGCAGCTGCGCTCTGAGGGCCTGGGACGGTATGTGAGCCAGGATTTTCCCGTAGCAGCCCCATCACCCAGCGCTTCAGAAAGAGCTGGTGTGAAAAACTGGGAGATGTGACAACCTGACTTCAGAAGGTGCTGGGTGTAACAAAGAAACTGCAGCCATTGCACTGTAAATGCAAAGTATTGATAACTCTATATCTACACCTATTTTCTATAGTGTGGGCTTCCTTCTACTGAAGATCTTACAGCACTGAAAATATTTCACAGGCTTTGCAGTAGAAAATGGCATATGTCAGAATTCAGCTGAACGCCTTTTGGACTTCTGCGTGTCTGAGCACCAAGGAGATGATACAACCGTCACATTTGTACAGCTGCCTCAAGTGGTGATTTTGTAATGAGATGAAGCATAAGAACAGTAGTTCCTTGTTGCATACCTTTAAGTTACTGCATTTAACTTCATTTCACAACTTGGTAATTATCTTTTCATTCTGTAGATTTTGTGATGCTTTCCAAAGCTGTTTGTGTCTGAAAATTAAGTGAAGTTGTGACATACTTAAAATAGCCTTCCTTCAGTGACCTAAACTCCTTAGCTGTGGTAAATATTCACAATAATAACTATCTATGCAGTGATCAGTCATCACAAGTTATCGAAAACAGCACAGTGAAGAGAAGAGACTGTACTTTAGGCCTGATAAGAGTCAATAGCTGTGAATTTTTCTCTTTATTCTAATGGTGACACTTACAGGATATCCTCTCTCTATGCAGCGGTTGCGTTTGTGATTGTTGTACTCATTGTAGAAAGCAAAAGGTGAAGTTGCGTTCCAGGTCAGTTGTTTTCAATTATCTTTAAGAAGGAATAGGAAAATGGTAACGTTCTACTGTCACAAAAGTATTTGTTTATTTGAAGGAGATCAAATAAACACAGAGAGCCCTAGAGAAGTAAACAGTAGTGGGAACCAAAAGAACATATGAAATGTGGAGAAAACTAAGAAAATTTTAGTGAAGTCCGAGATATGAGTTTAAATCTGTAAAAACTCTACATTACTATTAAAAGATACTGCTTGATAAAAGGATTATAGGTGATTAACAGATATACATACATTACAGCCATACAGGAGTATTGCGTGGTAAATAGTGCTCATCAGTGCCAGTAACAACTGTTAGTCATTTAGACCTACTGGGCCTCTAAAGCAATCTGTTAGAGAGTCCACTGATTTGCTTTTTAGTAAACCAGCTATCAAAAATCATTAATCTTTCAATAACTGCTTGTGGCATTGATGTAAAATACATCAGAGTCTCCTTATGCTGATGTTAAATAAGATTTATGGTAGATTTTTGGAGATTTCCTCCTTTCCCCCTCCCAGACATCAGAAAGGATACTTTAGCAGAGACAAGAGAAAATGGTAAGCTATTAAGTCTTGCACATTTGGCTCTTTTTGTGGTCATTATTACACAGAAACTTATTACTTTGTATGATCTGTAGACTGTCTTACAATAGTACTAAGAAAACATGTTCCTTGTTTGGGGAAAAAACAAGGAAAGAGAGAAGACCTATCAGTGTATGGTTACGTAAGTTGAAAACAGCTAACAGCCAAAGGGCTGTAACTCAACCAGAAATGGATATTGTAGTGTTCAGAGAGCATTCACCTTGGCAGTTATTTCTCTTGGGAATGGGATAAAAACATTTCCAAAACACAGACAGTTACCAATACAAGCTTCTAACCCGTTTGCATTTTCACAACCTACTTCATTGTAAATCAAACTAAAGTTAAAAGAACAACCTGCCTTATCTTAACTCAGCTCTTTTAAGACATATATATATCAATATTCCTTTTCCTTGAAAAAAAAAAAAAATCTTCTTACTGTATTGAGTCTCTGTTTCTTTGATTGTTTGCTACCCAGCTTCTATAGCTTCGTATGTGGTGGTGTGTCAATAAGAAAGTATCAAGCCTGGGGAAACGTGGTTGGAAATTCAGTAAAAATGAAATGTGAAATGGGGCAGAGTGGGTGAGGGGAGAAGCTGTTTTTCTAAACGAGTAGTAACTTCTGAAGGGGCTTAAAGTGCCCTCCACTGTGCAAGTGTGATATTTTTACACGCTGCAAACTATGCAAGTGGGTTGCAGGGCTATTTCTTATGTTGTCTTCAATAGAAAATGACCAAACTCATAAGGGAATTGGAGATTCTGTAAAGCTCAAACATCTGCCAAACCGCTGGACTTTGTGTCTGGTTTTACTATTGATTGACCAGTGGAGAAGTCTGGTGTAGAGAAATATGACAGTGAGATGACATGTGATGAAATATTTTTTCCATTAGGAATGACCTCGTAATTCATGAATGGCAGTATGAAGTGGGACTACAAATGAGTTATGTGAGGAGATCCTAATGAGTAGGAGTGCTTTTTGATCAAGTTCTATCCAATACAGAATTTCTAAGCTTAGAAGAAATGTATTAGAAAGAAATGTATTTCATATTGCAATTCCCCATTCAAAGACAAGAATTGAGGAAGCTTGTATAGGTGGAGATACAGGCTGCTTTATTTATTTATCTACGAGGTAGTAGCAATGTTTGGCAAATGTATTTGAATACCACCATGGCACTCAAACGTTCAGGTACTGTTCATGACGATCACACTTTGTCCTTGCTGTAACTTCAGATCATAAACTGCTCTAAAACATGTGTTCATTTTTGCAGGTAAGGCTTGGGGTTTTTAATACATCTATATTTAATTCTGTTGTTTTTTTTAATTACATTTGCATAGATCTGATTAAGCCTGGAGGAGTCATACCTGAATTGTTGTTAAGAAATGTGTAAGATTTTTAGTTAAATGATCACTTTGGCTTCTGAAAGAGACCTTTTAAGGACTGTTTATATATGAGCCACAGGACTAGTGGACATAAAATATACAAANTCATCTGAGAAAACTTTGTGGAGAGTACAGCACTTTTTGCAGCTTGGTCAGGTCTCTTCAACATGGCTCTTACACCAAGGTGGGTGTAAGTACCTTGAAACTGCTTATGTAAAAAAGTAATTTCATAAAATCTGACCTTTACTACTGTTCTTTTCCTCATGGGTGACATAAGGAGGTTTTGTTACCTGTGACTGTTATTAACTCTTACAACTAATCAGTTTGATGCTCAAAATTTCTCCTTCGAAAGGCTGTAGGAATGCAAAGGCGAAGTATGAGTTTGTCATTTTGTAGAAAAAGAATTCCACTGGGGAAAGGAAATGTGAGGTAAGCAAACTTTGCTTAATTTGAAGCTTGTAGTGGACTTTGACATGAATACTTCTACAAGTCCCTCCATGTAGGCTGGAAGAACTACTACAGTATTTTCACAGCAAAATTTTTTTTACCAGACGTACCCAGTGATGCAATGTAAAGGAAAGCCGTTATAGAAACGTAGCTTTCCCTCCTGATAAAGACAATGAAAGCTCCTTCAAATTTAGTCTAGAGATATGCAGTGTTTTATTCAAGTTATTTGCGCTCTTGGATAACTTCATAAGGTGCACACTTCTTTCATGAAAACCTCAAGGTAGAGAGTCAGATAAGCGCCAGCAATATTTATAAAGATAAGAGATCAAACCACTCCCAGAGCAGGAGTGCCATTGCCATGGATGGCTGGAGACCATGGGAAAAGAATGGCAAAGGCTGTGTAACTCTTCACACTGTCACGTTGGTTTTATGATCATGGCAAAAAGGCAACTGGGTAAAAGGATCAATACTAGGGCCTAAAGGTAAGTGTAACAGTCCTCCCGTTGAATATCCCATACCTCACTGGTGGCTTTTGAGTATTTGGGAGATGTTGATACAGATACTGTTCCTTGGTCAAGGTTCTTCCAGAATGGAAATATGTCTAGTAGCTTTTCTGGTTAATCAGGTTTTGATGTCATGTTGCTTGTCATGACTGCTTTAGCCAAAGAAACTCTAAAATTAGTGTGTTCAGTCAATTTATTTCTATCTGATACCTGAAGTGAATACTGATAGGTTAGTGAAAGGTTATAAACACTTTGACAGTAGTGGAAAATCTGGGTCTTTAGCACTTTTAGACCTGGCACTTTAAAACAAGTCAAGAGGTTGCAATCTGAATAAAGTCGTACAGAGCAGATGTGAGATTCACTGGGTAATGCAAACCAGACCAGGTTTTCTAGAGCTCACAAACATGGTTAATGTTATAAGTAATACCACAAAAATTGAGAACGGGTCTGAATATGAATTTTGATCTTTTTAAGTCCGTTTTATACTGATTCGGAACATGTGTTTTTAGGTGTTAAACAGCTCTGAAGATGCCTATCTAGCCAAGTTAGGCCTGGGGACCTAGGGGCACATTGCTGGCTCCCCTCAGTCCTCACAGGCTCCTTCACTGCTGGAAACATCACGCTATGGTCACACGGGGTCCCGCCACCGGCTGCAGCGGGGCAGAAATCGCCATCTCAAAGTGAGAAGAGATGCCGTGTTGGTCTTTGTGTCTGGGCTACCGAAATGATCAGGTACAACTTTTCTAACCGCTGTGAGTGTGACCCTGACTGTCACTGCTTGAGAATGTGTCTTAGATTGTCCTTTCATGGCCCTGAATAATGTTTCGTTTTACTACCCGAAGCTGATAACTAGGATATACTGACATTTATATGTCATATTTGGTCCAGATAAATGCTGAGGGGAAAAATATACCTACAGATGTGTAGAGAGACATGCCTTGAATTTGTGACATGCATTTGCATTCTCCAAAGGGGGAAGATTATCTCGCTGTAATTATGTAGTTCATCAACTGGCCACCGCTTGTGGGGCTTACCTTGCCCATTGCTGAATTGAGACCCATACATTAATTTTAACTCTGACAACAATTGGCTGTAATGTTCCCTGTTGTCACTGCAGCCATGGAGGTCAGGCCTAATGATATGCCAAGAACTCCGTGACAGTTTGCATACAGACGCGGTTTACTCAGGTCTCAGCACTGCCATTCTCGGAAGATGAGGAGGTATTGAACTGTCAAACTGAGACTGAGCAGGTGACAGCTGATGCATTTTAGATCAGCTGCCTTCATGACTGATTTAGTAAACCTAACTGAGAGCAAGCAGGCTTTTTCTCCTTCAATATTATACTTTTTTTTTAAAAAAAAGAACAAGAAAATGAAGCTGTGAAAACATGTATTTTTATTTTTAAACACTATACCTTCTTTTCACTTTGAAACCTTTAAGTGTAAAAAAGATACAGGATGCAAGATCCGAGAGGATTTTTCCTATGGAATAAATTGAGGTAGAGAAATATTTTTATCCTTTCCACAGCTATATGGCGATTTAACATCTGACTCTTTCAGTCAATCACTCTACCTGCTGTCTTCTGTATATCATACAACTTCATTAAATAGATAATGCTCAAAATAACGCAGACAAGCAGCAACATGGAGAAACATACACAACAAATGTAACAGTGCGTTTCCGCCTCTTTCCTGAGTTGTAACTCCCTAATTTTGATAATGTTGATTAGAAAATAAAGGTATTTCATAGCATGTGTATCTCATAGTATGGCCAGAGTTAGTCTAGGGCTTTAAGCCATTCCATAAAGCACACCAAGCTTCTAACAGACAATGAATACAATGGTGTGGCAGAACAAGGGTCATTGTCATTGCATCTTGGTGCTCATAGGGCTGGTTGCTGTACCATGGAAGAAATAAACTGTCTTGTGTGTGCAGAGAGATGTTTCTGGTCTTTTCTGATAGGTAACATTAACATTTGAAAGGCCTAACAGGGGTTTTAAGAGGCAAATTCTTTCCTGTCCATCACCGGTTTATAGGATCTCCTTTTGGCAGAACAACTGCATAGTCACAGAAGAGGGAGAGAAATTTTGTAGATGCCATTTTTGGTGGTAGCATCCAGTTGTTAGAGCTTTTTTTGTCTCTAGTGTCTACTGGTATGCAAAAGGACAGGATGTGGGAAGAGATTTCTTCTCTGCATCTCTCCTCTACTCTCCCTTTGACTGAAATATTCCCCTCAGAAAAGCTCTGCCATTGCTCCCCGTGGTTGTGGGAATGCTCCTTTGTCTGGTTTGGCCAGGGAATACAGTGGGTAATGTATACCTTGGGTTCAGCAGAAAAAAGATTTTTATGTCAAGAGAATTTCTTGCAGTTTTTCTTGAACACTTCAAAATGTAAAGATGAGATGTTAATATGCAGAGTGTGAAGTGTGTTTTTCTAAGTGACTTGATAATATGTTGCATATGTTTCTTTTCTATATGTTGTATTGTTTTTGAGAAATCATGTTTGCTTGTTTTAGTCTGTTAAATACCGGAAAATTGGGTTACTGGAGCAAGGAGTAAACTTGTTGAATGTAATGGTCAGAGATGTCCAAACCCTTCTGCATTTCTTTTGTTTCCCCTGCAGAAAATTTAAAGCTGGAAATAAAAGTATTTATGCAGAAGTCACATAAATGATACTCTTCCTTCATCAGTAGCACAGCTGGGACTGCAATATTTCTAGTGGTGACTGACGTTTTCTCTCACCTCTCTGTCCTCTCCTCATGAAAATGCTTAGCCGCTCCCGAGGAGCGCAAGTGTTGGACAAAGCGCAGAGTCCCAGGGTTTGCCTTTGGGAGGCCTGAGGGAGGGCAGCGGCCATCGAGGAGATGAGCAGATATGCCAGTCACTAGAAGAAAGGTGGTGACCCGGGGAGGTGACGGTGCCAGATCGCTGTGCAGCTCAATCTATACAGCACAGTTCTCTAGTGCCTGTTGTTATTGTTTCCCTGGTGTATTAGAAGGGAGAGCAGGGGTAGTGGTTGCAAACGCTTTATAAAGCAGATTTTTATATAGAGAGAGAATTAGCACTAAAAACAGCCTTAGAAAGGCAATAAAACCCGAAATACTTCACTCTTTCCAGGTAAGTATGTGCGGGGGCCAGGGAGGGGAGAGGGGAAGGGAAAGGTCTTTTAAATCTCTGTTATATCTTCATGTTAGAGAAATGCCTTACAGTTCTTGATGCAGGCTCACTTCCCTATATGCTGAAAACTCGCTTCAATATTTATTGCAATTTAAGGTTCTATTATTGAATGTAGTGACGCAAAACATCATTCCGGCAGAATGTTTTCTCCACAGACTCTGTGCTACACAGTCCTGCATCATCAAAAACAAATGCCATTTGGTTTATAGAGAATAATAATGTTATCGGGGGGTATTTGTGAATTGCTTTCTATAAACTTCTGTAATATTTATTTCAAATATATATGTAATTTTTAGATTCTGATTCTTTGTAGGCTTCTTGTATTTTCTTTAAATTATTCCAGAATCTTCCACTTTCTATTGGCAGGGAAAGTTTCCATTCCTGTGTCTCACGTGTTTATGAATGTCCATACCTGACACTGCAGTCCCTGTAGCTACGCACTGGTCCCTAGATGTTGCCGGACCGTTGGTGCCATTTACGTCCGAAACGTGGGGCCAGACACTAGGATGCTGCCACCTAAATCGAGATGACAGCCTGGAACTGGGCTTGAGCCCTGATGGCTCATCGTGATTCAGCATCCCTGCCATCAGGGGAAGGAGATAAACACAGCAGTGAAATGGGCAGAGGGTGCCTTAATAAGGATTGTTAATGACAGGAAGGTAGTTTTCATTTTAATGGTGCAATAGAATTTTTTTCCCAAATTCACTTTTTCCCCCTACCCCTGCGCATGGTTTAATACACAGAAATACACACTTGGGATCTGGTTATCTGGAGAAATAACTACAGAGATGTAGAGAGTGCACACCTGGCCTATAAGCATTTTGTTTCCTAGAAGGGACAGAGCCAGAGGTCTGTTGGGGGGTGTGGGGCTTGTGGGGGTGTGAATGAGTGAGATGAGCTTCCCCTCTTGAGGTATTAATTTGCATAGCAATTAGACAGAGTAGTCTGCTGATACCATGTCTGTGGTGTCAAGAGCTCATCCCGAAAGAGAAAATAGTAGATTTTAGATTCTCCTTCATGCTATTTCATGTTATTTCTGTTTCTAAACAAAAGCAGCAAGACAGTGCAAAAACAAAGGCATGCTGACGGATTGGGTCACCACGTCAGGACAAGGAGTCCAGACGACAGCCCTCCCCGGCCCAAGTCATTACATTACAGCGTTAGCTGTGTATGAAGTACAGCCTTTCCTTTGCTGTAGGGTAGCTGTTCGTTTAGCCCAATGAGGGAAGATGAGAGAGAAGCTCATTGCGTTTACAGCTAGAAAGACGTGTTTAGATCTGGGTCTAAAATTATCAAGTCACTTCTTCAACATTCTGTATTTTACTCTATAGGCTTGTAGTTTTCAACCGTTTTTGATCTGTGAACCTCTCAAGTGTTTCCACTGAAGACACAGATCTCTGTAGAGTGAGTTAAAGTCCCACTGACAATGTTTAAATTTTTAATGTTTTCTATTCAAGTTATCCTTACAGATATCCACAAACCTTGAGTGCTTTGTGGACTACATTGTGAAAACTGTTGCTCTGAGGTACTAGTCAGGTTGAGCTGAGCCTAAAGCTGCTAAAATGTTGAAGTTTTTGGTTGGGGGGAAAAAAACATTCCATTGTAGGAAGAGAAAAATAATAGTTTTGAGGTGGAGAGTTAATAGTATTATCTTTGAAAGTATTTAGATTTTTCCTTTGTATATTTTAAGCAAGCTGATCCTTGGACTCTGAGGTCCAAGTGCCCAGCAGCACTGGTGGGGAGTGAGGACAGAGGTAGCTATGGAAGAAGCGTGTGAGTGATGCTTGCCTGTACAAGGTAGGAGCAGGTCACGGACCCTGGAATACCAGAAATTCAGGCTTTAGTGTATGATCTTTTGGGAAACGAAGCAAGTTTCCTGTAAGGACTTAGAAGTTTGTTAGAAGAAATGTGTTTCAGGAATTGGTTTTATGCAGTTTTTGCTGACTGAACACACTTTTTAAGACAACTGTTTACTCTGAGGTCCAAGCTTGGACGTCCCAGGTGTTTTAGCATTGAGCCTGAAGTTACTGGTTAAAGGCCATCTTGAGAAGTAATATGGGAAAGGTAGCTGCCAAAGGGAAATGAAGTTCTGGTGGGATGGTGGTGAGCAAATAATTCTAATTATTCAATGACCTGAATTTTGAAGTTACTATAGAATTGTTTCAGAAATAAGGAGGAAATAAAGTCAGCACAGGAATCAGCCAGCTAAGTGAACATCAGGCTTTTATTTTCATGGTTTCTTTTCCTTTGGAGACCTGCTTCCTAGGAGAAATTATCAATGAAGACAGCAACTATTTCTTTTTGCCCACAGCCAAGGAATAATTTCTTCTTTGTGCTTATGTTTGGACCTCCCTGCTGGCCATGAGCCTGCCTTTGACTGCATAGGTAGGGACAAGTGGGAATTACATAGTGCAGAACACCTGCTTGCTCCAAGATGCTAAACTGCTGTTTAATAGAAAATTTGATGTCTTACTTGTGTAGTTCTCAATATGATTCTACCCTCTTCTATTTCTTTGACTCCTGGTTGTGTGTGATGACTTCTGTAATAAGGAGGAACGGCTTAAAATCAATGGAAAGCTGCTATAAAACTTTCACACATGAATTGGTATGTGTGCTTGGCATAGATTCTCAAATGCAGTCAAAGGAAATTAATGGCAAGAAAAGGGTGCTGGCAAGGAGGGGGTGCATCAAAGAAGTTTGGATTAGATGATGTTAGGTAAAGCCTTTTTAAACAGCATAGGAAACCACTAGTATTGTTTGTTTGAAAGGAGTCTTTGCTTTCTGTCCATACTTAAACAGATCCTGGGAAAAAAGAGTAGTGCCAAGCATGTTTAGACTTTTGGGATCTTGAGGAGGAAGCTGGCAGCCAACCATATACATTTTATCAGCCAGCTTGTTTCTAAACTCTGGGGTCTACATAGGAAAGCAGATTTGCTTTTTAGAGTTTTGGCGGACAAAGATGGATTGCATCCCTTACGTGGCCAAAGGGAGAAGAGACGTTCTGTTTAAGGGGACAATTTATTTGATTGTCTGTCTTTGACTGGAGTGTTGCTTTTAGGAGGAGGAGGAGGATGAGGAGGAGGAGGACATATGCTTCTTGGAAAAACATTGTTACTTCAAATGATGTGGAGCCTGCCAAGTTGTGGGGAGAGGAATGAGACTGAGATATGCAGTGTCATAGTCCTGGTTCCATGCCTGGAAAACTGGAAAGATATCAAGTATTGAAGTGGCTAGCGAGTGCTATTAGACAACAGCTTTTAGAGGTCTGTGTACCGTAAAAACCTCCATTTTAGTAACGTCAGACTGAAAGTTCCTCTTGCCTCAGAGGTGCTACTAACACTAATAAAGTTCCTGATATGCATAAAAGTTTACAGAATTAAACACTAGGAGTATCCGCTTTTTCAGTTTTTTTGAGGACTGGAGTCCTATCTCGGTTAAAGCAAGCAAATTCATGGAATCACTGGAAATCACAATAGTAATTACTAATTAATAGTAATTATTACAGTGATTAACAGTAAGATATCTGCTTGGTGACATATTTGAAGGGAATTCTACGTTTGGTTTGGGTGGAGAAATGTAGAAGTCAGTATGTGTGCAGAGTACGTGCTCATTTGGGTAATCACATTAATTGAGAATCACTTCAATTCTGCATTTACCACTGTAATAAATAGTCTTCATTTTATATAAATGTTATTTCATTTAAAAAATATTCTCAAGGTTTTTCACTTTGCTTAGGTTAGTATGTTGTGTAAATTTCTCCTAAATTGCATTTGCGCTTCTTAAAGGGAGCCTTTTGCACACCCTTTTGTTCCCTTGCCACATTGCTGCCTAAGTTTATAATTGTTTTTTACTGTCATTTATGGTCTCATATATATTCTTCTCGGGTTTCTTTCAGTTTTTGAAATGTACCTATGATAGTGCAGGGAAAAAAAAATGATTTGGCAAATTACTAACTGCATTTTGAGTGGTCTATATGTGCTCCCATAAATACACATAGAAAGTGAAGGTTTAGTTCACGTGAATGTTTGTAGAACATTTTTGCACTCAGGAATCAAACCTTGTTATTAGGAAGGACTGCAACAAACTATCTCTGAAGTTCATCTGTGGGTTCGGCGAGGAAAGATAAATTTTAGCAAACAATGAAGTGGTGAAGGGGAAATGGAAGAAGAAAGGAAGAGACAAGGTAGAGGAAGAGAGTGAAGAGGGAGGAGGATCAGATAAACAGTTAGGACCAC
Source organism: Sula dactylatra (assembly GCA_013389905.1). Lineage (NCBI taxonomy): Eukaryota > Metazoa > Chordata > Aves > Suliformes > Sulidae > Sula > Sula dactylatra. The sequence goes on from WEKW01027863.1 coordinate 12,566, forward strand.
TCTACCTAGTGAAAGAGTTTAGGCCTCTCAGCTGGTTTATTGGCATTTCACAAGGATTAGAGCATGTTTTTAAATATTGCATGAAGAAAGGTGTTTTAGCATGTTGCAAGGAGCTTTTGAAAGTGAAATAATATTGGTATGGTGCTTCATCTGCTTCCTGCAGAAATGAAATGGCTGCTGGTTCCCTTGCGCAGCAGCTCCTGCGCTAGTAGGGATAGACCTCTGCAGTTTCTCGGTAGGGGAGGGTTCCACGCGGGTCAGGAGTAGCCGAAAACTAGCTGCAAGTCTCCACGTGGGTGCTGGCAGCTCCCCTTCCTTTAGGGATTTCTCTGATAAGTTATAGGTAGAGGAATATCTTGGTAAAACCAGGTGTGTTTTATGAGGGTAGGAGACATCATGGCTGCCTTGGTCAGCTGAGGTTGACCTTGTACCCCCTGGCTAATTTCCTATCTGCGCCTCTACGCAGCAAAGCAAGCTGGCAATTCAGTAATAGTATAGTTAATGTATAATTTAATAATTGCTAAAATTATTAAAAACAGGTGGAGAAGGCAAATATGTTTTAGAGGAGAAAAATGTATTTGTGTAGATATCTAGCTTCATTTTTTTTTTTGGCTATGCTGCTTATTTGATGCATGTGACCTTTTTCTTAAAACAAGGAGATTTCAGCTGTAGAGAAAAATCTTAAAATTCCATGCTGGATCCTTTTCTTATGGGCCTTTATATGAAGCTGGGGACAGACTATGCCACCTTTCCTGCTGCTCCTCTCATCCACCAGGAGTTGGAGGGGGGCAGTCTGGCCACCACGATCCCTCCCCACCACGTCAGTGTGCTCGGCTCTGCAAACAGAGCACAGCTGAGAGACAGCCCAGCTCAGCGTACGAAGGGTGACCAGAGTACTTGATAGGATGGCCAATGCAACTGGCCTGTGACAGATAGCTCTTCCCACTTCACAGTATGCAAAGTAGGCTAATGAACTAGCCTAGCATGTCATCGTGAGCTGGCAGAAGTGGTAGGCTGGGATGATAAATGGAGCTGCTTTGGCCAGGTCTTTCCTTTGCTTCTCTGTCTGAATGAGCTGTAAGTGCACGTGGGGCTGGTGCTTAGTTTCCTCTCCCTCCTCACAGCTCCCTGATCCCCATTGCAAGCTCTGGTTTCCATGCACAGCTGCAAGATGAAAAAGAATAAGCAGACTGGTGACATAAGACCAAAGACTCATTATTTTGAGAATCTTTTCCAAGCAAGCCTTGCCAAGGAGATGCACAAAGGTACTGTTAATTTACCATATTTTGGGAAAAGGCATTGGCTGCAGAGCAGTACTGTCAAATATATTTTCAACTTGCAGTCTTAGTACATTTTTTTAAGCTCTAATATGGCTTTTTCCCAAATCCCTAGTTATATAATTCAAAGAGATGAAGCTATTGGATTATTGTCTCTTTCCTGCCAAGGAGTCTGCAAAATTCCTTTTGGAGCCTGAGTACAGAGGCTATTAAATAGAACGATTTTGTGGCATACTTTGCAGCATATGTGTACAGTTCATGTGAATGTAATTAGTGAAAACTAAATTTAAGACAGAAGGTCTTGCCTTGGGTAGAAAAATAACTTAGGTTGTAGGCAACACTTTACTCAATTAGGTTTCCTGAAGAATTTTTATTTTTCACTTCTCTTCATCCCAACCATCTAACTGTACTTAACTTTGCAAAAAAGCCCTCTACTCAGCTACTAAGTGAATCATTCTACCATCTTTTCTTCTTCTGTTTCTTATGCAGTCAAGGAAACAGAAACAATACAAATATTCGTGCATTAGTGTCACCCAAGTCACTGATCAGCGCTCCTTTGAACTAGGCACTGTACAAACATACAGCAAGAAGACAGTCCTATTTTGAAATCTCTCCACAGGTTTAACAAATACATCAATAAATAATGCACATAATTTGTAAGGAATCAATTGTTTCAGTTTCACTTTCAAAAACCAAACATATTCCTACAGTCTGTCTAAAAAAGAATGAAGTGTGTCAGGCAACATTTGCAATGTATGCCACACCTAATCCACGGGGTTCTTTAGATATAAAGAGCCTCTGTTATGTTGTGGGGTTTTTTTCTTTTCTTTTGTTTTTTTTTTCTTTTCCAAATCCACTAACCTTAACTGGGAAAATTCCCTTATAAATTTTAGTGGTTTACGTAAGAGAAGATTCAATACCAATCAAATGTAAAGATGAGACTTGTAAAATGTTTTATTTTGAGAATCCATGGAGACCACTTATATTGCTACCAGCATTACCTAATCATGAGCTTTGAATGAGGCTTGAAGGGATGTTCTGAGGCTAGTACTAACTCGGTCACATTGGCAAAAATGCTTCTAGCTACACAGGCTATTAAAAAAAATTAAATCCAGAGCCATGGAACAGGAGCTGCGTAGATGTTCGATATGCACTTTACAAGCAAGTTCCTGAATTTACTAGGCTTCCAGCTTGCAGTGAGTTTAGTTAGAGATGTTAGGTTGCAGTGGAAATCAGAAAATGCAGGAGCAAAAAAATAGTTTTTTTTGGTTTTGCTCACTTGCTGTACAATTTCTTTTCTATTTCTTCCCCCTAAGTAGCATTCAAGAATTCCTTTGTAGGTAGCGTTTTCTGTGGATAAACTGTCAAGAGATCAGACTCTGTATTGGCTCCAGAAAAATTTTGGCATTAGTGTTACTGCTGAAAAGTGACCCAAAGAACTGTGAAACATTAAATTTTTTTCTCGTGATGACTTGACTTCCATGACAACGTATAAAGAAGATGAGAACAATTTTGTTATTTCTTTTTAATACGAAATATCTCCCTTTGAGAACACAGAGAAAAAATTGGCTACGTCCCCAGACTTTAAATGAGAAACAAGGATGATTAATCGTTTTTTTTTAAAAAAAAAGACTTTTTCTTTGAATAACATGTTTGATTTTCAGTTAAAGAACTGTCGAATAAAAGTCCAAGCACTTTCAACAATTTCAACACAATTTTGAAAGTCTAACTAATCTCACATTTTGGATGTTATAATTTGACTACCTCTCTTGAGTTTTCTAGGGAAAAGCAGAATAGAGAAGAATAATTTTTCTGATATAATAAAAGATATAGCTGCCCCATCACATAGCTTCATCCACTTTTGTCTGCCAGAATAACTGTAAAAGCAAAAAGTACTTTAAAAGAAAAAGCATTTTATAGGCTTTTGTACTTCCCCCAGGTTTTTCTCCGAGACCAATATATGTCTTCAGTAAAGTCATCATCCCATGTTGTGTTGGGTAACCATCTGCTTACCTGATTAAACTAGATGATTTTGGAATTATGCTGCTTATTTCATTGGAATTTTAATTCAAATTGTAAGGCAATTTTTGAGGTCAGAATCACACTTGACTCCTATATATGCATGTTTGGGACTTTTCTGATGGTCTCTAAACCAACTGTATTTACTGAATATGTGTGTATGACACTTTTATTCATGTTAGAATATATGATGTATAATAGCATTACTTTGCAAACTGCTCAGCCCTCTGTTGTAAAGGCAAGCATTAAAGCTCAGAAAATTCAGTAGTAGATGGAGTCAGAAAGATCAGTCTGGTAGCAACAATGCCACTGGCACCCTGAAAATAAGAAAACAACAGTGTGCAGAGAAATGGTAATGCTGGATTCTGTAGCTTTGAGATCTTTGACATCCAGTGACCTTTCAGTATAGGATGATCTTTTTCCTATCACTGAGGTGGCAGATAGGCTACATGTATGTGGAGGCTTGATTTGTTCTGAAGTGATGCCAGCACAAAGACTTCATCTGTAAAAATTTTTTCTATTGCTATATAGAAACATTTTCACCAATACAGTTCTGAGTAGGATGCAATTAAACCAGTCTAAGAATGCCTTCAGCAGTATATTTTGCTCCCTGGGTGAACGTGACTCTTACAGCCACATTTTCATATAGTTTACCTGCTTCCAGACTAAGCAGAGTTGTATGGCTTTAACAAACCCTTGAAAACAGTGTGAACTCCAGTTAGCTGCTTCTGTTGCTACCTAAAATATTAGTTTTGTGGCTTTTAGAGTTGCACTCACAATTTTGCTTTCCATCTTATCTCAAGAAGTCAATGAGCTATAGGTGTTTTGGGAGTAGAGAGAAAGTGTGAGAAAAAGAGTAGGAGAAGAAAATAGAGGAATGGTAACGTGGCCTCTGGCATTTCCTTTATCAGAGCATCTGTCCCTGTCCGCATGGTGTAGCAGAACAATTTCAACTTTATTCTTGATGCATGCAACAAGCAGCATCGCTCTTGCACATTGATCCTTTTCTAGACATTCCTCTGAGCCTAAACTTCAGGACCTGTTTACATGAAAGATGTCTGTAGGTAAATATTCCACTGTTGGCTTCAGAATTAGCTTTTCTACTTATTTTTCCATACTTGAAAGGAATGAAAATACAAATCATCGCCTGAATTCACAAATGGCAATTTATATACGCCTAACTTAGTAGTAGGTGCACTCCAAGAATGTTGTTAAGTGGGGCCTCTTGGAGACACAGGTAAAGCAATGCTAAAATACCTAATCCCAACAAGGATTAGATAATGCCAAACGTCTAGAGAATTTGAAAGTCAAAGAAACACATCTATATCATGTATCTTTAGATTCGGGCAGAAACTCATGATTTTTAAAATTGTATTTTTAGGATGAAAGTGCCTAATCAACATCACCCAGAGAGGCTGTGGGGTCTCCTTCCCTGGAGACACCCAAACCCGCCTGGACGCGGTGCTGTGCCCCTGCTCTGGGTGTGCTGCTGGAGCAGGGGGTTGGACGGGATGGTCTCCAGAGGTCCTTCCAACCCCCGCCAGTCTGGGACTCCGTGATGTCTACTTTTGGACACTTGTCTCTTTTTCTTTTAAATCTGACTTGAAACACACAATGAAGCGTCCTCTTCCTCCTAGTAACCTTAAAAATCTAGCAGTGGGACAAGAGAAAACAGATGGCAACAGGCAGGTGGCACAGTAAAAAGAAAGTGTGGAAGAATATTTTCACTGAAGTAGGGCATCCTCGGACAAGGCGTTTTTGTGTCCAGTACTTCAGTTTTGCTTTGTTTATGTAAACTTTTATAGTTCCATGTTCTCTTTACAGGAAAGTTTAATACTTAATGCAATTATTTACAGATGCTCTCTTGTTTTATGTCTAGTGTTTTCTTTCTCCAGAAAGTTTTAGCATGGAAAATGTTGCTGTACTCATTCTGAAATCCTGCCTCTGCCTTCTCAGGCTTACTTTCCTTTCCCCATCTTGGTGGAAGTATTAACATATCTCACTGAATGTTACTTAAATAGTAATTGATCTTTATGCCTCTGAGCCCCCTTTCTGATAGCGACCGCATTTAGGGCCATTGTGAAACCCTTTTGACCTGATTATGTGACTCCAATCAGCAGCGCACTGAGCTGTCCAGAGTGCCGGCTGATGGAGAAGCCGCGGTTCAGAGCTCGGTTCTCTTGTCGCTGACAGCAGCTACATGCGGGCAGACAGGGGCGGGTTTGGCCCTTCACGATGAATTTGGGTTATTTCTTATTTTTCTCTTTCAACCTCTATCTTTCTGTTTGAGTCGGTACATGTTTCCAGATGCTTTTTATATTCAGGACAAGTTCTTGCTGCGATCATCTCTCTCTGAATGAGACTTCAGTAGCAGCTATAGCTTTTTATACTTTAAATGTGAATTTCAGCCTTGGTTAAGCGAGAAATTAATTCTGACCTGCCTTCTGTACCAAACCTGCCAAATGAACGGCAATTAACTCTGGACTATTAAACCCAAAAAAGCTTTTCTGCAACTTCTGGGAGCTGACCTGGAACTTCCTTCACAAAAGGGAATGAAAAGCAAATTGGAAGCTGTAGAGGATTTCTGAGGTCTTTTTTTTTTGGGTTGGGGGTGGAGAATGCGTGTATTATAATACCCTGTCTCTGGTTCATCTTTTAACTTCCTCGGGTTTCTGGCAGAAGGAAGTGCCACTGTCTCTAGGCCCAAGGCAGCCCGCGGTGTTTGTTGCTGGCTCCCTTTGGCAGTCCTGTTACTGATAGGGTTTTCCAGTCCTCCCTAAAGACGGGGGTTAGAGGAACTGGCGGGTCGCTGGCTGGGGGCAGCCCTCCCCACAGGCTTGTGTTTAACACCAGCAAAGGTTTGTTTTCAAGTTGTTTGCGTGTTGTTTTTTTTTTCCATGTCGGTGTCTGTGGCTGGAATAACTTTCCATGTTTTTTACGCTTTTTAATGCTGGATGTATATTGAAAAAAGCAAAGTAGTAAACCCCCTTCCAAAGTAAATGGCTGTTACACAGCCCCAACCCCTGCCGGTGGACGTTCTTGCTTGCTGGGCTCAGCATCCCCACGTGTGCATATACCTTCTCCTCTTCTAACTGGGCCTTTTGGCTGCGTCTGCCCGGCACCGACTGCTCGGCTCTTGTTATCGATGGTCTGCCCTTCAGGTTCTTTCCTTCTACCCATTTGCTTCTACAGTATTGAAAGAATTGCTATGGTATTCTGACTGTAACTGGAAATAACACTTTTTGCGTAGGCAGAGTAACCTAGATTTGAGGTAGATGCATCCTCTGCAGACGGACAAATAAAACAGTGATATTTAGCAGATACCAATATAACTGACTGAAGCTATTAATTATAGACACAAATGGGTAGAGAAAAATAAAATATATGCTTCAAAACTGTCAGGTATTTGACACTAAGATTACTCAGCAGAGCAGAGGGGGATTGTTTTGGGGTTTTTGAGCAGTGACAATCTGTTATGTAGTGAAATCTGCTAAGCCTTTTACACATAGATATTCACTTTGCGTATATTAAACATTTGGTTATCCCTACCTAACATTCGTGCACTGCAAACCCTTCTGTATACAAGGTGAGATGGGCACACTGATTGAAGGCCTGATGATTGACTGAGCTGTCGCATTCTCAGGGCTTCAAGAAAGGTTTTTACTCAACGCTCTTTCCCGCAGGAGTTCACATTTGCTGTTTTATCTCTGGGAGTGAGCTTAGTGACAGACGCACACTGAGAGTCAGGGAGAAATGCCATGGGAGCTGCTTAACAGCATTCAGATGCAGAGATGGCATTTGATTCCCAGGCTGCTTTGCTGCAGCTGCTTTATAAGAAATCTAAATCAGGAAACTCTACAGGGTATCAGGAAAGCAGACCTCTGATCTGTGTGCTCTTGCCATTAAAAACTGAGTCCTGATTCTGAAACAATAAACAAATCTAAAGGTTATTGAATAACTCTTCTTCATTTTGGTGGAACCTGTGAAGTGGCAGAATAGCAGGTGCGTGGACGTACAACCGCATGCGATAGGACTGCAAGAGTTCTCTGACAAGGTGTTAACAGGTTGCCTGACATACTCATTGTAGCTGTTTTAATGTAATGTAGAAATTGTGGTGGCCAATGCCTACACGTTGTTCAGGCAGAACGTTCTGGATGCGGTTTAAAGCAAGTGCCAGCCTTTTGAAATGGTTCCCAGTACCTGGGTTTCAGATATCAAATACTCTGTTAGAGATAGCCGAGCTTGAAATAGTTCTTTTGCCTTTTATTCTTTATACATCATGTTAATTTATATTTATAAATACCTGTTGGTAGGTAAATGAAGCTCTGCAGTAATCCTTTTCCTTCCCCTTTAGATGTACAGAGCCTGAAAAATCTAAAATACCGTAGGAGTAGACATGTAATGTTATGTTGACGCTTCGCCTTTCATTCAATGGAAAGGTAACTTTTTGTGATTCATTTGGTGCTGTGAAATTAAGAAAGTCACCAGAAATGACTCGATGGGAAAAGTGATAAAAATGTAGGCACTGCAGCTGTAAGCTAAGGTACTTTATGATGTCAGAACTGTGAATTGTTGATGAAGTTTGAAGTAATTCCATTTTGCATGGTATTTTTAAATTCTCATATAAGACAATTGATTTAAATACGGAACCTTTGAAATACAAAGAATTAACCTCACCTTCCAGGCAAGATGCTTGAGGTTAAGAATAATAAAAACACAAATCTTGTGTAAGTCTTATTAAAAAAGAAATATCTGCACCATCTGAGTTAGATTTCTTTCAACCAAAAACTCCTATTCTGAAATGCTACAGTTCTGACAGTGTGACAAATTGCTGGAACAAATGCTAAATAGTTAAATGGACAAGTGATGGATGGCCTCATAAGCCTTGCAGGGCAGCCTGTGTAAGATACTAATTGGTTCTGTGGAACTGCTTTTAGTCAATAAATTCACTTGAGAGATTTTTGTGTGTGTGTGTGTGTGTGTGAGATATCTTTAAAGAATGCAGTGCTGTGGGTGACAAACCACTTGCAATGTATTAGGCCACCAACAACTTTATTTTGTCTGCTATACCATCTACCTTCTTTCAAGGATATAACCTACTAAAAATCTATTATTGATGCATTGCTGTCTCTCAAATGCTTTTGAATTATGAGTTTATTTGGAAGCCTCCAGAATTTTCTGATGCTAAAAAATGCCCATGTTAAGTTTTCCACAGTGTTTGCAATTGCTTTTGTTTTGTTTTCGTTTTGGTTTTTCTTTTTTCCTTGCCCTGGAATAGGTTCTGCCACCATTGTTCACCTTGAGCAATATTTTCCAGTGTAGACAGTCTAAATACTAGTGAACTCCCCTTGTGAAAAATATTGTCAAGGCGAGTAAAGGCGAGTAGGCTCTGGCCCTCGGGACCGCTGCCAGTAAAGATCTGAGCAATCACTTCTGGGACTGAGTTTGGAGGTGAGGGAGTAACTGAAAAGGGGTTTCCAGGACTCTCGGTTTGAATTTAGGCCCCAGTCGATCCCTGTTCTGAACACCCTAGACTTCACTGAGCTCTCCTGGTGGAGCCATAGCATTCTCCAGGGCATTCAGTAGTTGTGGGTCTGCAGAGGCCAGGGCATCCCCATCCCGGGCAGAGATCGCGGCTTGCGCTACAGGTTACGTCTGAGCTCGAGAGGTCTGCAGGCCCAGGAGGCGGCTTTGCCCACCGTGCCGGCCGATCCGGGGCTGACGAGGCTGGTGCCACGGCACATCTCTGCGTCCCCGCTCAGCCCAAGCCGGGATGCGGGAGGGCTGGGCACAGGGTGCCGGCCCGGGATGGGACCACGGGCATCTGGGCCCGGGTCTTTCGCTGCTCCAAAGCGCTGGTGTTTGTTGTGGTCCTGGGCAGGGACCACAGGAAGGGTTGAAGGCGCTCACACCCTTGTTTCCCGACGGTTAGCGGTAGGTGCTCGGGAGCTGCGCGGGGCTGCGTGGCCGTGACGTGGCCTGCTACCTTCGCATCACCGGCGGATGCTGGAAGGAAAAGCCTCGAGGCACTTATCTTTTAAGTCCTTCAGTCCTTTGTTGAATCTGGCCCACAGCGATTTCAGTGGACATATAAGGCGCAGAGTTTGTTCTTGGTTGCTTTTGTTTTGGGGTTGGGGTTTTTCTTTTTTGTTCTGAGGTGTGTAGTTTTTTGTTTCTTGGGGCTTTTTTTTTTTCTTTTTCCTTTTATCACTGCTAAGAAGAAATCTTTTCATGGTAGCTTAAAAATTTAACCAAACTCCCCTCAATGAGTGAGTCAGGGATGGGACAAGGGTTGAGATGGTTTCACAGTATTTCCAGAAAGCAATTTCCTGTTTAGTAAAGTGGAATTGATTAATTCTGAAAACATCAGGATTTATAAGGCTAATCTTTGAGATAAAGGAAAAATCTGAAATTAATTTAGAATTTAAATAACACGAAACTTAAGGGAGAATTCAGCTCCAGGTCTCAATTCCATTCTGATCCCACCTTCATTGCAAAACAAAGCTTAATTTTTGGGAAGTGACTAAAAGTTAGTGAGTTTGGTTGCTTTGCATTCTCTCCCATGCTTGCATATATGAGATGTTTCATAATTAAAGACTATGCTTCAACTTCTTTCTATTTAAACCAAGTTTGACTAACAACACATAGTAGCTACCTTAGCAGCAGTGTTGAAATAATTAGGTAGGGCAAACAAGGAATTTCTAGAATGATCTGTAACAAAAAGCATTAAGAAAAAGGCTGCATTTTTGTCAGTGTTTGTACCTAGGTTGCCTAATATATATGAACTTCAAGAAAACTTGTCAGGAACAAAAATTTGTGCAGCCGCCCTGAGTTACTTTCAGTGCAATACAGTGTAGTCAAGTCTGGCGGAATACATATTTAACTGGAAGGAAAATGTGGTACTTTCTGAGACTCTGAACACGAAGATACACAGGGTCCTCATAAAGCCTTTGGGAGGAGGTAGATGTCTCAAGGAGAACTTGCTGTGTGTGGCATACAACCCATCCCTGGCTCCCCAGTGCAAGAAAAACACGATTTGTCACTATGGAAAAGTAAATTCAAGTAGTTATGTGACAACAATACTAATAGCTTTTTCTTTAAATCCTAGCATATAATTAAATTTTATGACCAAAACCACCACGCCAGGTGAAAGCTTGTATTGCATAACTTACCTGTACACGGATGGCAGCTTTCTCGTGCAGGTTAGCTGACGGAGGTACGCAATGCGTTGAACAGATCTGTTGTTGATCCAAACAAGCAAGGGCTGAGTTGTAGGAGTTCAGAGCTATCCCGTTAGGGGAAATCTGCTGGATTTGTAGCCATCTGAGAATCAAGAGATAAATACGATATACTTTCTTACATTTAATCAGACTCTGTGGCTCCACAGTAAAAACCCATGGGTCCCTCGGGAGCAAATTTATAATGAGTATTTTAGTTTATTAATACAAAGGATTGTGACTATACACAAAACAGAACAAAGAAATGTTATGTGATCTCTGATACACTGATCTGTATTTATGCTTGCGTAGAAGCCCGAGGTAGGCTCATTTAGGATATTAAGCCATAAAGTTTAACTACTGAATCAGCCAAAGATGGTAGACTAGAAATTTTCTGTGTAACCAAGATGATTGTTATAAAAAGCATTTTATCTTTTTTGTTTAAAGTTGATTTTGAGCTTAACATATTTGAAATTTTTTTTGTGTTCTGTAGTATAGCACACTTTGCTAGACATCACATGTAATGAATTGTTTACAACAACCTGAAGTATTTTCTATGTGGCCCTTAAAATGCTGTTAAAGATAATCTAGCAATCTGCAAGTGATGCTGTGCCAAATGAAGAGAGCTTACAGCATAGAGCACTCCAGCGAGTGGTCACTAGGCCACAGCTTAATTGTTGTGATGCAGATGTTGAGGTTTGAGTACCAACATCCTTTTCCTTGTAAATCAACTGGAGAGGAGGTTCTTACGCACATCTGGACATCGGAAATCTCTCCTTTGAATTCAGCTGATAGACTTGGATGTTGAAAGCGTGAAGTACATCTTCTGGTGTAAAGAACTTGTACTTACTATGTATGTATAAAAATCATGATGCAAACCCCAAAAGGCTTTGAGTTCTTGTGGGAACCTGTTAGTCACCTCAGAAAGGAAGAGTAAGCTCTACTGTGGGTACAGTTGATAGGGAAACTGCTCTATAAGTTGCTCTTATTTTCTAAAGCTTCCCAGCTAGACTTGAACTTTAAAACTTGAATGGGTTTTAAATTAAGAGTTTACTTTCAAATAGCTTATGAAACACAGGTGATGAGCTGATATGTTTGTCACTTTTGTATATTTAGGAAACCATGTGTTTATCAAGTGTTGTATCACATCTGTGGGAGAGACTGCAGCTGCTTATAACTTTGACTATAAGAAATCTGCTGACCTGCTGGATTCATTAACAGTTTAGAGTTATTGCTTAACCTTTTGAAAAAAAATTTTAAGAGTTAATAAATGTATCTCTTTTCAGAAAACCTGAATGTGTTTTGTTAGAAGACAAAATGAAGAGATTGAAAGACTAAAACTGCCAAATGTCAAACTTGCAAGGACCTACTGAAATTCAGGACAGAATCCAAAATCAGGTAAATTCTTAAGTTACCATCTGTTCTGTTCACAAGTATCTTTTATATACTATAAATATACCACACAGTAATAGCTTCCCAGCTGTGAAGAACCCATTCTCCTGACTGTTCTTTTAATTCCTCTATAAAAGTTTGGTTTTTAAGTTGTCCATCTGCCTAGATGCCAGAGTGACAGGCATTAATAAAATATAATAAAGAATAAATTAAAACATCTGCTAAAATTAATAGGAAAAGAGTTCTATTCTGCATAGCAGGAAATAAAATAGCATGGAGAAACTGAGCAGTCTGAATTGGTAATAATAATTTTAAGATATGGAGATAATAAAGGAGGCACTTGGGATCTGGTCCAGCAAGTCTTTGTGTTCAACTATAAGCATGTGGGTAACCCTGTTCTTGGCTTACTTGCATGTCAACCTAACAATAAACGTGTAATTTGAAAGAAACAGGTTTTACATTCTGGTACAGCTATATAGTTATTGAAGATTGATTTTACTGTTCAGTATAACCCTCAGCAGGTGCAGTTTTATCAGGAAGGTAAGCGTACTGTACTTCCCTCTTCATCGCAACCATGCTCTGTGTATGTGCTGGGCTGCAGCTTAGAACTGTAAGCACACGGCCTCCCGAAGCTAGGTCCAGGCTACGTCTGAGTCCTCCTGACAGAGCAGCCAAAGGGCAGACTGCCTGTCAGGATTTCCCCATGAAGTATTTTATAAGCACCCATGTGCATCTTTTGCCCGTGTACCAAGTCAGCTGGACTGGAGCTGTGTCTGAATCTGGAGCTACGCAGGGGTGCTAGCCTGCTGCCGTGCCCCAGTGATGTATTTCCTACAGGCTGAGAGTTTGCAGAACATGCGTGTACCATACTTTGAATATAGACAGCATATAGCACATACTCATTGCTCGTACTGCTCCAGCAACAGGAGCTTGGCTTGCGCTAAGCATGAAGAGAGTTAGGGAGATGAAGAAGGCAAGTTAATCTTGGTAGTTACAGCTGGTAAAACAAGGGGTGATGGACACAAGGGACAACCTGGGAGGTTCCTGTTGGACATTAGGAAAAGCTTCCTTGCAAAGAGGGTAGTGCAGCACTAGGAGAGGTTGTTCAGGGAGGTTGTGGGATATTTCTTCATCCCTGGAATTTTTTGGGACTTGTTTAGATAACACTATGGCTAGCCAGGTCCGACGCTTGTGGTCTTACTGCAGGTGAGAGATTAGACTACAAGACCTCCAGAGGCATTTTCCAACTGACTTGTTTGAGTCAATGCCTGCTCAGAGCAAAGCGCGCTCTCTAGCAGAGATCAGGAGCAGGCAATTAGGAAAAAGCAAAAGACCATAATATTCTTCTACCATCTGGCAGCAAGGGGTCAGGCATTTCCCAAATGAAAGTTGTTGTCTTTGTATTTATTTAACCATGAAAAAGTTTGGTTGAGATGTTTTAATTTTTTTATCTGGCAATTATTTCAGCTGTGAACTATATCAGAATTGACATTGTTTTAGAAAGAGTTTTGGTTTTGATTTTTAATGAAACATTTTTTTAATGAGAAATATCCTATGAATTTAACTACATTTTCCTGGTGCACTCTGTCAGCTTTGCCTTACTTCTACTTCGTGTGTTGGCAGGAAAAGATGTTCAAATTCCTGTTTATTGGTTGATCACTTGAATTCTTCTGCACTGTCCCTTGGACCTCTCTGCTCAACCTCTTAAGTTGGCTGGCTTGGGAAAATGGTCTTTCATTTTCTTGATCAGCCACGTAGTCCATGCCTCAGTAACTGAAATAAAACCAGGTGGTTGTTATGTGTTTTCTAGCATTAAAAACAGGCAGCTCTGATTCGGTCTCTTCTGAGGCTTAGCGTGGATTTTAAGTTTTGCAGCATTTTCCCCAACTGCCAAGCACTGTATCGCTTGTCTCTTCCTGTTCCATGTATATTTTTTTTAAACTGGGCGCTGGTCCTGGGTTCGTCTCCAGCATGACTCAATACCTGAGTCTGTTTCATTACATTATTTTAGAAATGTGTGTGATTACTGCCTAATCCCTTTGTGCACATCTCTTGGCCTTCTCCTGGAAACGGGGATTAACCTTCTACGGCATTTTTGATCTAGCTGGCCATGGAATATGAATCACTTCTACTGGTAAAAGGCTTTGCTGAACTGCGTGAAGTCTGCCTTCAGAGGTGCAAAGCACCTCCTTTCTCCCTCCTGTTCCACAGACCAATCTGTGCCGTGCCCTGGAAGACCTCTCCGTCTCGGTGTCATTGCCTCCGGCAGTTGCCTTCTTGAGCAGAACGCTTTCTGTACCGCGGAGCACCGGAGGCTCAATAACGCACGCTGTAATCACTTGGGTGCGCTCAGCAGCGCCTTGTGCTGCTTGCGAATGGCGTTGGAAGGGGCTGCCCACCTCTGCTCCACCCAGCGCGGAGCTGATGGGTCCGGCTGGGCAGTGCGCAGCCGTCGCCTCTGCCAGCAACTGATTTCCCGTGGGTCTGCTCCCAGGCCACCTCCTGGAGCATCGCACCCAAGTGCAGTGCTGTGACGCTGGAGGAGTGTGCCCTGTTTATGATTTGCTTTACTCATTGGATGCTCGTTCTTGGACCTCTGGCTATTCCCATTGTGCAGCAGGATATGAAAATTATCTCAAAGGCTTCTCTGTGTATCAAATCTAAAAAGAATGTCATGCCTCTAATTACGACCTGAAGGTCTCTTTTTTCCATTCGTTTTTATCTGGGCATTTTCTTACCAGATGTCGAAAACAAACACTGTCCCTTTGAGATGAACAGTATATTGCATGTAGGAAACATCAGTTGCATATATTCAGTTCTATACTCTCTCAGTTCCTTACAAAGGCTTACGGGAACTTGGTGGATGCTCTGCTCACACGCAGACAATTAAAAGCATACTTCACAAACTATCAGGGATGGGTGTATTCACACACACACACCCCCATCGCCTTTTTTTTTTTTAAAAAACCTTCCCTTTTTAGCAGCCTGCTTATGTATTTGATATCGTAATGATGAAAGGTTTGTAGGGAAGCCCTGATGAAGGCCAGGGATGGAGACACATAACAGAAAAAAGGAAAACAAAACAAAACCACAAAAAACCTGATCCAGAGAGCCAAAGACTCGTGTGTAAATAGCAAAGACCACTGTGAGAAGCAGTTATTTTCTATTTTCTTTTTTTTGTTACAGATAATTTTTAAAGTTGAGGGGGATTCTTTTACTTCAGATAACGTAACTTTCACTATCGAGTATGCTGCAGTGGCACTCAGTACCGCTGCCCTAGTTAAGGGTCTGTGAGAAGTATTTCGGTTATAAATCTGGAAATTATATCTCTGTCTTCTCATACTGCATCATCCTGAAACTTGACAAGTTGTCAGTGGAGAGGCAATTATTTCTACAAAAATATTAAGAACATAACTTTACATTTCTAAGGTTTGTAGTGCTATGAGAATATATGCATTTAGGAGAACCCGATGAGGTAGTTGGGAGTTTTTGCTTTACTTTGCCCCAACTGTAAAACTTGCATGTTCATACCATAAAAATGAAATTTTGCTTGCTCTTAGTTGAAAATGAGGTTTAATTGTGTTTCTAATTTTCAGGGGTGAGGGAGAGGGAATGACACAGTCAAAACCCTAAGAGACCTGAAAAAAAACCAGTGGGGCTGGCCACAAAATACTGCTTCATCCCATGAAAGAGAGATGATGTTATTTCCAGTTTGCAGATTGTTGTTGCTTTTGAGAGCAGCCGGTGTTAGAGGAAGAGGCTGCGTTTCCCAGCGATGACTCACTGGATCTCATGAGCATCAGGAAGAACGGGTGCGAGGACAGCCAGGAGCAGTTGTTAGGAGCTGGGTGGCCAAGACTATTAGCAGACTATGTCTTGTGTAACTTTTACTTTGCAAACTCCCAAGAAGAGTGAACATTTTGGAAGAGTGAGGCAAAGACCAGGGAGCCAGGGGAGCGGAGAGCCTGTTTGGAGGGGCAAAAGGAGTCTGGGGAAGAAGAGTGAAGTCATCTGATAATGTACCAGCTTAAAGGAGTGCTTTGAATCGTCAGTGAAATGTATTGAAGTATTAGTGTGAACAGTTTAACCAATTGAGAGTAAATGAACTGCAAATACAAAATTAAGATCACCCCATATTTCAGGTTAGTTGTTTATGTGAAGAAAGCTAAGTCGCCCTGGCAAAGTTGGCAATATTTAGTTCTTATCACGAATTAGCTTTAGGAATGCTGATTATTATAAATCGATGATAAGATTTCTTATTAAAAATCTTCAAAGTATAAAAGTTATTTCTTTTCTACCTTTCTGTAAAATTGAATTTGAACCTTTCTTCCCTCCCTCCATAAAAATGGGGAAAATGAATTTGGATTATTTCCCAGCAGTGTACTTATTGGGAAAGATGTGAGAGTTTAACATTCACAGTCCTATAGTGGGGGTGTCTCATTTGCTGGCTTGGAGTTACAATGCTTTCCTCTTGGACCTCAGCTAAGTCACCAAGCCTGCTTCTTCGGGCATGGATGAGCTGAGCTCAATTCTCTGCTCTACCATCCTTCTGTATCCCAGATGGGCTTTGTACACCTTGCTTCAACATTTGGCTCTGCCTCAGTTGTCCTGTTGTTTAATATTGGACAATGAAATAGAAATTTGAGTGAGTTGGAGAGATCAGCTAGATTGTTCATATCTCAGATGAATACAGAAGGCCACAGGGCTACTGACTAACATGCAAAGTAATGCTTGTTATCTTGAGGAATATTCTGGTTTTGATCAAAAAATCTTCTGTGTACCTGTCCAGTAAATATTGAGATTTTGATACTTTTCAGAGAGAAACTGTGGTCCCCAGTAGCTCTATTAGTATTTTTATTAGAAGCCTAAATAGAAATTGTGATGACTAATATACAACTCTTCAGATAATTTTCAAAGGACTTACTAAAAATTTATTTCTTTTGATTTGAGAGAAAACAAATGAAGAGAAATCTGTTACAGTAAAAATTCTTCAAGTGTTTATGGATAGAACCTTTATTTCTCACAATTAGGTGTGACTGTTACCATGTACCTAGCTATATTGCTGACATGCACAACATATTGAAAGCAGACTGACACCATGTGGTCTGTGCTGAGTGGCTGGGAAGCAGAAGCAGTACGGGGGGACAGGTCGCAGTGCCTAGGCGGCGAGGTCGGGGTTATCCCTGAGACATTGACTATTGTATCTGTACGTGTCTGGAAATCATGGAACTGGTTTCTACAGTTCTTCTGCCTAGTTCATGAGTGTTATTTCCTGCAGAAGAGTGGTCAGCTGCTTAACAGAACGAGAGGAGAAAGCGTGAAGACACCAAGTAATGTCTCGGAGAAGCTACTGGAGTTTTGTGTGTGCCTGGGGAAGGTGCATTAATACACTCATCCAAGGAGGTGCAGTCACATGCAGATTTGGATGAGTAGGACAGCTTATACTTGTTTGCTTAACAGCTGGGACCTTCTTTACTAGCATCATCACCAGTGTAGAAGTGTTTCATACATGTGCCATGTACTATAAACACCAGATTGCCTCCCTGCCTGCCACATTCTCAGGACACTGTTGCCCATGAAGTTGCTCTGAGAGTGCTGAGCAACCACTATAGCCTTTGTGGTTGTCTTTGTTCACAGGACGTGAGCACCCTGAAACAGGAATGGTGCATTAACAGCTCAGTGTCACATTGAGATTGCCACTGTTAGCGTGATCTCACACCCAGTAGAAGGTAACACTGATCTGAATAGGGCTTAAAAGAGAGCCCATCATAATTAATGAGGATGTTAACCTTCTCCTTGGAGGATGGTTGAGATCCACACAGACTCCTTCCCATGAGATGAAAACAGCTAGAAGGAAGGAAAGAGAAATAATTGCTGAATTTTGAATTTTTTGGCTATTGACAGCTTTTATGTACTTGGCAGTCAAGCTGCTCCTATCATGGTTTTGCTCGATGTTTCCCATTGATCCATTTCCCACCGTTCCCAGATGAGCAGAATATGGCCAGGCAGAGGTCGTCTAACTGCATAACCTGGTTGCTTCCTGATTTTTGCGGTTTTTCTTAATTAGCTCTTTAACCTCACTGGCCTTCCAGGGTTGCGTCTCCCCATTCCTGTATTAGTTCCCAAAAACCTTGCTTTTCCACATCTTTTCTGCCATTTTCTCCAAGGAGATTTTGTTAGTAGCTAATACTTCTGTAGAGAGTAATAGATGTTACATGCAATTGCACTGGTAGGTAGAATTTCCTCCCCTTTGAATTCAACATTGCTTTATACTCCTGGGTTACTTGGCAGTTCAGTAGAGGACATTATCAGACTTGAGAGCTCTTCCACAAATTCTTAATCATTTGCTGTTTTCTCTTTTGTAAAATACCTCTTGAATAAAGTTGAATCCACGTTGTAATCTGAATTTAAAATAAATTCAGTTATTGGTAATCCAAATAGATGTTCCTAAAATTAAAAGGGCCGTTGGAAAACATAGGTGGACGTGGTGTACACAAGTGCTCTGATTAAAAACAGTGTTGTGTCATCATATGCTAAATTTTTCACATTATTATTTCCGTATAATTCCTAGCAGTAGAAACCTGAAAGTGAGAAAATGAGAAAGTGGGGAAAACTGAAACTCTGCGGCAGTAGAATCTCAGGAAGTTTCACAGCACAGCAGAAGTTCACTCTCTTTCCACCCTGGTGTGCTAACACTTCTGATTTGAACCGTTAATTGCTCTTGTGCCTTTAACTCTTTGGCAACCATTGTTTTTTACATGTCTATTACGCTGGAAAAATCCATTGCTTAGTATAAAAGGAGGGAGGGAAATACTTTATTGCCTGTTTCTTTTTATACACACAAAAAAAATAGATATTGGGCTTTTCTAAAAAGTCTCTCTCATATTGAATTTCCAGCTTAGTTGAACAGCAACCACTTTTTAAAAGTGACTATGTCCCTATAATACCTTCCTTCTAAACAAGGCTCCATCAGCATACACAGTGTGACTGATTTAGAGTGGAGGCTGGTAAGAAGGGAAAGTTTTGTTTTCTGTTATCCTTGAATAGCCAGAAAACAAAAACACCATTAGCTGGATATTTCTCCAGTTCATACAACATAATCAAAATTGTTAAATAAAAAAAAAATAAATAGCGCTCTGAGCTACACCCAGTGAAATAATACAAATTTCTCTTGAGATGCACAAAATTTCTTCTCAGATTATAGCTGCAGGTATCTTAATATATTTTCAGGCCGGGCTAAAGGTTTTATGCTGGGATGGTGACAGTGAATGTAGATATGACCCCACTTATCAGATCTCATCTTTACAGTAATCTGGAGGAAAGAAAATAATAAAGATGAACCTCCTTATTTTTATGATGGCAAACTGAACAAATCAGAAAAAACATTCACCTGTTTCATATTGTCTTTTCCTGAATTTCTCTTTTATTGTCATTCACAACTTTTAAATAGGCACACAGAAGTGAGTATGACTTACAACCTAAACGCGACTGTTCAGTCATGCTATATATGACAATTTTCCATAGAGAAAATTTGTGTCAAAGACTGCATGTGTTGAGTGATCTGTAAGAGAAATCCATGTTTAGTGCTCAGCTGAACTCTTCGAGCTTGGTAAATTGTCTTCAATTTGTGAACTTGTCTGCCATCTGCGTAGTGCATGGAGACAGGCAGCAGCCTACGGAGCCAAATGGGAATTTCTCTGCTGTATGGAGTCTGAGATACTGATTCTTGTACTGCCTCATTGGCAAGACTGTGAAGATACATGACCAATGTAAGAAAAGAACAGGTTATGACATGTGTCAGGCTTCAAGGAGCATAGTTTACATCAGTCTTGAGAGACTTTAAAAAAAAAAAAATAAAAAAAAAATCCCCAAATAGGAAGACATAACTGGCTCTAATGTTGCTCCTTACTTTTATCTATGACATTATTTAGCTCAGCTGAGGAATGGGCATACAGCAGTGAAACTCCTTACTGCAGACCTGGTTTATTCTTGCATACTCTCCACAAAGGAAGCAGGGAGATATTTGTGTGTGTGTTTGCAGGTCACGGGTTGCTTTCTCCTCAGGTATGCTTTACAGCAGTGAAGGCACAATAAACAGAATTGGTACGTTTTCCTTTTTGACATTGTTATTGGTCCTAATTGAATCTAGTAATTCTAGAGTGACTAAATTGCTTCTTCCGCATAGTTGCAATGCTTAGAAGTCTTACTAAGATTCTGAATGCCAGACACACCCATTTTGTTTTTATTTCTTTTTTTTTATTTCACTAGTGTTATAGGGCTTTGATATTATGGGACAGAAGAAATGATTCGATTCACTCTAAAAGTTTCTTTAGAGATGTCAAATCCGGCGTTTGTGAAAGGTTGTTCCTTTCCGTGTGAGCTTAGGAAAGCAGTTGGGAAAGAGGGAGTGAGGGGGGGTCACAAACCTGTGTGCACCCATCTTTACATCTTTTTTTAATGAGAAAAACTTCCCTACTGCCTTGGAAAATCAAAGTTAGTTAGTATACTGGGTTTGAACATATAAAGGGTATGTCACAGCAAGTACAAAGGTCACTACTGAGCAGTACATGCCAGGTGGCTAAGAAAAGTCTGTGTTGGCTGACATAAGCTCAGTTTACAATGGTTCATATTTTCAGTGAAAAATTTCCAGAGGTCTACAGACTCCCTGGACTAGCCTGTTGCCTGGGAAACTGCACTCTGTAAATTAGGGTAAGGGGAAAACATGGTTATTAGATCTGTATTTTTTATAATTAATATTGTCATTTTCACAATAAATATCCAAGCCAGGACTTGGCCATGGACTTGACAAGCCTTTTAATGTTTGTACAGCACTGAGAATAAGGCTGAGATGTTTTCTGTAAGCAATGCGTAGTTACATACGAGGTTAAATATTAAGCAAAGAGAATTCTTTTCCAAGTGTATCAGTATATGTGTTGTAGATATAAAACCTTTTCCTCCCAGTATTAATGGCTTGCTGTGTCTGCCTTGTATACAGAGTGGACTGTGGGAGGAATAGGTGAATCCCTCCCTCCCAAACCTGGCATAATTGAAAAAGCCAAGAGAGAATAAGGATTGCCTGAACTCTTATAGCTCTAATCATTTTTTATCCTGTAGGCGTCCCCTCTTTTCTTAGCACTTGTACTTTTCAAGAGCATAAGCTTAAATTTTTATAAGGGATATATAGCAGGCAGATTTCCTTAATATGCGGTAAAGCGCAGAGCATAGACTTTTGAAATTGTTAAAATAGAATACTTAGTCAGATTGGGTACTCTAGACACTGAAACTTGATTTGCATACCGTTTCAAATGATAGTTTTGAAATGCGCTAAGTGCATAACATTGTAAATGTATAATTTTGAATCTCTTCTGAAAAAAAGAAGAAAACAAGACCATGTTAAAATACTAAACAGTACCTCCTACTTCGGCTAATCAACAAGACAAAATCTAATTGTTTTTACAGATCCTAGTTCCTTGGGAGACACTAAGAAGGCCCTGGCAGTGCTGGGGGGCAGCAGGTGACCATGAGCCAGCACCGTGCCCGTGTGGGCAAGAGGCCAGCGGTGTCCTGGGGTGCATTGAGAGGAGTGTGGCAGCAGGTCGAGGGAGGTTATCCTCCCCTCTGCTCTGCCCTAGTGAGGCCACATCTGGAGTGCTGCGTCCAGCTCTGGGCTCCCCAGGTCAAGAAGGACAGGGAACTGCTGGAGAGAGTCCAGCGGAGAGCTACGGAGATGGTCAGGGGCCTGGAGCATCCCCCTTAGGAGGAAAGGCTGAGAGACCTGGATCTGTTCCACCTGGAGAAGAGAAGGCTGAGGGGGGATCTTGTCAGTGATTATAAATATCTGAAGGGCGGGTGTCAAGAGGACGGGGCCGGACTCTTTTCAGAGGTGCCCAGCGACAGGCCAAGGGGCAACGGGCACAAGTTGGAACACGGGAAGTTCCACCTGAACATGAGGAAAAACCCCTTCCCTGTGAGGGTGCCGGAGCAGTGGCACAGGCTGCCCAGAGAGGCTGTGGGGTCTCCTTCCCTGGAGACACCCAAACCCGCCTGGACGTGGTGCTGTGCCCCTGCTCTGGGTGTGCTGCTGGAGCAGGGGGTTGGACGGGATGGTCTCCAGAGGTCCTTCCAACCCCCGCCAGTCTGTGAGTCTGAGGAGGATGGAGAAAATGAAGGGAAAAGGTATGTTGTAGTTGAAACTAGATACTCATATAGAGATGGTGAAATCTCAAGTGAAAATGATTTTCAGGGAACTTCCCTAGGTAACTGCCTCACGAGGCAGTTCTTCCAAAACACAGCTGCCGGGATGGTTTTTACAAGAGCAGCCATGGCGCTGTCTGGACAGCAACGGGTAGGTCCAGTGTCTGAGCACATGCTCCCAGTCACCGTTGCCAGGTCTGGTTCTCCAAGATGCGCTGTGCATGGTCAGACGAGCCTTTCACGTCTGCTGTCCCTTTCTTGGCCCTGGCACGCGGCTGCCGGCGCGCTGGGTTTCTTCGCGGCTGTGAGGGCTCCCTCAGAGGCCACCTGCCTGCTCGGCTGTGATGTCCCGAGTTGTGCTGAGCACTGGCTTTGCTCTCTGGGCTCTCAGGGGAGCTGCAGCCCTCCCAGAAGCTGGTTCCTGGGTCTGACCTCTCCACATTGCCTCCTGCAGGGCTTCTGTTTTTAGTGGTGAACTTTTTGGCTCACAAGGAATTACCTTTAAAACTGACTCTACTGTGTCAGTTTTGGACTGGCAGCAAGAGAAACTGCGGGTTTTATATTTGTGCATGTGCAGCAGGAGTCCCAGGCTCTTACTCGGACAAGTTTCTGTGAAGAAACTCACTGAAAAGCTAATGGCTTTTCTGGTAGTAAATCCTTTCTTTCTCCAGGGTTAAGCCTTTCAGTAACTGTGGGCACTGATCTCTCTGTCAGGGTTTTCCAGACATGGTCCCTGCCTAAGTGTCAAGCTGCTGCTAGAGAATGAATGCTCCAATCCATACTGAAGATTATTTTCCAAATTGAATGGAATTGTGGAATTGCGAAGTTGACACGGGCATAGTCTCCAAACTGTCACATCTGTGTACAAAAAGTAATAGTGCAGGACACACTGCAGTCTTCTGTAGTGGCAGAGTTTATTTTTATCTCTGGAATTGGGGTAAGTTAGGGAAATTTGGTATTCATTGCCACTTAGCTGCCTCCTCAACTCCCTGGTGGCACAGATTTACTTCACTTGGCTGTTATTGTACTATATTTATTTACTCTCTCTATATAACCTCTTTTTTGTCTAAAAGGGATTTTCTTTTGCGTTCAGGAAAGATATATTATAAAAACTGTGGGACTCTGTTTTGTTACATAAGCGTTGAACCTGGACCGTTCCATCTAGTTCTACCAGTGGCCCAGAGTGCTCCCCAGCAGAGCACTTAGCAACGTGACTAATCCGTTACCTCTAGTTTGTTCTATCATGTACTCCCCATGGGAAATTTGTATAAATACTGCAATGCTTTCCTGTGGCAAGATGCTGTTGAGGTTTGTGAGTGTTTGTTATTTATGGGCGTGTTAGAAAAGGTGGCTTTGAGAAGAGGCCTGGCTTGCTTCCTTGGTTGTTCTGGGAATTCATTCCAGGACTACTCTTGTTATCCTCTGAGAACTTCATTTGCTACCCAAATTCTTATTACTGAACATAGTTACTGATATTACAGAATACAGTGTTTTGTGCTTTTAGAGATTTATTTTTTTTTTAAAGTGTTTTATGATCCAGGTCCAATGAGTGTTTTCAGGAAAAGGTCTGACAACTTTTGGATAGTTTGGTGTTTCCATGGATCTTTGCTGGGACACCACGCACAATAGTCCGTGGACAATAGCAAATGGCAAGTTAAAGACTGGTCTTGGCTTGTACTGTAACTGTCTAAAGGTAGTCAGAAAAGTCAGCTAAGTTTCTTAGTAGAAGTGGCTTCAGCAAACTCAAGGTATATCAGTGTAAACCTTTGAATACATCAAAACCCAAAACAATTAGTGAAAAGTTGCCCATCAGACTTGGCTCCAGGAGCCATGTTTGTTTTTTGAAATCTGTATTTTAGCTTTTGAGACAGTTATGTTACATATTTTCCTCATCTTTGATGGTAACACATAAAGAAAAACTGCTTTTTGCTTTCAGAAAAAAGGATGCTTTAGAGAGAAATGTGTCTCAGATTGTAACGGTTTCATAAAGTACAAGTCGTACACAGCTTTTTGTTTGCAATATCAATCCTTTTAAACAGAATCTCAGTTTATGATGGAGAATTTCAGAACTGCTTTAAAGTTTCATTTTCTAGTGCTGTGATGTTCTCTCAAGGCTTTGTTACTATGCATCTCTGGGCAGATATGGACTGGTCTTACTCCGCTTAATCTCTTTATATTGAATTACTGATTCCATCATAGGTTTATGATGGGGCAGATGTCTCTAGGAAATTTTTTTTTCCTCTGAAAAAAAGCAATATACTGTACTTTTAAAGAATAAGATTCAAAGTCTGGAGAAAAAAAAAAACCCTCAGAAATGATTACTTGTACTTGGAGCACATATAGCGTAGCCATAGTGCTGTGAGTCAGCCACACTGATGATGGGGGAATGAGAAATTTAACATGAAATAAAGTATTATGCTGAAGAACAATACAGGGATATCTTTTGTCTCTTAACTTCTGAATGAAAAGAGCAAACACCTGATTAAAAAAACAGTATATCTTTCAGCCTACTGAATTGCTTTCTGGAAACACTTATATTAATTCTGGGCTACATAAGCAGCAGTTATTAGCATTCACAGTCAGTTTTATCCAAGAGATGTATTCTCTGGCAGGCTTGTATCAATAAAACTCTGCTTCAACTAGGTTTTATATTCTGCTTAAGCATGTCCCATCTGCTTGGAGTATCTCATCTCTTGTTCCTAAAATGCTTTTCAGATTACCCTATTTTTCACCTCCCTTATTTTAGAGTATCATAATTCATTCCTTAAGGAAGCAAGGGTTGAGCCTACCTGAGTCTCCATCAGGGTCAAACGTTAGCATCTACTTAACTGAAAGCTCATTTCTTATCTTGATTTAATTGTAGAAATGGAACAATGGGATAATACAATCTACTTGCTATTCTAAATAATTCAAGCCACTTTTATTCAGATTCCTGAGAAGTGACTGTCAGCAGTCTGGGATTTGAAATAGAAAGTATTGCTTTGTGCTTAACAAAACACAGATAACTGACAGCCCCTTCAAATAGGGAATGGTTCATTTTGTGATGCAAAACAGATAGCTTGGTTGGGAATAATATTGTGTATCTATATGCAGGATTAAATCTCAGACAGAAAGCACAGGCAGATGAAAAGATTGTATTGCTAGTCTTTTTCCTGCGGTAAAACTGAATATTTCACAGCCCTCAAGAGAGTAAGGCAAGTGACTGGTTAATGCATTGGCCGTGTTTGACATACATCATAACTATTTTTGAACTTTCAGCTGCCTTCTTTAAACACAGGCAGTTTCTTGTTGTGATTGAATAGCTTTTCCTAGTAAGAATCTTGAGGTAGGAGATTTACATGTTAGAGAACAATGTGCCTCCAACACAGGTAAGCAATATTCCCGGCATCATCGATAATGAAAGTGCTCAAGAGCTAGGCAATCTTCAGCAAAGACTCTCTTCATCCCTTTCATCAGTTATGGGAAAGGCTTGGGTTTAGTGGGTTTATTTTTATTTATTTATTTAAAATAGTTTGGCATGCACAATTTGAGAAGCTGAGATTTGCATTCTTAGGGTTTGTGATCCATGGCAAAAACTCTGATAGCCAAAGCGATCAGATGGTGCTTGGGAGCCTGTCAGTCCAGCTCTCTGCTATCGCGCTGTGTCACAATGGTGCGTTCTTCAGTATCTGCCATTTGTAAACCTGCCAGTGTCTTAGTGCATGAAACGTCAGTAAAACGTTTCTGGGGACACTGCCAAAGGGAACTGCTTCGTGTGTTTGGCCCTTTTCCTCCTCTCTGGCTGATGCTTTCCGAGGTCGCTGCTGGAGATCAGCCCAAGCGATACATACATCTCTGTGCCCGGTGCGGATGGAGGCACACGTGTAGGGCAGTTTTACTTGTCCAAATAATTTCCAGATGGGTGGGTAGCAGTGTCTTGCACGCCATCCTTCTGGGCTGACATGCTCATTAGCTAACTGATCCAGCAGCAGCCGCTTAACGTGTGAACCCTCTCTAAAAGGAACTGTTAAACTGGTGGGTTGAGTGAACTCCCACTGGCGCTATATGGAAAATTCTTTGGAAAACATTTCGAAGCCCCAATGAGCTAAAAAGCAATCTATGCATTTTGAAAGCTGCACTGAAGGGGCATATGATATATTTGTATTCTTATATTGAAAAATTATACTTGAGGAGATGTTTAAACTTGAAACAACACGCAGGAACAGGGCAGGCGGCAGGCAGACTTTGAAGAGCAGATCTGGATGCCTTGGCAAAACTCCTGCTGGTGGTGGGAGCCCTTTTGCTGGCAGGTGAAGCAGCTTCTGCCTTGAGCCAGCCCCTGTCCGAGAGGTGCTCCCAGTGAAGTGTGGCTGATCACATTCAGATGGTTTAAAGTATAATTGTCCAAAGATGCAGGCAAATACGAATCTTTTAATCAACTGTTTCATTAGATTGTTGTTGTGGTTTAGCCCCAGTCAGCAACTAAGCACCACACAGCCGCTCGCTCACTTCCCCCACCCCTGTGGGCTGGGGAGAGAATCGGAAGAGCAAAAAACAAGAAAACCCTTGGGTTGAGATAAGAACAGTTTAATAATTAAAATAAAATAGTAAGAATAGTAATGATAATAATAATAATATAATACAAAGGAATAATGAGAGAGAATAAAATGAAACCCAGGGAATAAAGGGAAAAGGGGAAAAAAAACCCACAAGATCTGCAACCGCTCACCACCCGCTGACCGACACCGCCAGTCCCCGAGCCACGATTGCGCCTTCCCCCGGCCAACTCCCCCCAGTTAATATACTGGGCATGACGTGACATGATATGGAATACCCTTTGGCCAATTCAGATCAGCCCTCCTGGTTGTATCCCCTCCCCTCCTGGCTTCTTGTGCACCTGGCAGAGCATGGGAAGCTGCAAAAGTCCTTGACCAGTGTAAGCACTGCTTAGCAACAACTAAACCATCAGTGTATTATCACATATTTTCATACCAAGTCTAGAACACAGCACTATACTAGCTACAGTGAAGAAAATTAACTATCCCAGCTAAAACCATGACAATTGTAAACCCTGAAGTTTATAGAATCACAGAATAATTTAGTGTGGAAGGGTCTCTGGAGGTCACCTGGCTCATTTTCCAGTCAAATTCTGAGTGTCTCCAAAGATGGATATTTCACAGCCCCTCAGGGCTTTCCCATTGCTTACCTTTTTGTGAAAAATTTAGTTAAACCACAGTTGCATTACCACAAAAGTGCATCATTCCCACATTAATCCATCCTAGTGACCTTCCCTGTCACCCAAGAAGTTAAGCAGGAAAGCTAACAGGGAGTAAAGGAGCCTTGCAACGTGACCGTAACCTGGACTCAGGAGGATATGGGATCATAGGCACTATCTCTTTCCTATTTCAGTACAGGATATTTCCTGTTTCATAATGCTCCGCATTAGGTGTTTGCATTTTCTTATTTAAGCCTCTGTAAGTGAATCTCTCATAGCTGCATAAAGATTCCTAAATTCTCCATTACATTAAAAACAAAACAAAACAAAACCAACAACAAAACCCAAAAAACCCAAACCAAACCAAAATAAAATACAAACAAAAAAACCCCCAAAAAAGCCAAACCAAAAAACCCCACAAAACCAAACAACCTACTCTGCACTGGAGGGGGAAAAAAAGAAGTAGTTTTTAAGAAGGCAAAGTAATTTGATTTTGAAGTGATTACTTTTTAGATATCTTAATAAGTATTAGGGATTTGAGATATATATATATGTATTTGTTTTTTAATTAGTCTTGAAAGCCAAATTTTTAGTGGTGAGAATCTGCAAACACGTTAAAAAATGAAGAACTTAAACTGCTGCATGTACACACACATTTGCATAATGCTCTGTTAGAGCAATGCAATATCAACAACTCAATTTAAGTGACCAGGATGACTCCAACCGTATTTATTTGCTAAAGGGCTGGAAGGCCTTTGTCAGGAAGCATAGGATAACCCCAGAACAGGCAGTATGGCGCGCAGAAGAGCTGAGATCAATGGCAAATATGACCAGGTCTTAAATGACTTATAAGTTTTTAGTTCTTTCTTATTTCATCTACTTAACCTGAGGTTAATTAAAGACTTTTTTTTCCTCGTGAGATGGTTGATGTACCCACATGACAATTCTATATAGTTACAGATGTGTTGAACACTTTCTGCAAAGATGAAGTAAAATAATATTGTTTAGAAAAAAACTAACTACAAGAAACAACTATATGATTTTCTTAAAAGTTTAATTATGCAAAATGTTAGTGCTTTGTCTTAGTGAATTCAAGGTTTACATTCTTGCTCCTGAGGGGTTGAAAATGAAGTATTTATGTCTACAGAGAACATTCAGGTTTTGGGGAGGGGACGAATTGATTCTAGGGATAAAAACCTAGAACGGTGTTATTTTTGTCACTAGAAAATATGATACTTTCGAACTTGTTACATGTTACTAAGAAGCCTGGAAATTTGACTTAGCGTTGCAAAGCAAACAACACATCTTGTCCAGATTTTTCATTTCTCTCTTGGTGAGTGTGTAATAATTTTCAAACCAGTTGTGTGAACCCAGTAACCACATCAATCAGTGCACTTGAAAAGGAAGCCACCCACACTTACTGAAGTGTGTGATGAGATACGGAGGTTACGAATGAGTCTGAAGTCCCATCTGGGAAACAAGAAGCCTATTTTTTTTAATATAGCCAGAATCCGGAGGAGCGAATGCAAACATCTAACTTGTGCCCACAATTGCTGTTTGTATGACTATTTAGAGGCTCTTTGGCAAACTGAAATTGGAGGCACCTGGGATTTATGAATTTTGGTGGATTAATACACTGTATGCGTCAAAGTAACGGTGTTAACCCCTGCAACAGACTCACCGGAGCTACTGTGCATACAGACCTTTCCTTCGGCTGAACTAAACATGTGAACTGCACAGATTTGGATGATTTTCCTGAAAGGCTGAAATAGCATTAAAGGTTCCCAGACAAAACCCGATCAAAGGAGGTAGGCAGTGGCGTTGGGTTGAAGATTGCCTCTCTTGTCTGTAGCAAAGGAGACAGGAACCAGCTGGCTTGACCACAAGAGCAACGCCCTCCATGGTGGTTTTTGCTGGTGGCAAAAGGGTTCATCAGGCAGGATGGTACCTGTTGTTATAGGATATATCCCTGCCCACTCTGTCCTCTGGCAGTCTCCTCTGCCTCTCTGACACAGACGTGCCGTGGTCCCCTCCTGGTGCTGAAGCCAAGCTGCAGCCCTGGCTGTCGTCCTCGCTCCCCCTGCCAGCCTGCCCTGGACACCAGTCCTGGCTGCGCCGTGGAGCGGGGCGCAAGGGAAGCAGGCAAGAAATGTTACTTGGGGTGGGGGGAGAGACAGGTCTGCCCATTGACAACAGACACTCACGTGTTGCTTGGAATCCAGACTGAAATATGACCTTTTCTACCAGAGTTTTTAAAAATTACTAACTTTTTTCATGATTAGATGATTATTTTCTTTTTAAATGATCATCTTTGTCGGAACATCAGTCTTTTCTGCTTACTCCTACCCTTTTCAGGGGGACTGTTTGCTATGAGTAAAGAAAATATAAGAAATTCTTAATGGCTTTTAGATGAAGGTAGGTTTTGTCTGTTTTGGTTGGTGGCCTTAACTTTCATATTTTTCTACGTAGTTTCTGAGGAAGCTTCATGGTAATGGTGATCCTGGGCACTCCAGGGTGTAAAACCTTGAGAACATAGAGTAAAATCTGTGTAATCGCTTACACAAAGCACAATCTTGTGAACTGCATTTCTGTGAGGGTAAAAATCAAAGGGGAAGCTTGAATGCATTTGTGTTGTTCAGCAGAGGAAAAACTTGCTTCTTGCTAATATTCAGCCCTGTCGTGTCCTTGATGATGCCCCCCACCTCTTTTATATTCAAGGATTCTTCCTTCTTCCACCTTTCCATATTTTCTGGTCTCTCTCCTGCCCCTACCTGAATGTCCTGTTGTTTGGGCAGCAGCAGGCGACTCTTGTACGCGTGCCATTGATGAAGCACCATTTTCAAATGCCAGCGTTGTGCCACGGGTTTACCACTGCTGCACTAATGGTGTCTCAACTGATTTATTTTTACTTTTGGTTTGCTCCAAGCTTTTCCATGAGCTGCAAGGAAAACTGACTTTCTATATGTGATTTTTAACAAGTTCCTCAGCTGGTTATTCGCCTTATCTGAAGGAAACAGGGCGAGTCTGGAGAAGTACAGCAGCGGGTACCGAGGTAGGTGCGGAGCCCCAGAGCCACCACGGCGGCAGCCTGCCTCGGTGGGGGTGGCTGGAGACTGCCCTCCCTCTCCCCTGGGCAGCTCAGTCCCAGCTGGGTCCGATAGGTATGAACGGCTGGAGAGAACTGATCTCTTGGGAAGGACCTGTTGCTACGGATTTTACAGAAGATAGAGTTTGAGGTATTTAACAACTGTATCATTGAATAAAGTCCCCAGTGAACAATTCATTGTTAGAATATCAAAATAAGTGTATTTTGCTTATGTAATCAATCCTAGGACAATAAATACTTTGTCATTCATTCCATCCAATTTACTGTAGTAACTGGCATGGAATAGAAATTGCGTGGTCAATATAATTACCATATCACATCTTTAGGAGCGGTTGCATTTACTTTTTTATTTATTAAAAACTATGGTTTGGTTTTTTTAACTCTGCAAACTCTGTTAATTCAAAAGTATGTTGTTCAGACTAACCTGCAGTTGCATAAATCAATAACTTGACACAGAAAAAGCGAACAAATTGTACCGCTTATTTGCATAAAGGACAAGAGCTGAAATGAATTCCTTGGGTTAATGAGGGTTCTCGGGGTTGTTTGTGAGGTTATACAGTCTCCTGTATGTAACTGATTGGAAAGTACTGCTCAGAGCCAAAGGAAAGAGGTGAAAAAATCAGGAGCAAGTTGGTTGGGCGACTCAGTATACTGAAGCTTTAGTGCATTGATTTTTGGCTGCCTGTGTTGAGCTCCAGCATAAACTGAGGATTCAAATTCAGCTTTACCCTTGCTTTGAGGTTCAAACTCGGTTCTAATCTCAGTTGGGGATTTGGCTAAGATGCAGCTGAGTTCCCAGGTTTCTGTCACACTGACATGAGGTTATCTTTTTCTTTCTCAGAAAGAGAGCAGTGCTCCCCAGAGGGAAGGAAACACAAACACCCTGAAACATGCAGGGGGTTGTGCAGCTCTGTTAACTTAAAGAAGTCTGAATCTTACGCGAGACAATCATGGGGCCAAAGCTGCTAGGAGCAGGCAGTTACAACAACGTTAAAATGTCTCGTATTTCCTATTCTCTTTCTGCTCCATTACCGCTATCCTCTTATTCCAGGCAGTTAGCCTCCTCTTTCTCGTATTGCCTTGCTGTGACGCGGTAACGCGGCTGGAGGCGCGCCGGGCGCTGCCGCGGGTGCCCGTGCCTGCACTGAGAGCAGAAAGGACAGGAGGAACCGTGCTGTTGCTGGAGCGCAGATTTGCAGCAGCTCTGTGCAAATGGGATTGCTTTTTGGAATCTTGTCGTGTGACTGCAGCTGGATGCACTTTACAGAGACGGCAAGAGGTGGATTCAAGGCCGAAGGGAAGGTCTTTTACCTCCCTGCCCAGTGTAAAATTTCCTATTCCAAAACAGCGAGAAGCTGGTGCTATACAAAGTTCCACTGAGGATGGACAAAACAAATGTTTTTGTCCTAAGTCTTATTCTTGATAATAAAGTATATTAACTGAATTTTACCTGAAATATTTACCATGGAAAGGTCATAAACTACTGAAGAAGGGCTTCTAACACAAAATTTAAATTCTCTATTAGCACATTTCACTTAATGTGCGACAAAAATTACAGTGCAGATCAAACAGCACTATGACTTCTACTTTTTTCCTGTTTAATACGCATCATGAATATTACAGCAGAAGAGGTGACCTAATTTAGAGAGATGTTCTGAAGGAGGGGAAGTCCAATGGTCAGGTGAAGTAGGAGTTTTTCAGTTTGCAATACAGTGACTTGTGGAGACCGGGGCCACTCTTCCTTCCTCGTGCTCCTGGACCCGGCTTGGAAAGGCTTCTACTTACAGCACAACAGCTGCAACCCGTGAGGTTCCTGTCGCTGGTGCTCTGAGGCCACCTCTCTCATCAGTACAGCATGTTTCTGGGAGTTCAGAAGCAGACAGGTTTTCGCATCAGCTGAAACATAAATCACATTATCACGTCCATCAAGGCTTGGGCATGCCAGCTGCTCCGTGTTTATGAGTACGGGTACTGGGAAGTTATCTGACCGTGTGGGATGAAAACTATTGGCCTGGTTTATGAAGGAAAGCAAAGTTTGGATCTTGTGTGTGTGTCTCTGTTTTCTGCACATGCTGGATGACCTTCAGCACAGAGAGCCAGGCCAGGCCATGATGAGATGGCACAAGGGAGCAGAGCAAAAGCAGCGCGAACCCTGCCCTCTCAGCTCCTGACGCAGGCGGCAGAGCTGCGGCGGGGTGGAGGGCAGGGATCCTGCAGGTTCCGCAGCCGAGCCCCGGGGTGCAAGAGGAGTCACCTCCGCCGTCACCCTGCAGCCTCCCGAGGCCAGCGCTGCTCTCCCAAACCTCCCACGGGAGGCACAGCTCTCCTTACCTGCTGTGACTCTCTTTCTGAACCGTTCAGCATGGGAAGGTCGTAAACTGCTGGTGAAGAGCTTCTAATGGCCATTTGGAAGGTGATGACTGAGGAACACTTCAGGAAACAAATCTGATCTTCAGCAATTCTCTATTTCATCTTCGTGCAAGGAAAAGGGTGCACAAGAAGCTACCTAAAGAAATGATACTTCAAAGGAATGTTTTGTGCATGAAAGGCAGAGATTTTGGTTGCCTCTGCTGGAAGATATAAACCAGTGTAGCTAAGTAACATCTACATGACCGGGTTGGACACTGGACTTTACATCTGTCTGCAGTCCCTAATCTATGTGGAAGACATGCTGTGTTTTCTCCATGAATGTATTGCTTTTCAGACCTTGAATCCTGAAGCAGGAAAAGTGAGATGCTGTTCCAGAATGACATATTTTGTGTTTACAGAAATTTTAACTTTTTTTTTTAACTGAGGGCAACTGACTTTTCCAAACTTTGAATAACTTGTGTAACTTTTTTATTTTCAATGCGTATAGATTAGAAGTGAAACATACTCTTCAAAACAAGAGTTGGTTTTGATTAATTTTGTTTGAGGAGATGCAATTCTGGAAATAATGACTATAATTTCATATCATACTTTGGTGTAGTGTTCCTCCAGGGAGGAAGCAGAAAAAACTATGTTCTCATTTGGCCTTTGCAGTTATTTCCTGCCCTTTCTATTGTGTCACCATAATGCTGTAGGACAGTCTCCCTGTTGCCATTTCTTGTAATCAATGAACATGAAAAGTACTGTTATGCTAATTGTCCTTTCACCATAATTTCTCTGAAGATTACAGTTGTAAATGATGGCCTCCTGGTACCTTCTCCTATGAATGAATCACACCCTTAAAACGAGTGCCACTTCCCCTTCTGGCCATCTAACGCGTCATTAGCTCTTTCTAGAGGGAACAGTATAGTAATTATTCACTTTATTCATTATCATAAAAATCTGACTTGTCAAAAGAAACATGATTAGTACCTTTTCTTTAAATGGCAAGAATTCTCATAAGATGCTGTGCAAATGAAATTATACATAAAAACATGCCAAAAAATGTTAATTGCATCAAAAAGCAGCTCAGAGTGTATAGGATTGATGAGATGAAGAAACGATGCACGCAATGAACCTTGAGTCGCAAGGGATGGCTACATTGCACAGGTAACCTGGGCTGTCAGAATGGTTTTAGTCTTAACCCCCACGTAGAGCAGCCTGTGGCTGAAGTTTGAGGCACCTTAAAAGCAGAATGACTCAGAGGTTTTGTTTCTACAGGGCCTGGGTTCCAGTCTCACGAGTTTTGGTCAAAAGCATATAGACAATTAGACTGTAAAAACACACTCGAGGACGGTGTATATTTTATGGGTGAAAATTTCTGCCTGTGCTTTTGGTTATTGAGCTGATTATTTACATCCAATAAAATTTTTAAATGTGTTGGGGGAGGAATTACTGACCTGTAAAAGGAAAGCTGAACAAGGTCTTTTCTCTGTTTCAGTGCTACAAATAGACCCTTAAAAAACAAACCAACCCAAAAAACTCAGAACACGCATCCCCCCCTCAAACCAATCAAAAAAACCCCATAAACAAACCCAATCAAAAATCCTCCTAAACCGATCCTGCTCCGCCTGCATCATCTTCCCTCCTGTATCTGTCAGCTTCTTATCCTGATGGCACTATTTCTGCCTGCTTGGAGTAGCATTGTGCGCTTTGTCACTTACGGTGAGTAATTCTGGACCACATTTCAGACCGTATCCAGGAAACGGACCACACGGAAGTGAGGTGAACCTGGGTGCCCTTGTCCGTGCGTGGGTGGAATCCCTACTTTGCTGGGAAATGGGGCTTGC
Organism: Sula dactylatra; assembly: GCA_013389905.1. Taxonomy (NCBI): domain Eukaryota; kingdom Metazoa; phylum Chordata; class Aves; order Suliformes; family Sulidae; genus Sula; species Sula dactylatra. The sequence goes on from WEKW01027863.1 coordinate 47,161, forward strand.
TATACTGGGAGGCAGCAGATGTATCATGCTGGTTTAAGAGGTCTAGTCTGTTCTTCTATAAAGAATATATATTAAATAAGCATTTTCTTATATATAGAGAATATTTGTTTATTTAATCTACTGTACATGCACACATTTATATCTTGGGGGGTTTTGTATTGTTTTTTGTATGAACTTTTTGCTGTGTAACAGCCGCCTTCAACCTGTCTGTTGCATCTTGCCTATGATCCATAAAGCTAAGAATTATGGAACAATTCCCAGGGATTTGTAGACTTTTGAAAACTGAATCCTACTGTAGAAACTTAGTGAATTAAATTACCTTAATGCCTGTGGTTTTGAGAGTTTGTAAGCCTTCGTTCCACACCAAAAAATAAAAAAAAGAAAAAGACATATTAAATAAAGACAAATTCCGTAAGCTGAAGCCAGCAGAGCTTTACGTATCATTCTTCAAAAGATGTTTGATCCTTAGATAAAACATTTGTTAATACTTTAAAGATATCAACTTAAGATCTTTAAAGATTTTCTCTCTTTCTACAGTAAAAACCTAATATGTCATAATTTTACTCAAGTATTAAACTTCTTTCAATATCTGGATCCGACTATTCATCATGGGTGTTCAACAACAACAATGTAACACAGGAATTGGGAATCAGGGAGTAAGAGGAGGAAATAAGGGTGGGGGAAATGAGTTGGAGGTTTAGCAACATTTCAGAGATGGGATTTAACTCTGAGGTCTCTGACTGTGATAGCAACATGAAAAAGATAATCTTTTTATGTTATTGACAGGCAAATTGTGGGAAATGCTGAACGCAGGGCAGAGAAAATACTTAAAAAAAAAATAAAAGATGAAAATGTCTTTTCAGATCCAAAATCACGTTGCTGGATAAACTACGGTTCTGAGTCTCTCTCCTTCTCACATCAGTTTGCAGGAAATGGAGCAGAGCAAACAAAGAAGAGTGGCAGGGTGTTAATTGAGACCTGATAATTAAAGCATAGTCAAGGAACAGATATCCTTCCGGCTTCCAGCATGAAAATCACGATGGGAACCACCTATGGACTCTGAGCGCTGTTGTGAGAACCCTGGGAAGCTGCAGTGAGAGCCTCAGTGACACACAAGTCTGTGCCTGAGAACAAGCATTGGCAGGTGGGGAGTTTCATAAAACTGACTTTTTAATTGGTCTTTTTTTTCCATTTCTGCCTTGGTGTCTGGGCTGTTGATAGGTACGAAGTGGAAAGGATGTAGTCCCTTGGCGATAAAAAGTGTGGGTGAGCAAACGGCAGGTGCAGGGTAATGGCAATAGTGCCTTGTGCCAGTGTCGGCTGAGTGCTGAGAGATGAAATAGATTAAATGAAAATAGATGCAAGCTAATTGAATTCAGTGATATAGGAGATGAAATCAGAGCAGTACAAAATTAGGCCTAAGATGGGGATTGCTATTTTACTTTTTATCAGCTCTCTCTTTGGATTTGCTGGAGTCAGGAGCTCTTTCAGTCAGAAATGAGAATGAAACAAAGAACACCCGCTGCAAAACAAACAGCCGTTCTCCTGTTTTGCTTTTATAACAAAATAGCTTTGCAGCAGATTTGCAGTATTTTGGAAAATTAATAGTTTGAGAACCACCTAAGACTGGAGTTGCTTGGACTGTCTTTTTGTTTTTAGTAAGATGACTTGGAGTTCGAGTGTCTAAGTGGCTGTTATCCTCATCGAAGGTAAAAGTCTCTTTTGTAAGGTTAAAATGTTCAGAAGTGCAAGGAAGTCCAAGACAATGCAATTGTGACTCATTCTCTGGATTTTGTTGTAGGTGCAAGAAGTGGTGGTTAAACTCCCCTTTTCCCCACCCTACCCCACCCCTTCAAATAAGCGTGTTTTACGGAAGGACCTAAATTTACAAACTGATGAGTTTTATATCTAGATGGCAAAAGAGACTACTAAACTTAGGGGACAGCACCGAAAATAAAACAGACATGAAAGTGAGAAGACCCTAATGGGTAGAAGCAAAGTTTTAAAATGAACAGAGCAAATTGAGAGCAAAGCTGTAGGTACGTGTTGTGTTTTTCTGGGCCTTGGATTTAAGAGAACTGTGAACTTGAAGCAGAGGATGAAGGGTTTGATTTGAATATGAATGTCTGGCAGGGTCTGAGCTGCATGAAAGGGATAATTTTAGCAGCAGCTTTTTGAATAGACTGGGTGGGTACAAGCTGAGATATAAGTAGGCTAGACAGGCTGTAGCTAAGATCAAGGATGAAGGGCGAAAAAAGCAAATGTAGCTGAAATTCACCTATCTGCAAAAAGGTCTGGCAGAAGCATGTATGACTTTCAGTAATACCTGCATCCTGTTTTGTAAATTTTATTGGTATATTGGGTTTTGGGGTGGCAAACAGAAATTTCACTCAGGCAGTCCGGGTATATTTTACGGCATAAATTTAACATACGGTGCACTGCGGGTTTTGGTGAGGAAATATAGGGAAGGTTATCAGGGTATGGATTCTGCTGAGACATCCGATCAGATGGAGGAAGGTGACTTTAGCAATCAGTATGTGGAGTCAGAGGTTATAGCAGAATATCCAAGAAAAGAGCAAAACACATCCAACATTGTCTAGATCTGTCGTGGTTTAACCACAGTTGGCAAACACATACCACACAGCCCCAACCTCCCCCACCGGTGGGATGGGGGAGAGAATTGGAAGAGCAAAAGAAAGAAAACTCATGGGTTGAGATAAGAACAGTTTAATCATTAAAATAAAATAATAATAATAATAATAGATATAATGAAAAAGAAAACAATGAGAGAAAGGGAGACAGAGGAACAAAACCTAGAAAAACAAGTGATGCAATCACTCACCACCTGCTGACTGATGCCCTTCCCATCCCCGAGCAGCGATCGCTGACCCCGGCCAACTCCCCCCAGTTAATATAACATCGTATGGTACGGAATATGCTTTTGGCCAGGTTGGGGTCAGCTGTCCCGGCTGTGCCCCCTCCCAGCTTCTTGTGCACCCGGCAGAACATGAGGAGCTGAAAAATCCTTGAATTAGGGTAAGCACTGCTCAGCAACAACTAAACCATCAGTGTGGTATCAATGTTATTTTCATACTAAATCCAAAACAGAGCACTACACCAGCTGCTAGGAGGAAAATGAACTCTATCCCAGCTGAAACCAGGACAAGATCCAGTGATAGACTTACAGCAAAAATTTTGAAACTCTTTTTCAGACCTAATCCCTGCTTGTGCTGTAGAAGTAAAATGTCAAAATAAAAGCGAGTAGTGAACTAATCAAAACAGTAAGAAAAATGCCTAGCACTTTTTTCCCCTTACTTTTGTAACAAATGCTTTTTAAATTCCACAGTGACAAATGATATTAGAAGAAAATACCATACAATGAAAGTTTAGTAGGCATAGGTGAATGCTGAAAAAGGGAGTGCACTGTAAAAGACTTAAAGAATGTTTCCAGCCAAACCATTTGGCAGATTAAATACTTTTCTCCACTGCTTCAAAATTTTCTGTCAGAGCCACTTCACTTTTCTTGCTACACAGAAGTTTAGATTATCTTTAATATAAAAGCAAACAAACGAAACGCTTTCATTTATCCCCTTTCAGCCCTTTCTTTCATTATAGAAGATTTAAAATTCTGGCTCTGGTTTTACTAGAGACGGGAATGAACTTTAACTCACTCTTTCCAACTTCAGTTGGAACATTTGCGTGTTTAGTAGTTGATATAAATATTTCCAGGATCGAAGGCCTTACTTTGAATGTAACAGAACCTATAAAATCCCACCAGAATCTTTATTTGATTTTATGTCTTAAGAGGATAGCATTGAATGATTTTTCGTACTTATTAACCAAGTAACCAAAGAAAATTATTTTTTTGACTGAGGAGACTCAGATATTAAATTAACCAAAAATGAAAGAGGTTAAGTTCACTTATACTGTAATGCAATGAAATTAACGTTATTGCTTTAGGACCGTATTCCGTGGATTTAAGTATATTGCCTTTATATATTACTGACCATAATTGGATGTTTTTCCCAACTCTTCAGTATTCCATCCAGTGTGACTTTAATTAATTTTTTTCCTGAAGCACTTTGAAAATACAAAGAGAGTTCCTCTATCTTATAATATTACTATATTAGCTATTATCCCATGCACTCATCACATGTTTATGGTCTCATCTGTTGCCCACAAATGTCAAATGAAGTATAGTCACATATTTCATTCTAAAAGTGTAGATATGTTTTCAGCATAAAGTAAAATGAATGGGATGATAGTTTTGACTGAGCAATCCCGTTAGAACCTATCTCCAAGGAATACACTTGAAACTCAGGAGAATAGTGTTATGTCTTTCCCCACTAAAAATAATGAGATCTGGTCTGAAATTTCTAGCTAAAATTAAATGTCAGTAAATAATCAGGAAACAGAAAATGTGTCCAACTTGCAGCTTCCCTCCCCCATTGTTTTTCAAACACCAAAAATAAATTTTCCATTCAGAATTTTGATGCTTCTTAGGGTCAGAAATTTGAACAGCTTTCACTGATGAACAAATATGTGAGCTATTTCGAAATCTGAAAATCTGTTTGTAAGTTCCAGAAATAGGAACAATTGAATGCTGAGTTGTAACAAAAATCTGGCCAGGACTGTATGTGCCAAGCACTTAAGAATCTATCCCTCAAAGCATGAAAGTGTAGCTTTATGAAAGCAAAAAAATTTTGACATATATTGAGAAAGCTCCCCCCCGCCCCTTCATGTGTTTGTCATCTTCTAGTCCAACCCATTCAAAAACACAAGCAAGCCAAATCACCATTTCTTGAAATATGCTTTTGTATGGCATTCTGCGAAGGGATACTGTCATGTCCCATAGTCAGCCAGTGGTGAAACTTCCAAAATCTCAACCCATCTCAAATGGCTGTATAAATATGTATAAAATGTAATCTGTAACGTCATAGCCTTGCAGAAGCAAAGGTATCGCATATAGATGTAGGGCAGAGATTTCTTTAGGGTTGAGATGGCTACTAATTGCTGGTTTGCAGCACGAAGCAATTAATTTTCTTGTGCTCTTTCTATTATTCTCATTAGAAAGCATTTAGCTAGACAAAATATATGTTCTTGTTCTTGTCTGTTGTCATTAACACATGTAGCTCTGAATAGTATTTAGGATTATTACCTATTTTTGAACTTTCTTTAAGGTATCTGTGGTACAACTAGTGTTATTCATATTCTGAATACAGTAAAATCTTTGATGTATTTGCTCTCTATGCCTTACATATGATTTTTTCATATTTCCATTAAGCATATTATGTCTTGTATGATATGCATTAAATATAGCTTGTTTTTTCCAGTGCAAACAGATGGTTATTTTATTTTTTTTCTTTAATGTACAGTTTCTGATTTGTTTGTGTGTTTTAAAAAAAAATGAAGATGACTCTTTGGGATTCCTTCATATTTGTACTTTAGACTTGAACTGACAGTGGTGAAAGCTGAAGGTGTAAGACACTCTTTTTTTGCTGAGTACTGAGATCTGTCAGCACTCTAGTGAGAAAGGAAAAGTCTTTGTATTAGGGATTGGTAAATTGTGTCTGTATGTGACTCTGGTCTGCATTCTTATTGAGAAAGAAAAGTTTTACTGCTCAGAGGCTGAGGGCTTCATACCTCTTCTGATCACAGTAGAGACTAAATAGACAACTAGGGCTGACTTTAAAAGCAGTCACCAACCTCTGGGAGTGGGACCAGGAAGGAGCAAACAAGGGAGTTGTTCTGGATTTTCAGAGGAAGTTTGGCAAGAATAAGGAAGGTGGGAACTGTGAAAATAAGGGAGAGGATCCAAGGAATGATGGAGATAATGAAGTTGCCTAGAAGCAGGTGAGCATGATTATTTTAGGGTAGAAGGTTTGTGTACAAGCAGGGCTGCCTAGTGCAAACAGGAAAGAAAAGATCCGAGGACTGGAGACACCAACGAACGCTTTTCTGAAACGGAAGCGTGTAAAAGAGGAGAGGGATGGACTAGCAATACAATTAAGAATTTGTATGTGCTTGCTGAGTGAGATGAGCTCAGGGAATAGAGACACTCTCTACAGAAGGATCAGCCTAAGAAGAGGATCCTGATTAGTGGAAGAAAGAGCTGAGATGATGTTTGCTGTATGCCAGTAACAGAAGTTTTGATTTCACTGACAAACTGTAGAGTCAGATAAATGGGCTTAGGGACATAACCGTAGAGCAAGCCTACTCTAAATACAAAGTTATTTCAGGTCAAATGCACTGTGACTGTCAGCAGTCTGAATCCTAAAGAGGGAAATGAAGCCTTAGGGCATCAGTAGCCTGTGGCTGAAGCAGCTTTTCTTTAAACTGGTTTTAGTCTAGACAATAGCCATGTGCTCTATAGCTGTAAACACATGTGGCTGTTAGACACATCGGAAACTGGGTGGTACGGAGGCTTCCCTGACCTTTGTTGTGGAACAGAACAGGCTGAAGAGGAGATTCATCAAATAGATCAATAGAATATGTCTCAATTTTTCTGAGTTTTGCTGAGTGAAAATTGTTACTAGTTACACCTGAATGAAACCTGAGGGGTACTTAAATTTGGGGGTTCTCTTGATTTACATCACTATAGGTGGAGAACAAACTGAGTCCATTGTCCAACTTGTCCTTTAAACCTCACATTACTAAGTTTCAATTATTCAACAAAGAGCTTTCTGTATATATGAATTTTTGATTTTTGAAGAAAATGTTGAAATGTCGAAAACTTGAAATTTCTTTGGAAGAGAGTATAGCCTCTGATAAGAGTCAAGCTCCTCCTATCTAAGATTAAACAAGGACACCTGAAGATATCTGCAAGGGTGTTAGTTGTCCTTTGAGACTCTACAGGGCAAAGAGACTCAAAAAGAACATTGAAAAATGGGAAGACTTAAGTTAAAAAAATAAGTTTAATCCAAAGTGTTTCAGGAGTTGAACATATATTAGCTATACTTTTATTTTCTTAGAAATTCTGGATGGTGTTTTTTATGTGTTGGAACCAACCAACCACTTTTAGGTCTTTTGCTGCAAAAGTGATAAGGAGGAAAAAACAAAGACAAGAAAGTAGGGTTTTTTTGTAGGCAGAGTAAAGAGGTGGAATTAGAGCCACTCATGTTACTGGGGTGTGTTTGTCCCCATCTGTCTTCCTTTCAGAGAGTGCTTGTGTGCCCTTCTATGTCCCTCAGACTTCTGCTTGTGTTTCAGAAATCTCTAACTGCCATGTTGGGAACATGGCAAAATTAGGAAGGTAGCTATCAGAAGGGGTTTTCTACTAATCTATCCAACAAACAAACCTGAACATGTGAACTTAGTTTTAGTGGCTTTGGCCAGCAACAACAAAAACTGTTTTGAAACCTTATAAGAGCTGCAGCTCCTGGGTTGGGTGAATTGGAGGACAGGAAATGCTTCTGAAAAGATAACAGCCTTAGACATGCTCAGAACGGGATTAATCATCCTACTCCAGAGAAGACTGAAATGCTGGTAGAAAGAGCTGTTCAGGTGAACAGCATCTGAAAACCATTTTGTAGGCTAACTCCATGAAACTGATGCGACCTCCTGTTGGAGCCTAATGAGCGCAATAAATTCCCAACGTTTGACAGAAGAGTGGTGCACAGTAAATCCACGTATCTTCTGTTCATGCTTTCTTGTGGCTTTATGGCTGCACCTCAAAGATAGATATCACCTGAGAAATCCTGAATCCTCAGATCATTTTGTTCCATCTTTCAATGAAAATGAAAAATTCCCCAAACGCAGTAGACAAAGGTTTGCTTTTATGGTTGTAAACAAACAGGAAATCTTAGTTGTGTATAAAGTCCTGTGTGCTATGCAAATAACTGTGAAAAGACGTATTTCCAGTTCACAACAAGTTACTTCGTTTCAGTGGTGAAGTTCCAATCTTTTTTGAAGTTAAAGAAATGATGGGCCAAACTGTAATAAATACATATCTTGAAATTGTTCTGGAGACACAAATTCTACTTATACACAATCTTTTGTCATTCAAAGCTTGAGTTAAGGGTGTGCAATTTTTGCACTGAATGTATCTCTTAATAGAATTGTCATTCTGCTTGGTTAAAGGCGATACAGTTGGAAAACGCACAAGCTATTGTTTACCAGCTGGGAATGTTTTTCTTGACCTGATAACCTCCAGAGTACTTCTTTGTAGTAAGAAAATCTTCAATATTCTCAGAGTAGATTTAAGTTAGAACATTTTCCTTGTTAAAGGAGAGGAAAAGGGAAACTGTCCACATTATGGCTTACTTTTATAGGTATCTTCTGAACCATACTTTCTTTTTTAAGGTACTGTTGTGGTTTTGACTGGGATAGAGTTCATTTTCCTCCTAGCAGCTGGTGTAGTGCTCTGTTTTGGATTTAGTATGAGAATAATGTTGATACCACACTGATGGTTTAGTTGTTGCTGAGCAGCGCTTACCCTGATTCAAGGATTTTTCAGGTCCTCATGTTCTGCCGGGTGCACGAGAAGCTGGGAGGGGGCACAGCCGGGACAGCTGACCCCAACTGGCCAAAGGGATATTCCGTACCATATGACGTCATGCTCAGTATATAAAGTAGGGGAAAAGTTGGCCGAGGGGCTGCTGCTCGGGGACGGGCTGGGCATCGGTTGGTTGGTGGTGAGCAATTGTCATGCATCATTTGCTTTGTTTTATTATTGTTGTTGTTGTTGTTGTTTATTATACTTTATTTCAATTATTAAACTCTCTTTATCTCAACCTGTATGTTGTCACTTTTACCCTCCTGATTCTCTCCTCCATCCCACTGGGGGGGAGTGTTCAATCAGCTACGTGGCTCTTAGCTGCTGGCTGGGGTTAAACCATGGCAGTACCAATTTCTGTTCTTCAGACAAAAAAAATTATAACATCTATATTCTTGATATAAGATTTTTAGATAAAATGCTCTGTTTAACAGCTTAGTACACCACTGACAAATTCCAATGTGTGCTATGTTTACAATGTGAGACTGGAGATACCTGTTAAATATATTACACAATGACAAATTGTATTGTTACAAACTCCAGCAATCAGTGTTCATCTGTATTTTCAAAAGCAAGATGGACTTATAAACTCTACACTCTCTCATAAGATTCTGAATAAATACATTTGTTTTCTGAGTAATTATATTGGGTTTTGACAGAAAGACTGATATTCCCTTGTATAACAAGGAAGCAACTTTTCCAATGCACTTAGTCCATTTGCACATCCCAATTAAAAAATACAGAATGAAATATAAGCATATCTTTTTTTATAGTTATATGTGAAAATATCAAATAATCCAATCAAGGCAGAACAAAACTTCCAATTATCTAACATAATTACATTCATTAATATGGTTTTATTTTAAAAGTGTAATTTTCTTGTCTCCGCTTAGAAAAAATTCTGAAAGTGGAGGGTATTAGAAGAGAAGAGGGCAGAGGTGAGGACAGTCAGTCTTATACTAGTCAGGTCTGACTACAACTCCCCATTCCTCGGTCTGGAGTCTGTCAAGTGTCCTAGACAGTTTTCTGAAACTTTAAGCAATTGTGAAGGAGAAATTGAGCCGTTACTCAACAGCATGAAATAAAGATGCTTCATCTTTGGTGCACGTTGTCCTATAGGTTTTGGAGCCATATGCTTTGTATGTGTGCTTTGTTTGACTTGTGGAGATATTCGACTGATGGCAAGAAAAATGCATGCTATAGCCTAGCAAAAGTTTTCCGATTATACTCTTTTGCAATTAGACTGCAGAGGTTTTTGTAGAAGGGAGCTCATTCATGCAGCCTAGTTTAGGTTTCACATAGTTATGTTTTGATGGCAAATGTTAAAATATTACAGAGAGGGGCGGTAGCATAAATCCTCCAGCAGTGAGTTAGTCTGCTGTGCTGTTAGAGTACACTATTTACATTTGCATGTCATTCTTCTTTTATTAATGTTTGGGGATGTAAGAATTAGATGAGCACGAAATCTGTTTAAAAAAAGAGTAAGATTACTTCCTTCAAGAGTCTTTCATTGCTATTTTAATAGCTTGAGGTCCTATGCAAGACGGTCAGATCTTACGCTGTAAGATGTGGGGAAACAAAGAATATTTCATCTCTTCCTTAAATCTTCTTGGCTTTGGTAACTTTGCAAAACTGAACAAAAGCTTTGTAGCTGTATTGTTTGATGATATTTCCAGAGAATGTGTGACTTTCCAACTTTTTTGTTGAAGGAAAGTCAGGAAATCTGACTGAATGCATTGTTACCTTTCAACAGCCTTCGTTTTACTTCTGCAAGAGTCCTGTGGCATTACTACCATGAAGCATCCTTGTCATTAAACTGTGGCAGGAAAAGAAGGAGCAGGAAAGGAAGACAAAGGGTGACTGTGATCTGAAGATTTCCCTGGAGAAGATGAGCAAGGTGGTGTTTGCGCTGCTGGAAGATGGAATCAGAAGAATGTCTTTGTTTTTAGGATGTTGGGCATGCTCTAATTCTGTCATCATCAGCCAGGTGAAAAACATGCTGACACGCTTTGAACTACCGCTGACAGGATCAAAGGGCACTGGGGTCACAGCGCGATTAGCTGGCACAAGGGCACCTTTGGTAACCAGCCGTGTTACTAGTGCAGTGCGTTAATTTGTGTGGAGCATTAACATTGGTATTATTTATGATATTTTTAAATTTTTGCTAGAATTCTGTTTTTAGTATTGTATGTTAGGGTTGCTCTTTTTATTACTGTATTTTAGGGTCACATTATGTTGTGCAACCATCCAGATGGGTGGAACTACAGACAGAATAATTTGGCTTTTAATGCATAAAGGAAAGCCTACCAGAAAAATTACTGAATTCATGGTGTGTTCCTCAATGTTTAAATATTGTGGAAGAGAACGAAAAAATATGTTTAAAATCAGTGTAGTCTTTGTGCTTTTATATTTTTGTGAAGGAGATGGTTTGTTTTCTGATGATATTTCAGATGTTCTTGTTATTTTGTGGACTTCTTTTCCAGCTGCGCTAATACCAAGCTCCTTTACATTTTCTTCGGTCTGTAGATGCTCCAGGGAATACTCAGTTTCACAGCTATGCATGTGCCTCCTAGGCTGTACTGTGGAAAAAAGTGTGCATTATATTTTCTTTTGAAAAGTCCATGTGTTTGATCGTGAAATGACTTCGAGGTGTTCTTTGTAGATTCTTTTATAGGTCCATGTCCGTGACCTGATACGCCCTAAAAGAGAGAAGCAGGTAGTTAGCCCTTTATTAGCTCTGTATGTCTATGCAGCAAAAGACTACAATCAGTCACCGCATTATTAAAACAGTCTCAACTGATCATTCAAGCATTTTACTTGTGCATAAAACCACGACTGGAACATTTGTAGCTATTCTCCCCTAGAAATCCTCCTCCGGTCTCTCTTCTGGCAGACAGCAGCGCTCTGGGTTTCAGCCCTTGGGCTTAGAGCCGCGACATTTCTGGCCAAGTTATCCCACCTTTCCTTATGGTGCTGTTTAAAAGCTGGTTCAACCATTTTGCCACCATTGTTAGTTTGCTTAACAAATCCTTTAATCCTATTCATAGTTTCTGTTAGAGAGTGAGGTCCTGATAATCCCTTTGGGCAAATTTGCTTTCCTTTTATTATCTCGGCTGGTGTTCAGTCCTTCCTGAGTGGCTGCAAGCCATAAAAATATGGTGAATTTTTAGCTAATTACAGAGGCAGTGATTGAAGGATTTTTCACTTTGAATTTTACTTTTTCTGTCAGTAAATATGAACTCAACAGGGCATTCTGCATGGCTTCATTGTGGGCAGTCCAATAATCCACACGCTTGCATCTCCAGTTAGAGGAGGGTAGTCTATAACTTCAATGAGGGCTTGGAAATCTCTTCACAGACAGAAAGCATAATATCAGAACTAGAGGATTTTAGAAGAGGCCATGTTTACACATCATATTACTGCTTTGCTGGCAGTAGATCCAATTTAAGTAAAAGTCTCCAGCTTCTTAGAAAAAATAATATCTTCTCAGCTGCTCTACAATCTAAATCTTGACATTATCTGGCTTTAAAAATAACTGAATATAAGCAAAGTTGTCTTTGGTTTGATTGTTTTCACCTGTACCATTTGATACCTTTGAAGTGCTGCCATGTGCATAGTTCAATCACCACCACCGATGGGGGAGGATTGGAATAGAGTTGAATGTAGTAACCTCTTACAGCAGGTCTGTCACTGACAGAGTAACTGTGGCTTTGGGGCTGTGACATTCTTTTGGCAAACTACCAAAATGATCTTCTGAGAGAGGCAAATTTGGAGAAACAAAGATGTTCCAAAATCTGTGGCTCTTGATTAAAAATACTTTCATTCAACAAGACGTCGTCTCTTTTTGAGATTGCCATTGTCTAAATGGGTTCTGGAGGACGGATTAAATGTTAAAAGTAGTAGTTTAAGGAGTGAGCAACTCTGCTGAATAATGTGCTGCCTGCAAATATCCTGTCAAAGAATAGAAATTTCACCCAGGAAAATGTGAAACTTTTTCCATGGCAAAGAGTGGCTTTGCATTAAGAAGGCGGCAGCAATGCCTCCCTGCCAGAGAAGCCAGGAGGCCCTTATCAGCGTCATTTGCTGCCAAGAGGGAGGAAGTGGAGCTGACAGGAGCTCTCCCGACAGACAGCTGTCGGCCACCAGGACACATGCTGTTGGTCTCTCTAAATAGAGTCTTTTTTCCAGGGGATGCATTGTAAAATTTCAAGCTTTGCTCTTTTTCGTTTTTCTAGCATGCGGGCTGTTGGCAGTGTAATATTCATCGCAATTTTGTTGTCTTGGCAAAGAATTCAAAAGTGTTTGTATGCCTCAGTGGACCAGTGATAGACTAATGATATGTAGCAACAGTACATGTTTGTTTTCTGCACTGCAGTCGTTTCACAGGTACCATGCTGGAAAATGAGATCGCTGTTTGAATCCACTCTCGTAGCTGAGTGCGGATAGTGCTGCTTTCAAGGCAGGTAGCTCACACCTACAGTGGAGGGAGCCGAGGGAAGACCTGGCAGTTTTTGCAAGACCATTCTCCCAGTGGAGTTTTCCTATTGCCTGGAAAAATATCTTGAGCCATAACTGTGATTGCAGAGGATTTCATTGACGGGGCTAGGCTTGGAAGTGCTAAGAGTGCCCCCAACTAAGAGTTAGCTGACAGCTAATCTTCTGACAAAATGTTGTTGCAATTGTGCTGCAGAAGTCTCTTGCACTTTTGAACAACTGGGGGTCCACAGATGCTGCCTTCAGCACAGAAACCTGAAGTGCTTTACCTGAATGCACTCTGAAATCAGTTTGAGCTTTCTGGAGAGTGCTATAGGAAGCAAAGCACAAGAAAAAAACCCAGAAAATATATCCTGCCAAAAGCTATACCTGTGCAGAAAAACTTTCTACATATGTTTGGCACAGTGCATTTCCTGCCTGTAAAACTTATCTTATTAGAATAAACAGCTGATTAATGGAGACAGAAATGTATTTTTTCCAACTAAACTTTAATGCGTTTTTCCAACTAAACTTTATTGCATTTTTCCAACTAAACATTAATTCCGATGGAAAACAGCATTGGTTTATTAAGAACAAAACTGCCAGTTTTTCCAGACATTTTTGTGTAATTCTATGGCATCAGAAGAATTGAAGAAGATAGTAAATATGTAAAGCTGGCAAGTTATGAAAATGAAATAGTGAAACATACTTTTCAAAAGCTATGAAGAATTATAGTCTCAAAACTATCTAAAAAAGCTTGATTTTTGACCTCCCTTTCTCTAATAGCGCATGTGCTGGTAATATTCTCAGAGCTGGTTTCCCTTTTAAAGAGATCTGAAAATCTGGTAGCTGTTACTACAGCTGTGTAAAAAGGAGATTACAAAAAGTTCTTCCCTGGAACATGAAAATTTTGTATGATACTTTACATTCAACTGACCTTTTTTTCTGATTTCAGATTTATGGTTTATGAGTTTTGTTGTTTAAAAATTTAAGGCAATTTGACAATAAAAAAAGTAGACAAGGAATCTGGAAATATCAAGATGCGTTGCTCAGGGCATAGAAAGAGCGTCTGCACTGGAAGTCCAAAAGCAGCGATTATTTCAATAACCAGGCCTCCCTCACCTGGGTTGAGACTCCTGGGCACCGCACAAGAGGTTTGACCAAGGAGCTGAGGCTGAATTTTCCACACGTGGGTAAAGGCTTCACCTTTTCCATTCCTGTCTCATAGGTCAAAGGGCCCAGTTGGCACATACCCACGTAAAGTTTTTTGAATTGTTGAGTGTAGTATTGTAAAACTATCCCAAGAATGTCACACAATGTAATTTCCCAGTTTGGGGTTTTTTTTTTTAAGGGGAAGTGAGAGAGTTAAAAATACAGGTATATTTTATAGTACAGTCAACCACACTATCAAATTACTATGACGTCATCACTGACACTACTAGTCTCCTGTAGAACACGTGAAAGAAAGAATTAACGTCCTCTTATGAGCTCACTCAAACTGAATGTTTTGTGAGAGAAGGTCCTTATGACATGCAGAGAAGTCCTTCTGAAAGTTTGTGGGGTTTGAGTTCTGGCATTCTCAGGAAATGCTGGGAGGAGATCGGGTACAGTGGTACAAATTTTGTTGGAAAACCACCCAGCCAAATAAATATTTAACCAAATTAAACACCTGTTTGACTTGACCACTAGGCAAAACCATATTACGTTCCAGGCTAGCCCTATTTTATAACTGCTGCAGGTCTGGCATTGAAGGCGATGCATGGAGGAAGAATGGGGATGTATTCTGTTCATGTGCCAGGCATAATCCTCAGCCTTAAACATGTGCAGCATGATAATATTGTATGGCATGTGACATCTCCACTGGAATTCTGCTGAGGATACAACTCACTCTAAGCGTGGTCACTTTGGGTTATGTTCTTCCAGGTTCATGTTTCAAGTCATGGAGACAACCAGGAGACTACAGCTGCAGAACACAGAACACCCTCTGGAAGGAGAGAATGCAGATCTAAACACTGCCTGCAGAGACACCTACATACCTTGCGGGGGGAAGAATAGCTCCTTAATTATAGACATAATACAAACACATCTTCAGGGAAACACAGAATTTACTGCAGAGGAGTGTCAGTATGATATAATCTACATACATTAATTGCTAGGTAATATTTTTAAATTATGCAAATAACTAAACAAACTACAAACACGCTGCAGCCTTTTAACGAGGACTCAAAGATCTATGACACCTTGTAGAAAATTCAGACAAACACTATTTAGAAGTGATTGTGCCTCTACGTTATAATTTTTTAATCCTTTTTATTTTTAAGAAAATTTCAAAGGAACTGCAGTCTTTGTT
This sequence comes from Sula dactylatra, assembly GCA_013389905.1. Classification (NCBI taxonomy): domain Eukaryota; kingdom Metazoa; phylum Chordata; class Aves; order Suliformes; family Sulidae; genus Sula; species Sula dactylatra. The sequence continues at coordinate 62,478 of WEKW01027863.1, forward strand.
CTCTGAGGTCTATTTTTCAGAAGCCTGCATATAAATTTCTTCATGGTCAATCCAAACTGCACATGAGAGCTGTCGTTATTCAGGTAAGCTGTTACATAGGTGGATTTTTCAAAACTTTTAGTGATAAACTATTTTTCTATTTTTTTTTTTTCCTTTTCAGTTTTCCCCTTTGGTACACTAATCTTCTCCGCTATACTTATGCTGTACCCCAAGCGCAAGCATTACATGTCCTAATAGACAAAGTACCACTGGCAGGAGGCAACATTTCCACCAGTTGAAGCTTCTGGACGCCTCTCAAATCTCATTTGAACAGCATATGGAAATCATCCCACAACTAGCTATATTTTCTGGAAATGAATTTCTAAGGAAAATGAAGTGTTCTCTTTGAAACTTGGGAAGGGGAGATAAGGAGAAATAGAATATAATAAAACATAGGGAAAGACACTTATCAAAACCCCTTGTGATCTGGTTTCTATGCTTCCCTGTTTTAATTCAGCAATTATTTTTTTATGCACAGCAAATCCTTTTATTGGATATTTCTTGTTCTTTAATGACTTCACTACAGGGTTGCATGGGTCGATAGGAATGCTTTCTTCAAAAGCCATTAACATGGTTCTTGACTGAATGCAGTCCAGGCATGTTAATCACCATTATTCTTCAAGAATGTCAGACTACTCAAGTTTTCAATATGTGAATTTCACGTCTAAGAATCGATGTGTTCGTGTTTATATACAGGATCAGGTGCCTTGCTGGAAATTACGGTACGTTGTTAGCTTAAAGATGTGCTGTAGAAAATTTAATAAAGATAAAGAAATCTCTTTAATGTTGGCAAAGACTCACCCACTACTTGCTTATAAACTGAAATTAAGATTATAGCATCATCTGCACCTTTCTTACCCAGATGATAGTACAATTCAAAGACACATCCACTTCTTTCCATAAAATGACCCTTCTCTGACTCTAAGACATGCACATTAAAGAGAAACTTCACATTTTTTGGTGTGATTGCATCAGAAGAACAGATACAGTATGATTGATGCAAGTGGGGTTTGACAAAGAGCAACTCTACAGAAACTATACAAAAATTTCCTCCCATATTTCCTCTCAACTGTTCTGCCACTTTGATGAAATGGTAATCTCTCTAATCCATTTCTCCAGCTAGAAAAGTGTTTCAGAAACATACCCTTCCCTGCAGTTATTACCATGATGGAACATTTATTATCCAGCAAATGAGGCATCGCATCCCCTGATAATTCTCCTAAAAGATTTTAGGAATAACTGCCCTCTCTTGTGCATATCAATGATCAATTAAAATATGAAAAAAGTCTTGTATAGTCTGTACATACAAGACAGGAGGCAAACTCTTTCGCTGACCAATAGCCAGTGCAGAAATTGGTTAAATCTTGTGTGGGCAAATTTCTACCTTGTGCTGAGGGGTGGTCTGACACACCCCTTACACCCTAAACCGTTGAGGCTGTGGATTGTGGAGTCGTGAATTATAGTTTTCACATTCATGAGCACCGGTCAATTTTTGCCTTGAAAAATATGTCTGTAATGCACTAAATGATTGTGGCTTCTGGGCCCGTGTATTCCTGGGCTGTTGTAGGAGGGTGAGAAACACAGCTAGAAAAAAACGTAGTACAAAAATCACCAGTAGGCTTTGTACAAAACCGGTCCCTGTTTAACTATTTGCTTTATCTTAAAAAAAAGGTAGATTACAAGGACTAAAACTGCATGGGAACTCTAAACCCACCACACTGCTTTAGGAATCTTTTTCGTTCAGTTACTTACATTTTTGTTTAGTCAGCTTAAAAGGATGCAGGTGAAACTCAAGGTATTCATCAGAGAACAGAGAGAAAAGTTAATTTTAATGTTAGCGGGTTTTCTATGTTTGAACACTGTTTTTTATGAAATTTCCTAAGAGTGAGGTGAGAATATATTTGTTGAGTGGCATGGGTTGTTTGCCTGTCTTCAATCTCATTTTATTTTATGTGTATAGACATACATATATGTATATATGTGTGTGTGTGTGTACCTGCTATATGCAAATGCATTCAAGTGCAGATCAGGTACTGTTTGTTAACTGACCAATTTCTTTATTGGTTTCCTTAGAATATTGTTTCCTCATATCCATATGATATCTCTGCCCTTCACAAGTAGCTTCAGAAGTGTCTAGCTTTTGTGGCACTAACTAAAGCAACCTTACTGAATTACTGTTCTGTCCAAGAGAAGTTTTCACATACAGTTGACTATTACCATGAAAATACAAATTTTGAATAGCAATGATTCTTAAAAGTCACTGTTGCAGATTCCCTTCCTTCCCATGGCTGATCATTAAAAATAAATTTCAATTATACGGACCAGTACAAAACCATAATTGCATAATAAGGAAATTTAAGTTCTTTATTTTAGCATTTTGCTGCTGGCTTTTCTTTCCTTAAGCTCAAAAGAAATTGGCAATTTCTTTGCTTTTTTCTGTAGCTAAGGCAATAGGTTACATGCTGTTATTTATATTTTGCACACTTACAAATTAATGTTGGAACACTGTTGCTACTGCCTCTTCAACCAGTACGTTAGGAACCATCTTGCATTCCATACTTGCAAATATGTAATGTTTGTTACAGAATTTTGCAGAATACACTGTGTACGGAAGAAAGACCTGTTCCTGAAGAAATGTTTTATTCAGCAAAACTTGCCCAACTTGAGCATTTTCCAGGTAAAGGATCTGCTTCAGTGATTCCTAAGTTCTGGGTTTTTTTGGGGGGTGGGGTGGTAGTGGGGGGTGTTCCTAAATGTTACCTGTTTGCTTATACACTGTGAATTAAGTGACCTAAGAAAAGGCTGCTGAGTCAAAAGTGCTTTATCCCACTGTCATTCGTGAGAAGGGAACAAACCCTAAAACAGTAGTCAGGTTGGAATCAGATTTACCTGATAATGCCAAAAAATATATTTTATAAAAAAAAATATTCGTATGTAGTGCGAAAAAAAAACCCCCAAATGATCTCAAATCCAAATAGTTACCATAGTAACTCATGTTATGGTATATTATTTATGGACATATTGCACACAGAGAGTATTCATAATGCCTTGCTTTTTTCAGAACGTATGTTTCTGGTTGTTCACATAACATTTCCATGGCTGAGTGAAAATGCCAGATCTTTTCATTTGCAGCAAGCTAACATTTCTCTGCACTCTCAAAAAACAGAGTGTGATGTATTTTTGAGATCACTGGAAAAAATAATAGTTTATTTTTATTGTATTCAGAGAATCAGTGTAATGCTGCAAAGTAGTGCTACTCATTTCTTTTTTCTCACCCTGCCGTCTCTTAGGGAGCGAGGGGCAGGGGGGTTATGCTGCAGCCACAACAAGTAGTAGCTCCAGACCTGCTGAGAGAAGGAAATGGCTCTTCATAAAAAACACCCATTGAAACCACTGAAAAGAAAGCAAACAAACTATCAGATGGCTGGTTGTACCATAGTTTTTTTTATATGCTTTTTTAATAGTGTTGCTTATGCTGTGAACGTGTAAATTAGGCAGACTGATTTGTTAGCCTGTGTTTGTGAATTTACAAACTCATTTTAATCTTCAAGGATTATATTCAGACACGTATTTACTAAAATAAATATCTATGCTCTTGGTAAAAGTAACTTCCTGTTCTTTCTGCTCACATGTTGAGTCACAAAGAGCAGCTGGATACTGTACTGCTGAGGAATATGAATGAAAGTGGGTCACCTGGCTTTGAAAATCCCAACCAGGGGCCAAACTAGGTTCTCTGTCTCTCTGCTCTCTCCTCCTTTTTATACAAATATTGTCTTAAAAACCATTAAGATAGATGTTCATGTAGCTGCATGCAGAAGAATGCTATCGAATCAAAGGGAACGGTGGGAATCTGCAAATCTAGGTCATTCTGCAATGCTTTGTCTTTGAAGTTCATCTCGTATGTGCACCGTATTGAATATTTGGATGTAAATATTTAGTCACTGCAGTTGATTAAGTTTACTTAACACCAAGTATTTTTCCAAGTTATCTAATTTCCATGTTACAAGGAGCAAGCTTTTCCAGATGAGGTATTCCTGCCAGTAAGTGCCACCTCTTCACAAACACAAGCGTAGCTATCAGTAGATATTCCCTTTTGTGCCTGTCATTTTCATCATTTTTCATCCATAACTATTCTGAACTCAGTTTATGTCATTTACACATAAAGTGTATGACACCTAAATGCCATAAATCATGCATATGTATCACTGCTGGTGCAAATTTACATCTGTAATTGTCTATTCTTGCAAACTGTCGTTGTTATGAGGTTTTGTTGGAGATTGGCTGAAGAACGTGACCCGCTTCACCCATCCTCTATATGCAAATTGTGTTCTGTCCCCTAATCTTTCTATTTGAAAGGCTATTAAATGTTATAGAAGACAAATTAGGTAAAAATCTACACTGATGAAAGAGAAATATTGCATATGTGAAGAGCATTTGTCAGTGCTGCGTTTTATTTCAGCTATGAATGGACTTCTATGAAAATATATTAATATTTTATTGAAAACAGCCCTCTACACTTTATTGCCTTGACCATGCAATTAGCCTGCTAATGGGCAAAAATGGGTGTTTTCCCATATAGATTTTATTTCCATCAGCATCTACCTGTATCCTGGTACATTCTATTGATAAATATTTTTGTAATTCTTCACTTTTCCATTGGAAAAGAAATTAGCAATAATCACTGGCCTGCATGCTAAGGAACAGGAGAAAAACTCTAGACAAAGAGCCTCCAAATACAGTGGTTGTCGTTGTACACATCTGAGATTTTTCCCACCAGGCATTTTTTTTTATAGGGAGACAGGCAGTTGAGTCAGGGGTAGGGATAATTTTTGCCCATCCACTGTCTAATCATTGATGCAGCTTCTCTGCCAGAAACTCTCATAATTGCTGAGAGGGAGGGAGGAGAAAAAGATTCATGTGTAATCCAGGATTCTTTTATTAAAATGTCACTATATAATAATTCAGTAGTAAACAATTATAGTGAGACCAGTCTTCTCATAATGGCTACATATATTTTTTTTCCAATTGAAAATGCTAATGCTTAAATAAATCTGGTTTGGGTGCTGTGTTATGCAGTTGGAACATGTGATCTGAGAGCTCATACACATGTTACAGATTTTTACTTCAAATATTTTGAAACATACTCTACCAGGATCCTCGAAGTGAAAATTTTTATTGCCTTGCTGCTGTTTGTATCACATTTTTTAATGCTTGCTCTTCCTCCCCTGCCTCCAATCTTTGAAGTAGAGCATCTCTGTAGCTAGCTGATACAGTTCATGGTGATTTTGAAGGTGGGGGTACCTGCACTTATTTGGAGTATGTAGCTAGCCATCCAGACTCCTAAGAGCCATTTTAGAGCATGGCTGTTGCCAGCTGGTGCATTTTTCTCACGCACTGATGGGCATTACTTATTTTTAACACAACTGTTTTCTAAATGATAAGAGGAGAAAGAAGGAACTGGTGAGGGTAATGCACAAAATTTCAAAGAAGCCAACAATTAACTGATTATTAAACATTGAGGAAAGAAAGGTGAAGGGAAGGATTGAAAGATGAAAAAAGAATGAGATAAAATAACTGAGTTGAAAGGACATCCATTCACTTTCTGCCTTATAATATCAGTGCTTAACAGACTCCAGGAAAATGAAACAGAAAATGAAACACTAGGTTTACAATTCCACAAATAGAAATAAAGGTCATACGAAAGTGAGAAATTAAAACAACGTGTTGGCTGTACATGTGTGTCAATTTGCAGTTGATTTCTGACACCTGACACGTTTGCTTCCACACTCCTGGATAAACCACCTGCCAAGACCTTTTTTTAAAGCCAGTTAACTTGTATGGCACTTGTGCTTTTAAGCCATCCTTAGCGACACGTTTTGGGTTTTTTTGGCATAATAATTCTGCTTCTTGTAGCACCCAGTGTTTCAGTCTTCACAGAAAATCGCTGAGCTTCTCCGACATGTTTTTTCCAAAGCGATGTTGTCCTCCTCACCACAAGAGGAGTTCTAGTCCACTTCAATATGTAATTGGAAAAGCCTAGCAGAGCTCATAGAAATCTTACTGGCGACCCTCTGAAACTGCTGTTTCATCATGTTAAAAGGACTCTTATGCAAAAAAGTCTACCAAATGTGTTCAAGAAAGCACATTCTTTCTCATATGAAACTTCGTAGGATTGCTCAGCAGCTGGTGTACAATCTGAAAAAGGTTCATTCTTTTATTAGAAACACATAACGTTGGCATTCCCGTTACTGCCAGAAAAGGTTATGCCCATATGAAGCAAAGAGAGGGAAGGAAAGAAGATAGGAAGTTTCTCGGCTTTCCACTTCTATGAAATAATGTGACTTGAAGAAAAACATAATTAATGTTCATTATATTAAGGGAAATATCTTCTGTATTTTGGATCATCTACTTCCAAAATAGACTGGAAGATTTTTTGACTTGGTGAGGTTTTCTTGTTATATTTTGGACATATGATCTGTTCATTGAAATCAATTAGTTGAATGCTGGCATTTCATATGTTCAGGAGGGCGAGGGGGAAAACGAACAAACAAACCAAAACCCCAGACCTTGAAGGTGCAAGGTTTAAGTTCCATTTTAATTGTTTGCATAGTTCTGCTTTTGTGGTCATCTTGACCAATTTGGTAGATAAAAACCAGTTTAGCTTCACTGTCCTTGACTTTGCCACCTACGAATCTGTTACCAAATATAAAGTTTGTAATTGCAAAAGGAAAGCATGCCAGTAAGAAGTAGGCCTTTTAAATTCCGAATAACAGGTGTGCACTTAGTTTTCTCATTTCTTCTTCCCAGTTTCCTTTATTTGCCATACAACCGATGAAAGCCAAAGTGTAGGTCTTTACCTGAATTAAATTAATTAGGTGACCCTATTAAGTTATACATACTGAACTGATTTTTGTGTTATATGTCTAGCTATGCCATTATAAAATCATGGAGAGTATTTCTAGGGTGCTGCTTCCTATGACATGCAGAACAGCTCATTTTATGATCTTGATACTAAATGAGCAAGCTGCAATATAGATATAACCATGTTTATCTCATATTGACACATTTTCCACCAAGTTAATCAACCTCATTACCCTTGCCACACATTTTCCTTATGTCAGTTAAACTATCTCTAACCTCCGCAAACATAGAGATTAGCATCAGTACCATACTCTTAGGGCTAAATTATATTTACGTAGGACACTCCTTTATTCTCCCTCTGACACACAAAGGCATCTAGCCTTTCAGCATGGCAAGCATAAACATGCTGCACTGCCAGGACATGGCGAGAGAGACGAGGGTGAGGATGGGGCCATGAGCCTGCCAGGCTGTATTCCAGGAAGGCTATGATCAGTAGTGGATACAAAGTATAGTGAAGGGCATCCTTTCTTCAGGGTTGTCAGGATCTTTTTGTGCCTCTAATCAGGTAGGATTACTCATACTCCTGCCTAGTGTTATGCAGTCTCAGGATCCATAATTGATCCCTTAAGGTTCAATTTTATCTGCACATAATGTGAAGACAAGTTATCTGAAATGCTACCACTATCTTAATTTTGCCGTACACCAGTTCCTCAGTTGCAGCTATCTTGCACTCTGTTGTCAATCTGTAGTTAGATTTGGGCCCAATCAGTTCAAATACAAATGTCCTTGCTTAATCACTTAGATCTAATTTAGCTACCTAGAGAAATGACTATTAACATTAATCACTTAACTAATCGGCATCTTTTCAGGGTGTCTGAATGTGGATGGTAGGTAGAACCTTCCTTCCTGAAGGCAGATGAGTTTTGGAGTATTTTGGCCAAGCATATGAAATCCCAAAGTCATGTTGTCTTCACTGGTGGTGCAACGATGCTAGGTTAAGACAGACAGGAGATGAAATTCTGTGACCTTTTAAAAACAGGCAATTACAGTTGCTGGGAAATTAGCATACATGAAAATTTTGTAGAATTGCATATTTAAAACTCTATGAATGGATTAACATCGATACTACCATTCCCCTGCATGTACATTTAGCACAGATTAAATATGTTTTAGATCTTCTGAAATGTCTTTGCAAAGCTGCGTGTTAATCTGGATGTTTTCCATATTCTACTTTTAGTAGATAAAATGAAGTGTCAGGTTAAATAAAGTGTTGATGCTGTCACCAACAGCTTTTATTAAGGTATTAGGAACCAACCCCAGGAAGGACTGATTTCTGTCTCATCTGCTTTAATGTGAATCAGAAATAAGCCATGTAAAGGTAAGGGGTATGTTAATAGAGTTAAGTCAGTGTAAAATTAGCATGAAAAGACAATGAAGATGTAATATTGAGTCACTAGTTCAGAGCAAAATACAAACCCTGTTAAAAGCAAAAATTCTCATGGCTGTTGCATCTGGAAGCAGGTGCCATGCAAGTTATTCCTCTGGTTCTGTTCAAACCAACCATTGGGACACCCTTGTATTTTGTGTAACTTGAATATTCATGTCAGGGGACTGAAAGTATTTGAGTGCTAGAAATTGAAAAGGGTTACCCGTTCTTAGGAGTTATCTCAGGAGTTCTGAAAGGCTGTCTAAACTCGTCACGGTGTTCCTAGAATGCGTAAGTATATTTCGTTAGCCAACTATACATGACGGTTTAATATGACTATGCTCTGTTGTCTTCTGCATGACATGGCACGGCAAAGTGTTAAATCTTTCTGGTTGTGGTGGATGGATATAGGAAGTCACAAAACTGGCAAATGCATCTCAGTATTGTAAGATCTGAATTAATAGACTCTTAAGGTAAGAAAGGACAAGCTCCTGCATATCCAACTGCATAACTGGTGCTTTTTTATCCTGGCTAGCTTGAAATGGCTATAGATACGTATCTGGTCAAGTCACAGAAGCAAAACCTCTATTGCAAGGCATTACCTTCCTTGCAGGTTCCTCCTGCTGCAGAGGACTCCCGTGCATGTGCGGCTGATTACAGGTCATCCTCTTCTCTGGGTTCTTGCCTGTGGGACGCAGGGAGGCCGTGACTGCGTACGTGTCTCCTGCCCGTGCCATGGCAGGGCTGCAGGTGGAATCCGCCGTCTTCACTTCACCTCAGAATGGCTGCTGTAGCTCCCTGGAACTGCAGCCCGAACCATAGAATCATTTAGATTGGAAAAGACCCTTAAGATCATCAAGTCCAAGGGTTAACCCAGCACTGCCAAGTCCACCGCTAAGCCATGTCCCTCAGCACCGCACCTACACGTCCTTTTAAATACCTCTAGGGATGGTGACTCCTCCACTTCCCTGGGCAGCCTGCTCCAGTGCTTGATAAATGGAGATATTGATATAGCATCTAAGTACAGTTGCTCAGATGAGGGCTATATCTCCATGCTTCTGTTTCACCCTTCCATAAGCTGATGCAGAGTGTACTAGTTCCTCTAATTGGTCAATAGGGGGAGAAGCCAGGACTTGGTCTGGCCCGACTGCTAAAAACCACCTGGTGCTCATGTTGCGTAGCTCACATCCTTGTTTCCTGTTTCAGTGCATCATGATTACGATTCTAATGGGTTTATTTTAATCATGAGGAGAAACATCAGACAGCTAATATGATTGATTACATATTCCAAGAGCATTTGTCTTAGATTTGGCATTTCTGCTATCTGTCTCCAGAATGCCCCTGCCTGCTTGACAGCAGCCTGTCAGTGCTGTTATGATTGCTGTATGCGGTGACTTTAACTGACAGCTTTTCCTGCAGACCTGGAGAGCGATCGGTCTGCACTATAATTACAGCAACACAGAATAACTTAACACTTGCCTATGGCCCTGTCAATTATGAAAGGATGTAGTATCAATACGTATTGCAGTCTGGTGCTGTACCATTTAAGTATCAATACAGAAGGCGAAAAGTAAACAGTGGTGACCAGCTTTACGCATACCTTACTTGCTTTTGAAGCTTTTATAGCTGCTTTTACAAATAGCTCTGCAGGAAGATCAAGAGCTGTCTTTGTAACTATAAGTATTCTTGAAGGTACCTTAAGTACTGAAATAGTGGTAAAGAAATCCAGTAATGCTAAGGACTTTCTTAAACTGTCTTTCAAATCTGTGAAGGCAAAGGTCAGGTGAGGTTGTGGTTTATTATTATTAATGAATATAGGAACAAGAGAAGGTATTGGGGTTTCATTCAAAACACATAATATTTTACAGCTGAGTTTCAAGGCATCTTCTTTTTCTGAACCTCTAGTATGGGTGACTTGACCCTGGTTTTATTGATTAAACTTTTATTCTTCCCCAATGAATAATTTAAGTTATGAGCAGTAGTCTGGCATGATTAGCAGGAGCCTATGGGAGGTTTTAAAGTAATACACTGTGTGCTCCTCCTTCTGCATTGGATTCCTTCTGCATTGTGCCACTCTGATTAGGTTGAAAACTTTATATGAGACTTCATAAGTTGTTTAGCAATTCTTTTCCTTGAGAGACCCAATAAAATACCAAAATCTTTTCTCTGATGCAGGAGAAGAGTTGTTATGGAGCTGGTTTTGGTTCCCTGCTTGTCAAGTCACTCTCTAGCCTTGCTGGAGTTTCTTATTTGTGCCCATGGTTTAGCTGATCTAACACAGGCGTATCTGCTGTGCTACGGTAAAGCATCACCATGACCTTTATATCCCCCTGAATGCAGCGTGTCAGTCCTGTGGGTCGGGGAGAAGGGCAAGGCCCGTGCACCCAGAACGCTATTGCAATGAGAAATCATGTTATATCACAGGGAATTCTTCTACAGGTGACTTAGGTAAACTCGTATTGTAAGCTGCATAGCGCAAAGGCCAATATTCTGACTTAAAACCTGGCCCTTAATGTAGTTCTGAGATTCTGTGTTTGTGAAGAGTTGATTTTATGTTGCGCATAATGATTGTTATTCTCTCACTAAGGTTTTTTTTATCCTCAGATGCTCCTTCGGGTCACAGTGATGCACCATGGCATTGGTTTGTGAGGCCTGGAGACAACTGGGGTTCACTAGTGCCTGTGTGACTGTGTTATATGTAAGAAACAGAGAGGTACGTACAGGTGGCACGGACTGAAAAACAATCTGAAATTGTAAATGATATCTGGAAGTGTGACTGGAGAAAAATAAAACAAACCACCAACCCAAAACCCAAACAAATAAAATCCCCTACCACAAAACCATGAACTGCAGCAAAACTGGGGAAAAAGACCAAAAGTAATTACACCGGCTCCCCAGAAAACAGGTGTTTTTAGCTACAGAGCTGTATTGGCTAGCTTGATGCTAATAATCCCGGTGTGGAGGCTGTATGAAGGAAATCAGTTCCTGGTGGCTGCAGCTGCTGTGTCCGCTGTGGGCCACTACACAAAAGGTCCCACGGCCTCGCTCTAAATGCTGTTTCCAAAACACTCTAGTGCCGAACACAGCTGAGGGTGTACTCACAGCCCGGTTGTCCTCCCCTTTCTGTCTGCCTTTGACTTCCCCCCTCAGCGTGGCAGGCACGATCCCCTTTGCCCTCTGCAAGAGGGGGAGATTCTCGCCCAGGTGCTCCGACCCCTGCGACGATATGGAGCCACCGCTAATACAAATGGAGCGTTCCTGGTGGCCGTGCCACACGTGCACAGGCGCTCAGACCATAGGGCAAGGGAAGCAAAGAACGTGGTCTGCTGCCTCAGGCAGGCTCTGTCTCCTGGCCGCGAGGAAGAGGAGAAAGAGAAGGAGACACAGTTCCCTGGGACCTAAGTGCTGTTACGGGAGGGAGCACTCCCATATCTTTTTCCTTTTCTTTATTTCAAATGATGATTGCATCTGGGTTGGTCATTTACATATATATTACAGTGTCTGCCTTATTACGAACTCCGCATTTCTTAAATATTTTGTAGAATAGTTAATTTAGGAAAACTTTTGAAATCTTATATTAGGGTTTTTTTCTAACAAAACAGAAGTATATATTTAATGAAAATATAGTACATTTTTCCTGCAAGCTGTTTAATGCACTGGCATATTTCAAGCACTAGAACTTGGCAGTCTCCAGATGGATTCAGTTTTAACTCAGTCTTAAGTGGCATCTTGTTAAATATTTTTAGTCATTTTTAGATCCTGCAGCTATTTTGGGTTAAAATCTGCCGTAGCAGAAACACATACCAGAAGACAGTTATTAGGGTAATCCCAATCTTAACATTTCAGCATTAATCTGAAGGTGGGATCAGACAATATGCTTCAATAAGTCTTCCCTGGGAAGATGAAATGTTGTTAATAAAGGGAAATTGCATCACGTGAAAGTTAAGATAGGATAATCCTACCTCTATCCACCTAAAAGTTAGGAGGCTAGAACAAGAAAAGGCAATGGCATGTCCGTATCTCCTAACCTTCATCTCACCTATAGTATCTTCACTGTCCCATTTATAAGGTTAGCGCTTTAGAACAGATTTCAGAGAACAACGTGCATCCATTTTTTTCATCAAATTGTCAGTCTAATATGAAAACAATTGTGATCTCAGCTGCTTTTATTTTTATTCATCAGAGGATTAGATACACCCGCCCGCTATTCTAATGTGTTTTTTTGGGGAAGAGGATTATGCCTTAAGTGGGTCATAATCTCAGCTGACGCTAGGCATTAACACTACAGGGCTGACGAAATCCAAAGTCGTGGCTTCCTGGAAGCGGTCTTCTGGCCACTGCTGCTAGTGGTGCTTCATAAACCATTTAGCAACGCCTACCAGCTCAGTCTTTTCACAAGATACCGTTTGCAGTCCGAGCCCTTATCTTAAACCTTTTGTGATGGCTCGGGTTTGGTGGTCTAAAACTTTCTGACAACCGTTATCCTCTAATAATTTTTATAGAGGAAGAATGTCTCTTTCCTAAATTTCGGAACGGGCCAATCCCACGTCTCAGCTCCGATGGATATGTTGTACGTGCCTACGAAGTTGTAGCGACACATATTTTAATGTTTCTTCCTAAGCCTTGGCCGACCTATAGGGCAATTTATAATCACGTAGGGAAATGGAACCACAGAATCATAGAATGTCCTGAGTTGGAAGGGACCCGCAACGAACATCGAGTCCAACTCCTGTGCAGAGACCTTCTTTCACTTGGAGCCTGGAGGCTGTGAATTGATGTTCATTTTTTCCAATGATCTGCAGTCACTGTGAAAATACTTATAGAATAGAAAATAAAATACCATGCAAAGATAAAAAAAATATGTTTTATGGATTGAATTTGCACTTGTGATATTGGTTGTTATGTATATATAGATTTTTTTTTTTTTTTAATCTTCAGTGCTGTAATGGGCTATAAGTGCATTTGTACATTGAAGCTGTAAAAAATAAATTGATGTCTCTTTACAATTATTTGGTAGTATTTTATTACATCTACATCTATCCACGGTATAGAAAAGACAAAGGACCAAATTCTGTGCTACTCCTGGCTAATGCAGTTGTAGTACATGAGGCTGAGGAGCCAAATGCAGTTCAAATGCAAGCCATTGGAAGATTTTTTCCTAGGAACGATATAGAATTGGATTTAAAATTATAACTTCAACTGTAGTTAACTTTACCTTTTCCCATCTATTTGAGGATTTGGATAGAAAACAAAAGTGCTTGGGTTATAGAAACGAAAGTGAAATGAAGACAGTTAAATTTCAAGGATAAATGTTAATAGTTAAAATGTGCTTATTTTTAAGCAGGAAGTAATTTTTGGTGCAATGTTTCTATATATTTATGATAAAGGTACCTCTTTCTAATTAAAATGCTTGAAGTTAAAAATTTCAGCAATGCCTGTAGGTTCCCTACAGTGCCTGGGGAGTTGTTCCACTTTTGGTGAACATGTGAATTTCTGGCTAGTGTCAGCTGAGATTAATGATCATTCTGTGCCACAGACAGTGTTAATTGGCGTTAATTTCTCTGCCTTGTTTCCTCATGTTAGTCACTTGTGACAAGAAACAAGTAGAGCTTTCATGGATTTCAGGGTACAAATGACAGGTTTACGATGTCCTGCATCTGAAACGTACTGTTGCAGTGCTGCTGTGCATTTCACCAAGTGTTCTTCTGGTACTAATTCAGTTTGGAGAAGTCAGGGGTCAAATACAGAGTTTGTTTCAACTGCAATCTGTGATATAAAACTTACTGTTTCCAGTGGCCCTCGAAGAATAGATTAAAGGTCTGGAATTACCTTAGGCATTCTCTCTGGTTTTGTTGCATGGAATTCAAACCTATCTTCTTGCCATAGTTTTTTCTTTCTCCTGTAAAATAATAGAATAGAATAATAGAATAATTCCTGTATGAATAATTATTGGTTTGGCTTCATAGTTTAACCATGAAATAAAATAAAATTGTTTAATTTCTGAAGTAGGGAAGAGTTTTCTCTTTTTCATATTTGAAAAGATTACTGGAATTTTGATTTAAAGTAACTTTTTAGAACTATAAGTTTCAAAAGTAGATGTCTTAAAATTTTCCCTTTTTCTGATGAAACAGCGAATTTGAGTATTTGCTGAATTAGGTGAATAATTTTAATATATTCACAACTATGGGGGTTTTTTTATCAAATAAACTGTTCATTTGAATGATTGTGACTGTAGTATCAGGTCATTTTGGTAGTCATGTCCATTTTTGCCTGCAGGCTCACTCAGGATGTCCTACTCATCATAGTGACTTCAACATTCTACTTCTGAATCCATCTTACCACATTAATAATGTTCCTAATAGCCTGACATGCTCCTTGAAAGTTCTCCTGTAGACCTAGCGTGTTTTCCACATACATTTAGGCATTTGCATAACCTTATGATGTACAAAACCAGATTTTTATGGAGTCTCAGATTTTGGTCCACGTTGAACGATGTCAGCTTCCTAATATTGTGCGAACTTATGTAAGTATGTCAAAACTATGAGTCTGTTGAACTGGAATATTTTAGTGATCATCGGTAATAACAGATCTGAAGCATTTTCAAAAACTCTGCAGGTGACTTCTGTTCACCTCTTTGCATCAGATGGGATACTATGGTGAAAGTGTTTCCTGTCTGCTACAGCTGGAAGAATGCTTGTAGCCTAATCAGGCAGTAGAGGACATTCGCGAGGCATGATTATAAATACGTTAACATAATTTACATAACCATGTTGTATTGCGTTCAGGAAGAACGTAATGGCACGTGGAATTTCTGATAGATGGGACTGTTCTCTGCCAGAAGGTGTTGACTAGACAGAAATAAAATATTTCAGAGGAAAAGGATAAATTTGTAGAAAGTGTGCTACAGGTTAGACAGAATTTCACCAAAGTTTTACTTTTTAAAAAAATTCAGAGTATCGAACTAGTTCTGATCTTTATATGTCTGTGATTATTAATACTAAAACAGTCTCTCTTGACAGCCCCAGGGTGAGGTAACACTTGCAGCTCTCTCTTGGTAATTATAAAAATGTTTATAGGTATGTGCAGCTGTCAGGTTCTGTTAGTCCAAAACTTCTTTGCCCTTGAGTATCATTGCTTTTGTTGCTGGTGATTCTTTTCATATGGTGATTGGAGAAAAAAAAATATCCAAGGTGTGGGATTTTTTTCCAATTCATCAATGAAGGATTTCTCTTGCCTAGTTTAGGGGCTCTATATCTTTGAAAATCCTTGAGATTTAACATATTATATTCTTCCTGCTCCTATATACAAACTTTTTAAATAATCATCTGATGGAAGCCACTGTGCCCAAACTCTGAACTGAAAATCATGAGCTACTGCAAGAAAGTCTTACAGTTAAGCTCTACTATTCGGAGGGAGAAACAATTGTATGATCTGCTGGCTATCACACAGAAGAAACAGCGATACATCACCATTTGTAGTCTACAGATGTTACTGGCTGAAGAGGCAGTGGGCTCCATACAGCAATACGTTATGAAGAACTAGAAATTCTAAACTCTTTAGAATCCTGGAATTTTAACATATTTTAAAAGAGAGTCTAGTGTTTCAATGAGAAGTTATGATTTACTGTGTTAATAATTCAACCATTCTCACTTTTGAATATAATATAAAATGTATATGGATATTGTACCAGTCTTTTTGGACCATACGTGTATGAAACTGATTGTATTAGAAGTTAACCTAATTAAGTGATATAATACCCATGAAAATAGAAGGAGGGGAGAAAAGGAATCTTGATTTATTGTTGCACTGTATCGACTTAATCTCCTAAACTAATCCAGGGGTGGAGGGGGCTGGTTCTAATGTCGGTTTCTAATTTCTATCTGTGGTAATTTCGCTTTTAAGTCTGGACATGGGATACGCATTAAGGCATTGATGGGGTGTGTTACTGAAACCCTGTGCCACGTTCCTGCCTGTTTGCAATGGCTCCTACAGGCCACTGGAAGAGTGGCGTTAATTAGTGGCGTCTCAGCTGAGTGCGTAGGAGACTGTCCTTTTTAACTTGTTGAGCAGAGCTCCGTTGGGAAAAGACTTTTGGGGAATGTTCTTGTGAGAGTTTTTTGGCTAAATCATTCTGGCAGCCCACAGGCTTCTGCAAGACTGATGATGCTCTTTGGGAACAGAGTTTTCAGCATTGTTTGTGCCTAGCCTTATGAAATAAAGAGGGCAAGCACGAGGAGAGGCAGTGACTTTCAGAGCTTGTTTTTGTTGACCATCGAGCATTCTGTGAACCTTTTAGAAGGATTTGGACCCCAGTCACAGAGTATCAATGTCAAGGGTAATTGTACAAATTTGCTTTGGCTATGATATGATCTGAGATATTAGTTGCTAGGCCAGGTTCCCATTAGCCATGCGCTCTGTGAACCTGCTCTCTCTTCCTCTCTGCCTTACTTCCCCTTCCTGTAAAATCCAGTTAGGAACAGCCATTTGTTTCATAGAAGATTGGTAAGAAAAAGTAACTATAACTCCTTAAATGCAGATGTACAGTGTGCTCTTAAAGGACAAGCGATAGTTATGTGCTGGTATTTAAGAAATGTAAATGTAGAGAATATCTTTGGAAGAAAGTAATGAATATAGCATTGCAGAGTCAAAGATCAGCATCATCAAAGTGGGAAACTGTGGCAGCATTTGAGACTAGTGCGCCTAGAGTTCGTTATCAGTTTGTTTTTGTCCTCTCTGTTGTTCTGTCTAAAGGCTTTCTAAAGGGAAGGAATGATGAACTTAGTGTTCTTAAGTGGATGGCGTAGAAAAATGAGGAAGCTCGTGGCAGGGACGGTTATCTTAGTCTATTACACAGGAAAATATTCATAATATATTCAAGGAATCTCAGGAATATAATTCATTGTTTTCTGTGTTGCCTGGATATCAGTGGAGCTTTCTAAATAATAGTATATTTGCTGTCGCACAGGGGTGGGTGTTGTCTTTGGGTGAAAGAAAAGGTATGGTCCTTTCAGTAGGATAAACAGATTAATGTTTCTCCAAATTCAGGATGTAGAGGTTTTCTGCAATTAGATTATCAAGGCTTTCTTAATGAATGGTTTTATTAGCTCCAGATACCCACGGGGCATTTTGCCTGAGTAGTATCATCTCTAATATCACTATTGTGGAGCAAAGAAGGTGGACCTGCAAACATCCCTGAAGCCAGCCGGGACTGTGACCCCATTCTTTTTGAACCTCTGTATCTGGCAAATAATTTTGATACCTGGTAGGGCTGACAGTCCTAAAATCCAACCAGAACAAAATTTTTCCTTTCACAGTTACAAGATAGAAGGACACTGAATGCTGAGATCATTAGTGGGTTCAAATGTTTTATTCCTGTAAATTTTACCCTCGCAGTGGGCAAATCCAATTTTGTTAATATTTAGAAATCTATGGGTAAACTGCGTGATGCTATATGAAGAAAGTGGTTAGCAAACATTCTTTTCATGGTAAGAAAAGGGCACATAAATAATTTGTATTCATGTTAACTGAAGGATCGTTTTCAGGGTTTTCCTCGAAGCAATAGCAACAAATGCGTCTGCTGTCTGCTGTGTAAAAGTCTAATGTGCTTTCTTATGGTCACTTGCTTTGATAGAAGAGAAATTGCCAGAGCTGAGAGGGCATAATGAATGTTATTACAGGGAGGGTTTTAAGCACAGAGGAAAAATAAACAATAAAGTCCTCATGTGAGCCCTTAGTACGTGAGGTCTGCCTATTACTTCTACAACAGTTGAGTGAGCATACATGAGAGCCATTTATAATGTGTATTGCTGTGTGTCTGCTCTGATTGCATGCTTTGATGATGGGTTAATTGAATGGTGTCAAGGAGGGCAGTGCCGGTCATGTAAAGAGACTGACAGGATGTGATGGTAGCAGTCGGTGCTTCATTACTTAGAAACAAAATCAGAAATTCTTCATCTTAAAAGCTGTAACTACCGAGCAGTTCAAGAGCAAACAGTTTAATGTGTGACGGTTTATGAGGTAAGGAGGTTTTATGCTAATAGAGCTTCACTTAACCCTGTGACGGCGTTTCACTCTTGGTCTTCCTGTGGTATCAGAGCAGACGGATCAGTCCCACCATCATGCGTCCAGGGGACTTTCCCACTTTCCTTAAAGCCAACCTTTTTACTCTTCATGTATAAATCACTACATTCATGACACAGTGTTTGTGAAGGAAAATAGCCGTATGTATTGGGTGCAGGTGCCCGGGTGCTGGCAGCCGGCTCCACGACGGCCCCACCGCAGGACGCAGCCAAGCCCCTCAGTGAAAACTGGGGGAGCCTCTGTGACAGCCTATTTAAGAAAGGGTGGTGAGGAGTGAGGAAAAAATTGTGAGAGACAGCCCCATGAACGCCAGGGTCAGAGAAGGAGGAGGGAAAGGAGGCGGCAGCGGTGCTCCGGCTGCTGGAGCAGGTTCCCCCATGCCCCGTGGAGACCCCACATAGGAGCGGGTTCTACTGACGGGAACCGTGGCTCATGGGGACCCAGGCTGGAGCAGGGGAAAAGTGCGAGGAGGAAGAGAGGAACTGTCATGAACTGGCCACAAAGCCCCATTCCCCACACCCCTGCACTGCCCGGGAGCTGGGGAGCAGAGAGGAGTCGGGAACGGAGGAGTCAGCTTGGGGCTGGGGAGGTGCCGTTTTAATTTTGGTCTTTGATTCTTACCATCCAAATCTATTTTAATTATCAATAAATTAAATTAATTTTCCCCAATTCGAGTCTGTTTTGCCTATGATGGTGATTGGCAAGTGATCTCCGTATCTTTATCTTGACCCGCAAGCTTTTTCATCTTATTCTCTCCCGGCTGTGTTGAGGAGGGGGAGTGAGAGGGTGACTGGGTGGTCACCTGGCAGCCGGCACAGGCCAACCCGCCATGCTGTATGTTGTAGCTGCCTTGGCTGGTACCAGTGCTGCTGGTACTAGGTGTTTCTTTTTCTCAAATCCTTTACCAAGACCTTTGTGTAAGCATGAGAAGGTAACAAATAGCACTGACAGCTGCTTTATTGCTTGAAACTTCTGTCTGGTTCAGTGGTCATCATATAAGTGGGATTTATTTCCAGTGTTGGGCATGGTTTTGGCTTTTTTTTTCCGCTGTCTCTCCCTCCCCCACACCATCCGTTAGGAAAAAGAAAGTAAAGATTTTGAGAAGGGTCCCTGCTGTGTTCTGTGGGACAATTTGGGCTTGGTGTCTGTTTTCACCTGTAGATTGAGTTCAGTAGCTGATGGGTATTTTCCATGATGTGTTTTCCTTCATGTAACATAGTTACTGCTCCTCAGAGGAGAATTGTTGTCTAAGGAAAGTAAGAATCTCATGTACTACAAAGCTCAACAGTAGATTTTTTTTTTTCCCTGAATCAGAACATTTTGGGTATACCTCCATATTTCTCACTTTACAGGTATTTAATCTTTTTGGTGAAAACCATTGGTCTTCTACAGAAAATTCCAGGAAGCTGAGCATGCCGGGAAATGCCCAGGAAGACCCTGATGCTGTCAGGTCTGGAATGGGTGCTGCCACACTGGTTCCTGGATGTTCGACCCCTCCAGCTCAGAGGTACCCATGCCTGCCTCCTTTCCTGATCCTCCAGGTCACAGTGGCAGGTTTGGCCATTGTGACCTTACACAATGACAGGTTGGGGTTATTGTCCTGGTCCAACAGGGACTCCTGGGCAGTCCTCAGTGTATCGCTGATGTACCTTGCTGTCCCTTTTCCTATTTCTTGACACATTTTTTGCCACCGTTGTCCCTCCCTCTCTCTGCCCTGATCTCCTCCCATATAAACAACCCGCTCCTAATTACTGCTTCCCCATTACATCCGTACCCAAGTTTGGTGCTTCTGATACCATTACCTAAGTAATCCTGGTTTCATGTAGTATTACTGACACAGGTACGCAGGTGCTTTTTGCCATGCAAGATTTTGCTCCCCAAAGGGTCTCCAGTACTCCCCATTCAGTCACCTGTAAAGTTTGGCCTTTTCATATATAATTCCACTTAAACCACCAGTGAAATCCTGCCATCCCCATGGCACTACCTTTAAATTTTGTCCGTTTCTCATCCTGTTATCTGCCATGCCTAGTAATTTCTCACGGCGTGCCCCGTATCTTCCCACATTGTGCTCCGTTGGGTGCACCTCCGGCCAGGGTGTGGGCAGCAGCCCCATCACGGCCCCGCAGCCCTGACCGAACACCGGCCGGGTGCTGACTATCACTGCAGGTCAGGTATTACAGTTCTCCGTTTCTAACTTGTTAGTCTCTTTGAACTACCATCAGCTTCCAAAGACGTGGTTGCAAGCAAAAGGGAAAAGGAAGAGAGGCCATAGAATGTTTTTAATGAAGTAGAATATTGGGTGTACAGACTACAGTCACATTAGAAGATTTGGCACTGATGTTAATGTAAGCAAAAAAATTGAGGAAGGGCAAACTATCTCAAATCCAGAGTTTTAAGTGTTCAGCAAAATGAACAGGAATAAATATTCAGAAGCAATGACCCATAATTCCAATATATAAATGGGAGGTCAAATTTCAAGACCGGTTTCGTTCCCTGCCACAGAGTTATTTTACAAATCTTACTACTTATTTTAGTGCTTTCATGCAGGCCCAGTTCTTCTGAAAATATGGCTTAAATGGTCTTTGGAGCATCCTTTATAATCCATAGGCTGTGAAATAGGGAACTTCCAGACTGAAAGTTTGTAAAGACTGCTTTTGCTATCATTTCCAGCAGTAGGGAATGTCAGTGTTCAATCTTGGCTTCCTGTAGCTGGCCAATGCCTGTTTAGTTTCTTATCAGCTTTTCTATTTTTATAATTTACTGGATTTGGATAAGTATTTAAGATTACATGTGAATTTTTCCATTTTACCTTGCATTCAAGAAATCATGCATTACCTGTCCAGTTGTTAGGGGTTTTTCGTTGAATCAGGCTTTAGGAAACTATAGCTCATGTAAACACGGAAGGATGGCATAAATCAAGAAAGAAGCAACATTAGAGATTTTGGAAAACTTAGTTTTAACTCCTAAATGCCTCTATCTGGTGGCTGTTGGCGGTCATTTTTGCTTGTTTGTTTGTTTGTTTGCTTAAGATTAGATTTAATTTTAGATTTGAAGCCCAGATCCAAATGTTTCCTGTCATAGCAGTCCCAAAACTTTTGGTCTGAAGAAGGTGGAATTACAAAGAGGACAAACTTCTGGTGGTATTTGCTTAGGCTGCTCTTTCCTCATCGGCCACTTACCTGCTTTTACCAGAATTTACCGCTGTTTAACTTCAATTAATGAGTGGATTTGGTAATGTCTGAGAGACAGAAGTTATCTGTACTCTCTATGAAGCTCAGTATTTTACATGCATTGACTCTTGGTCCTTCTGCTTCCTCTGCTTTCTACAGGAAATCATTTCAAATACTTAAAGTCTGACTATGTGAATGTCTTTTCAAACCTTTGACGATTCTCTGAGCCCCTTGAGTTCTGCAGTAATCTTTCCTAAAGTGACCAGACCAGTGACTGAGGCACTACCAAAATCACTGATGACAGATATTATCACAAAAGATAAGCATAAGTTTTGGTATAATGTTCTGTCCTATTCTTTAGTCAACATTTCTTTGTTTTAGGATTTCTTTACACATCGGAGACAAATTTCCACTGAGCTGTCCACAGTGATACTTCTATCCCTTTCTGGCATTGATTTTTGTGAGCAAACAATTCTAATTAGAGTAAAATGGATTTAAATTTTTCTGTCTCTTATTCTGCCTTTCTGGACTTGCAGCTTTCACTTCCATTGTGTGGTCTTTCCCTGGAAAATGAGGAGTCTATGATAGCAAAACATTTCTCAAGATTACAGAGATTTCATCAAAACACTTGGTGGGAACCATGTCTGGCAGGAAAGCTGGCCAGATTGCACAGTTCCTAGCCAGCCTTTTCGGCTGCAGCAGTGCCAGGTTAGTGAGATGCCATGTAGCTCTTCCCAAACTTTTCAGGCTGTTTTGATCCTATGAACCTCTGCTTTGGGAGACTGGATGTTGCAAGTCCTGCTCTCCCAGGTGGCCCAGTCTGGCTGTCCCCGCTGCGAGCTGAGCTGACAGCAGCCTCACGGACCTGCATCTTCCGCTGCCGTACGGTGGCGAGTGGCTGCTGGGCTGCCTGACGTCGTGCACCCAACGCTCCATCGTACAGCCTGTCCCTCGGGCAGTATTCCAATACCAGTAATTCACTCCTCCTTTCGCTCCCACCTCCACGGTAGAGTGCTGAGAGGTTTCTAAGGGATATTTTGAAGTAAAAGAGACCAACTGCTTCAAAGGGCTAAACAATTACCTCCTTGAAAAAAGCAGGGCAACATTTTTCTTCGTTAATGAAACGTAGCTTTTTGATAAAACCTATGAACCTTTCACAGATTTCCTGGAAGGCTCAGTCTGGAAGATTGCCTGGTTCTCTTTTATGTTATATTTCATGCCCTAAGAAATCTAAGGTTACCGAAACTATTTTACTAGTTGTACCTTACTTGACTATGATACGCCAGATATTTTATTTCTCTTAATCAGCCATATAACTGTTTGCTAGGCTCATACGCAAAGCTCTCGTATGTCTTATTGACATGTATTATACGTCACATACAATTCCATAATTCTAGGGATTATTTGCACAGTTTTTAAAAACTAGAACATCATTTCCCCATCCTCTGAAACAGTTGCAGTTCAGTATTGATCCTGAGTGAATTACGACATTACTCTGCCTGTGCGGGAGGGTGGTGAAGGAACGTCTTGCAGTTTTAAGGCTGAAAAAGAGAACAGCACAAAATGTTTGGAAGGTGGAGGACTGCTGAGACTCTTGAGACATAATTCACAGGATAGGGCTCTCAAGCTGAATGACAGCAAGGAAAAGGTTTGCTCAGGGAGAATGCTAGCAGTAATATTTGTGAGCCTTATGGGAATAAGTGGACTGGACCTCAAATACTTGTAAATGAATGTTCTGATGGGCTTCTTACCTATTGCAAAGGTATTTTATGTATTTCACTGTGTAAAAGGCTACAGTATTCCTGGAAAACATCTATTAAGGGGGGCGGGGGGCGTGTCATCTACAAAAAATATAAGCAAATGAGCCTAGTCCTAGCAGACTTGTGAAAATATCCCAAACTATTCTAATATTCCTTAGAGCCATTTGAGGTTTACCTTACTTGAATTCTAGAACTGTAGATTCACTTAGAATTTGTAGTTTTCAAATGACTGGGATAATGTGAAAAGTTATGTAATTTGTCAGGCAAAATGCTGGGATTTTTAGTGGTATTTTAATGTCAGGAATAGAAATGTCAATTTTATTTAAGTGAATGATTTTTGACCTCCCCACTCCCTGCTTTGACTTCACACTGTCAGGTTATAAAATTCAGCATGATACATTGTGCTAACAGCAATGGTTAATATCATAAACAAGAAACTTCTTGAACATATTTAATTGGGGCACACTTCAAGGAAACCTCGTAGAATCGCTGCATAACTGGTGTGTGAGCTAGCCACTTCTAGACTGGATTTAGATTAATGCAATTAACACCACTGTCATATTTTTCAGAACTGATTTTCTAGGGTTTTGAACTAAAAAAAAAAGAAAAAGAAAGCAAAGAATCTATTACATTTCATATTACCTTGAAAATCAGACCTAACAGTTTAAATGTCAAATAGTTGTATGACAAGGTCTTATTATCCTCCAACCATCGCATATTTTAATTGATTTTTCGGAGATAAACGCCTTGGGCTACGTATGGCACAAAGCATAACAAAACATAATGCAATTTCATGAAGGATCTTTTGTAATTGCTTATCACACATGGCTATGCATGATAGATAGAAACTATAGAAGAATAAATGAAAAATATTTAAGCCAAACAATTTTATCAGATTAGTATTTTGGCCGCTTCTGAAATGCTGATTTTTTTTTTCTTGCAATATGTCCAGCCCTGAACACTCAGAAAAGATCGATTTCTTTGGGAATGCATTAGGAACTCTGGGATGGAATTGATAAAGAGCTTACCTTCCACAGATTTAAAATCAATAATGGGGACTTTAGGGAAGACAACTGCTGGCTGCTGCACAGCACGGGGCGTGAGGTGTTCTTCCGAGTGCCTGGAGCAAGGTCATCATATTTAACAAGTGAATTCATACTTTGCACCTTGGTTTTTACTGAGTCAGCGTAAGGAGAGCAGTTACAAAGCATCTCTTTAACTTAATGCAAAAACATAATCTATAAATGGTATAGTTTAAGAATCAGGGAAGTCATAAGAAACTAACTTGAAAAAAAAACATTTTCCTACCTATAACTTAAGAATTTAAGATCTGTGTTTCAGACTCAAGCTTCAGTTTGTACATCTGGGTAGCTGCCCGGATGTGGCTGGACTGTGATAAGCCTTCATTTGTTCCTAAAACCTAAGCCATACAGACAAAAGTATAATTAAAAAAATTGCCTCTTGCTGTGTTTTCATCCCTTTGTGACCTGGGCTTTCTAGTACCAGTGGTTCACAAAATGCCCTGTTCTGTACGGATGAACGACCAGTTCCCCACTTTCTGGAGTCCGTGGTGACAGAGACCCAAGAATAAACTGAATTGTTGTGGGCTACTATACTTTCATCCCACCTAATGTAGAGGAATCCTTTCTTTCCCTTTGAAGAGAACCTGGAAATTGTGAGGTCAAAATAGGGTTCAAAAGCCATACAGAAACAGGGAAGCTCCACGCAGAGATCCCTGTCACTTAGGTGGATCCTCACGACAGCCATGGATTGCTATGCACACATTATTATATGCAGGAGAGGCATCAACCCAAAGGAGTGGAAGCCTCAGTGAAACAAACAGCTGCTACACTGTGTTTTCTTCTCCTCTGCACTGAACCGTCAAGGAATTTCCATTACCTGTAACAGAGGGTCTACTCATTTTGGTAAGATCAGATTGTTCTGAAAATACTGCTTACCTTTTCTAATCTTTAGTTCAGCGCTGCGATGTTTCCTGCTGCATACAGGAATGGAAAAGATCTTCTGCAGCCCTCTTTTGAGAAGGGCGTTTTTGTCCCTGGTTGATGTGTTTCATGAGTAGCGCAAAGCTCTCTTGGCCACTCCACAGAGGCAGATGTGACACAGGACAATTGACTGAGACTTCTGCTGAAGGGCCTGCTTTATAGACTGTTGTACATCCGCGAGTCACTGGGCTCAGCACTGGAGCCAGACATCTGCTGTGGCCAGTGTGCCTTTGTTTTGAAGGGTCCTGTAAGTAATCTGTCACAGTGGTAAAAGGCTTTCAGAAGGAGAGGGAGAGAGAGAATTTTATTCCAAATCTAATCGTCTTTCTGCCTATAACTATGGGTGAACGGATATATTCCCAGCCATGTTAATCTGGAGACATCCCTGCTGAACTGTTCTCATGATTTATTAATTTTTCCTTCTATCAAAATGAGGAAGCAGGTGTTGAGAATGGAAGTGGCTTTTCACACTCCTGAAAAGCTCTGTCCCTTAGGACAGAACCATACAATTGGGAAGGGACCTTCAGACATCTCTGGTCCAACCTCGTGGTCAAAGCAGGTCCAGGATTTGTCCAGCCAGGCTTTGGGTACCTACAGGATGGAAGCTGTACTGCCTTTCCAAGTAACGTGTTCCCAGTGTTTGACCACCCTCAGTGTGAAAATATTTTCTCGTAACATAAATCAAAATTTTCTGTGTTGTAACTTATGTCCATTGACTGTCATCCTAGTGATGTGCACGTTGTGATGAGGCTGGATCCATCTTTTCCACGCTTCTCACTGGGTAGTTGAAGACAGCAATCAGATCTCCCCATAGCCTCTTCTTAAGACTGCACAAACCCATTTGTCTCACCCTCTCCTCGCATGCCACATGTTCCAGCCCCTAATCACCTTGATGCCCCTCTGCTGGGCTCGCCGCTGTACATCAATGTCACCTTTGTAGTGGGGAAGCCCAAAACTGAACACAGTTCTCCAGATGCAGTTTCATGAGTGCTAAATAGAAGGAAATAGCCACTTCTCTTGATCACCTGGCTACAGCCTTGGTTGTAGAATATGTGGTTGGCCTTCTTTGCCACAGTGGCATGCTGCCAGCTCATGTTCTATTTGTTGTCCACCAAATTCCTCAGGTCCTTTTCTGAAAAATGTCTGTCTTCCTCAGCCTATCCTGTTGCATGGAGTTATTTACACCTTGGTACAGGGCTTTGCGTTTGCTTTTGCTGGACTTCATGAAAGTCCTGTCAGCCCATCTCTCAGGTCTGTTGAGGTCCCTGTGAACGGCAGCCCTGCGTGCCCTCTGCCGCGCTGAGCACTCCCTCAGGCTGGTGTCGTCCTTCAACTTGCTCAGGGTGTATTCTGTCCCAGTGTCCAGATGGTTATAAAGACATTATACAACGTCCAACTCAAGGGTCACCACTGAGGAATGCCACCAGAAACTGCCTGCCAGTTTTCACCCTCCAAGAGCAGATGCTCTTGAGAAAATTCCTGGGCTACTAGCATGAGTAGCATGCTGGATATGCTTGTAGTCTGAGCAAGTTCAGAAGAACTGGATTTGTTCATCTGAAGGATGAATCTCCTCCTTTGCTATCATTTAGCTCAGCTTTGGTTTTTTTTCCAATAACAATGGAAATACACATTTTGTCTTAAACAAAGTCCTACCGCCTCCAGCGTTTGAAATGCATTCTTTGTGCTGACAGGTATTTGGTATCATAGGTCAAAATGACAAAACAGTTGTCAGTTCTGACTCCAAGATGCACAGTAGCTTTTAACAAATTTTCAGTGTCTGTGAAAAGCTCAAGACAATATTCCATATGGCAGCCTAATACACTGATACAGACCCCTTGCGAATGTTCGTAGCAGCACATTTTTTATAGTTTGGTGCGGGGGTTTGTTCTGTATTTATCCCATTTTTCCAGCGTTGTAAGATGCCTAGCTTACTAGCGTGTTAAGGCTCACCTAATGTTGTCTATGCATGGGACATGTTAAAGTCTAACTTGGTGACCTGCTTCACCATGGCTGACAATTCCTGCAGACATCCTTAGCGTTAGTATGTGGTGTTCCTGAAAGAGTGACAAGAGTGGCACCATGTTCACCTGCTGCCACCTGACCCCACTTCTTGTGCCTTCTCTCCTGGGGCATAAGAAGTCACGTACGTCATTTGACTTCTGCTTGTGGTCTCCGTTATAAATAGCAGTTGTTATCTCCTCTAAGGTCTCCAAGCTTTCTTTAAGTAAGGGTGAGTGCAAAGTGATGGGTACTCCAGAATGATTGCCAATGCTGGATCTTAACTGAAAAATATAGCTAAGATCATAACTAATTCACATTAACCACAGCTTAATTCAGATAAGATGAGGACTTGTTCTGATAGCCAATATTTTTTTCTTGGCGTACTAGAAGTAGGGAAGAAAAGGGTTTGAATACTATCATTTTAGTTTTGTCCAGCTGATATATACATTACTTGGTAAGAGAAGCTGACACACCCGTATACTCTTGTGCCTTCTTGTTGCTTACTGTGGTAAAGTCTCATTTTCTTCCATTTTTGATGCAATATAGTTGTTATTATTCTTTAACCACGAGGCATTTGCTCTCCTTTCCTCTGTTCTTTTGGAGACTCTGCTTTTTCAAGGCTAGTGACTGCTTTTAATCTTTGCATTTTTTTTGCTAAGCACCTGATCTTGAGATATTTAAATCATGGGACAATTTTTAATGTATAAAGTTAAAGAAAATGAACTGTTTAGACCCTTTCCACCTAGCTTCTCATTTTGTTTGAGTTAGTTTGACTATTTGCATTCTAAGAGCAGATCTGGTATTTTTTTCGCTGCTGTTTCCATTGCTCTTGTTAACTCTTCTGCTTTGGGCCATGTTAAAGTCACTTTTGCCAGGAATCATCTTCGAAATCTCTCATTATTAACAGAGCATTCATTCTCTCAGTATGTCCTCTATGACAGTTCTAAATGGGTAATATTCCGTTAGTGTTTTAGGCTGTCACATACACAGTTATAGTATCATACAGCTATAATATCATATTGCCTCTTCCTATCATGAAATATTTTACAACAATGTTGGTTTTGATACGTATTACTCATTTACAATCCTTTGCAGATCTTCTGAGGTTTTATCTCCTGGTTTCTGAGACTGCTACAAACTGCTTAAGACAGGGTAAGTTTAACACTTCATACATTTAGGAAAATTGATTTATTTGTTAACTGTAATCTTATATGGGAAAAAACATTGGCCCCAAGTTTCAATATATTGCTGCCAATCCTTATTTTCTGCATTGAACTGTTCATTTTTCCTACAAACTGCCGCTCTTTTTTTTTTTTTGTTACCATTTTTATTAAAGAAATATTTAGTTTAAAAAAACAACCTGTACTTACATCAGTGCAAAGAAATTCCTGCTTTATTTCAGCAGCATGAAAAATACATTAGGGAAAAACTCTCTGTAATTAAACAGCAAACGAAGGTGGAATGGAGAGTGGCTCCCTTATGTCTCGCTCGTGGTTTGTTTCCTGAGACACTCTTCGTTAACCATATGGAGTATTTTGCTCTGGGTGCCACAGGGCAGTCAACCAGTGCGCCTTTGGAGTAGGTATACTTAAAATAATTTGTGTAATGACCATTTTCCATCACCAACTGCAATTTGGAGGAGTCAGCATAGAATTAACTTGTTTTCAAAATTATTGCTTTTGTAGATCCTCTGGGGAAACTATTAATATTTTGGTAGTTTATATGTATTTTGTATGTCATTTTGTTTCAGCACAAACTAGAAACTTGCTATGTGGAGCTCACATGTATATTTATTTTCTCTTTTGCAAAAGTCATTGAGATAGATTTCATCTTCTCTGGAGCAGTTCATGTTTTCTTTCTATTCTGAGCGTAACACATTAGTTTGCTTGGAGCTATGAATGTCCATAATTTTATTTTATAGGACAATATCAAGCATGAGCTGTGCAATGTGCCGCCTTTAGGTCTGCCAACTGCTAGGCTCTAGAGCAGATAAACGATTAACAAAGCCCCCAGTCTGGTGGCTAAATGCGGTCCTGTGAACCACAGCAGCTGAGACTCAAATACAACTCATACTCTCTAGGCAGCAGCTAAAGATCAAGACCCTCAAAAGGAACTTTGTGCAATAAGAACCATTATTTGCATGCAAAACTTTCCTTGTTCATCCAAACTTATCAATAAAATAATCATTTGCTGTGTAGGGGTGTAACTTAAGAGTCTGTCCATATTAGACTGTCTTTTCTGAATGTATAAGTTGAGACTGAGATCTGAGCTTTGGCTGGGCAAATTTCCTGACATGTCACCTTTCCAACAAATGAAGTGTTTGAACTTGGGGTATAGCAGGGGCTGGAGACACCTCTCGAGACACCAAGGCCAATGCCAGCTCTGCAGGCCTTCTTTCACACCCTGGTCCAATCTAATTGATTACCCAAATCTTACGTGTTTTAAGGGAATCTCTTTGGCACAGGACTACTAGCTTTATTGACAAAGCACCAGCCTAAGCTCTGTGAGCCCTTCTCTGTCCCACTCCACTCGAGATCCTAACATGTTTGGCCCTCCTCCATAAAACAGAGGCAGAGAAAAGTTCTCCTGCAGAGAGGTACTAATCCTACTGGAGAGCTGACATCTACTGATGCCAGCAGCATGTCCTTTCATTTCTTTAAAAGTGATTTATATTAACCCCATTGAAACTTCCATTTAACCCTTCCATTATTAACACCTCTTCTGGCTCCCAGTCTCTCTGTTGTCTGATTTCCCACTCTCTTCAGCTTATATTTTGGGGGGTTTTTTCTTCCTAATTAATAAGTAGGACCATTTTAACTATTGCAAGTTGACCTGATTTTAGCTGAGTTTTTCCAAGGTTCAGTCTTGCTTTGCATCTTCAACTTTACAGGCACGACTCTTCAAATGAAGGGTCTGGACAGTAGGTCCCCAAGCTTTGTAAAATGAAATTTCAATGCTTACCTCTGCATTTTTACTTTTGACACATATTATTTCTTTACATTAATTTCCAGCATTTATAGACATCAATAGTTTTATTTGCACTAGGATTAAAAAGAAAAGATGTTCCAAAAATTATGCAAATGGAAGGCTACTTTCAGATCTGCCAGATATAACCTGTCTGGAACTCCAGAGAAGTACAGCGGAACCACTACATTTGTTTTGAGGTAGACAAATAACAAGAGGAATGCTATTTTGGTATTCGTCTGAGATTTTTTCAGTAGGGCCTAATAAAGTCAGGCACCAGAGTACTCTTGCATTTCCAAAGAAATTGAGTTCCTGTGTCACTTAGTCGTCTTTCATAATTCTAATATCATTTTTGGTGTATCTTTTGTGTAGTCATAGATAATGTATACTGCCCAAATACAGTAGGAAACACCCAACTCATATTTATTATTTATTAGAAGGAAAGATTGAGCTATTTAAATGATAAAATTGGAAAAGGCCAAATCTAACAGCCAGCCTGTAGTTTATCAGCTTGCATGGGGGAAATCTTTTAAAGTTATTTATATCTTATATTGCTGTGCTCAGCAGTTTTTGAGGGTTAAATGTTTTGGTGATTTACGTGCAATAAACCTGGGCTCTTTTCCAGGATATCCCCAAGGCCTTTTTAGTGACCTTGGGCAAGTGCACAGCAAATAAATAATGGGATTGAACCTAATTTCCTTTTACAAAGGAAAGCAGCATGGCTATATGTATAAATGTTTATATATTCATTTGAGATACTGCAATAAAAGAGTCCCGTCGACCACAAAATGGCATTGTTTATTGGATTGGATAAGACTGAATGATGAAGATGCTAACACTAACTACTCAATCTGCATACTTGTTAGTGTGACATAAACACAACACTTCCCATCAAATACACTCCTCCTGATATGAATCAAGCTCTTTTATTACAGTGTTCTACACTATTCATCAATCTGCCTCCCTGGCCTTGACTGCCAAATACAAAATGCTTGCTGATTTTCAGGGATGTCACTTGACAGCAATCTGCTCTTGGTTTAGAGTAATAGACTATCAGCAAACCACACACAAAAATAATTACAAACATTTAGAACTGAATTCCGGGTATATACTTTGTACCAGAAGTGCAATTCTGGTACATACTTCTGCAATCAATGGGGTTGCACTAGGTATACGCACAGAATTTGGACCTTCATTTATCAGTAGAAATTAACTGAAATGTTCATAGAGAATCACTATGTGACACTATTAGTTTCGCTGTCAGACATGGGAGGGTCTATTGCACTTAAGGATTTTTGTCCATCCTTGCCCATTGCGTAATTCCTGTCTTTTCTTTTTTCTCTGTTTAAAAAGTTGACCGTTTTGGGTAGGTAGTCCGTACCGACACAGGAAGTCTTCATTGCCAACAGTGTATAGATTAGCATGGGCTTGGATCCTAAATGGTCAATAAACCCTACCGAAGAAAATAATCAATCCAGTTGGCAAATACTTTTGGCAGTAAAGCTCAAGATACGCAGTTTGGGGGTTTTAGTACTGCGATCAAGACTCCTTGACACTCTGGAAAAAAATACCATTCTTTTTTTCTCATAGAATTCTATCGGAAAACAAAACTGAAAAGACCTCTGTTTCATTGGCTTTGTTACTGTTGTTCTAGGTTAATTAACCCACGTGTCAGTCCCGTGATCTCTTAAGGGATTATGTCCAGTGCTGTATGCCAAGTGTTGAGCAATCAGTCACCTTCACCTCATGAAAAATCAGAAAAAGTGAGTTATGCGTTGGAGGTGCAAAAAGTCAAGGTTTGAAGTACAGAAGCAGCTGTAAACATCACACTTTCCTAGGTGTTTTGTGATTATAGGGAACCTGGTGCGCTGTGAGATTGTTGCTACAAGGGTACAGTACCATGGAAGGACTATTTATGTTTACTGCAGACACATTTAATTGGATACACTGAAAAAATTGGAGACGTTGAACAAATGTGAGAATCATTGTGCATTTTGTGCTCGAATTGAAGGAAAAATGATGCTAGAAAAACTATTTCATTATTTTGGAAGGCATTTCTTTTTTCTTGAATGAAATGAGGGCTTTTTTGAAGTCTAAGACAGTAGATTCTCCTCTGGAGCCAATGTTCATGTAAACCAAAAAGAGTGGTCTTTTGCTCTTGGTAGCAAAGCAAGGTGCATAAAGAATTTCAGAATTTCCTAGTGATTGATTGTGGGCAAATTGCTGACACTCCTTGTGCCTGTTTTACTTGACCAGGAGGAAAATATTAACTTTCCTATCTCTAATACTGCAAACTTTGTCAGTTGAAAAACCTGTTTATTATTATTATGTGTGTAGTAAGACGGGACTGTGCCCTCTGTTAGAGAGTATGCAGCAACAAAACACTGGAAGAAAAAAAAAATTAATGGCTAGGAAAAGAAGGATAAGGTTTAATTTAGGGGCTTTAAGTCCCATGGTTTCACATTTCCTTATTCTCCTTCCCCAACTTGAGCCCATGCATGTACAATTACTTCTTGATGAAGTATTTTGTTTAGGACTTCAGGGACCACAGAGACCAGACAGTACACTCCACTAGCTGTTCAGCTCCGAGGCTGATCTATAACCACACTGGAGGCAGCAATACTCCTGCTACCGAAAGGGAATTCCAAAGAAGCTCTGTGCCTGAAATATGTTTGATTTTCTTTTTTTTTTTTTTTTTAAATTACCAGTTCTGGAGGAAAGACAACAAATCTTAGTATTGAACAGTTAAAGCTAATCATCTGTTAATTGTTCTGACAACTCCATCTTCAGAATTTCGTATTACTAATAGTCAGCTTTAAAATCAGAGATGTAGTTGCTCCCTAACTCACGTGTGCTAATGTATTCTTTATTTCCCACTGAGAAGTCAGGGTGATGCTGGCAGACAGCAGTAGGGGAACAGAATGAAAAATCTGTATTTATATTTTCATTCTGTTTCCTGCTTTAGGTAATTTTTACGTAGTCTCCTTATGTGTGGCTCCATGATCCATTCTCATCTGAAAAACACCCAAGATTTCAAACGGGATTGGACTTGGTCTGTCTCCATGCGTTTTTTGGTAATATAGGTTAAAGGAATGGGCCTGGAAATACTTATATTACTGTTGTTTCATTTTGGTACTATGCAAGACAATTGTCTGTACCTCAATTTCCGGTCTGTAAAATGGGCATCATAATGTCTGTTTTATACAGCAAGCTGTATGGGTTAACTAATGAACTCTGGAAAAATTATTACTGAGGCTTCGAATAAAAGTGCTATCTGTGCAATAACTGCGGGAATAGTACAGACAAACTGCAATTTTATACCCCAGACTGTCTGAGGATTGACAAAGAAAAAAAAAAAAAATGAAAGAAGGACCAGCTTAACATTTCAAACTGAAATGAGAGGGCACGGAGTGATCTGGGAGGTGCCTGATTTTTTAGAAAAAAAGCTGATTATAAAGTTGTCCATCATCAAAGTTACTTTTGGTATGCATGAAAACTGATCTTTTTGTGTTAGTTGGGAAAAAGCTGAGATAATTCAGTTCCTATGAAGTATAAATTGGTGACAAACTAACACAGTCAAGGACATCCATATCGGCACTGCAGTTGGTTGTATTCTTCCATTGAAGCAAACAAGAACTGTTAAGCCGTTTGCAGTCTGCCCATGCATGTCACTTCCCAGTAGAACGGACACCTGAAGGGTTTGGTTTGAAAACACCATTTAGATGGGAATTATCAGTTGGTTTAAGGTTGTAGCTTTTGTTTTTAGTTTTCTCCTTAGGGGAAACAGAAGATAGATAACCAATGAAAAAAGGTCAGTTCTTCCGTTCAGTGGAGAGCTGCTCTGCCTATCTGCTGCAAGTTCAGTAGCTTGACTGTGTTAGTTTTATAACATATATGTCTATTTAATCACTGGGCTCAGTTTTAATCTTTTATTGGTTCTTTTCCAGACAGTGCTTTGGAGCTGTTTATTAGCTCTGTCCTTGTAATCCTAGATTTTTGCTGTTAAACTGTTAAATGGAAATTTAGCTTTAAGACTTGTGGGAATTAATGCTGGTTACAACTGTGCTATCTGTACAGCTGGCTTTATACGATCCTTGATCCTAGTGGAGAATTGAGAGTTGAGAATGGTGGATTAGGAGAGATGCTGGACAGCGAGTGTTGTTCACAGCTGGCAAAGTGAGCATTTTATTTTAAATGCAGTTCTAATGGCCACCGAGTGCCTCTGATGTCAGGACAGCATGCAGGAGAGGCAACATACGGCAAACACTGCGAAACTCCGGCTGGTGGATGGAATTGGGGTCATTTGGAGAATTTCTTAACTTACCATTAATTTTTCTAGCACTGAATTGAGATTCTGCCATAAACATTCTTCATTCAGTTAGCGTTTTAGTTTGGATTGCAAGTGAAAATAATCCCACCACCTTTAAAATTGAATGAAAAGGAAACTGTTAGAAATTATAGTGGCATGTTGAATAGATGAATTCCCCTGGGAAGAAAGAAAAATTATTCCCCACGGGTCTCTGTCATGGTCTTTAAAAGAAAAATGTGTGTCAGATTAAAGTAGATCTGGGTGACTTTGAAGGTGACTCTGTCGAACGCTATGGGAGACTGTAGCAGGAACCTTTTCAAAGGGTGTGGTCTGTAGAAGGAAAACAGCCCTCCTCGTGGCATTGGTGTATACAGCGTGGCGCTAACTGGCCAAGTTCACCCGGCTACCGTCACCAGGAGCAGTTCTGGCCTCGGAGAGAGAGGGTCCAGCCTCACCAGGACTTTGTACCTCTACAGAAATCTGAGTGCTGTTTCGCTCAACACTAAGCACAAATGTGCTGGCACCAAACCCAACACCACAACACAGCGCGGTGGGAAGCGTTGCTGCTTTTGAGACCTCCACCGCTGAAGAGGTACCAGAGCCACCACTCGGTGCACTCGTACAGAACTCAGATGGTTCTTTCGCTGTTGGTTGTGTTAAAATGTTGAACTGATCTTTGAAGTATTTGAGCTTTTTCACTACTGTACAGTCAGTTTAGTAACAGATGTTTTTCTACTAATGCTATTTATTGTCCTTCCCGACAAAAAGGCAACTCTTGAAACATGGACACCTAGAATGTGCTAAGGAGATTTCCTGCCAAGGTTTAACTTGCGCTGCAGTGCAGTCATGTACGTGACTACAGAAACTGCTAAGAAAGCTGGATCGTACCAGTATGATATTAGGTTGTACAGGGCAAATTTATCCTTACTGAATTCTGCGTTGTCATGGATACGTTGCTGTCGGTACCTGAGCTAGCTAGTTTAAAACTACCTCGGTTTGTCAGTCGTATTGCAGTTTCTGCAAAGTTTTGGTCTAGTCTG
This sequence comes from Sula dactylatra, assembly GCA_013389905.1. Lineage (NCBI taxonomy): Eukaryota > Metazoa > Chordata > Aves > Suliformes > Sulidae > Sula > Sula dactylatra. Next base: position 98,131 of record WEKW01027863.1, read on the forward strand.
AAAGGGAATAGAATAAGGATGTTGTATGGTACAGAAGTGTTTGCTCAGAAGCAGCAAAAAGTCCCACTTTCCTCCTCGCATCCCCTCTGATTTTACTGGTTTAATACCGAGAAATGCTTTTACTGAAAAGCACTGTAGGGCACACTTAGGTTTCGATCTTTCATGCGGGACATTTATTTGCATTAGATATTGGATGATATTCTTGATGGAAGAGTACTTTTTTGGTACTTTGTTCCCCATGACACTCTTACTCCACCAAATCTCAGCATAACCATTCTGGGAGAAATATACTGTAAATATTTGTATTTGTTAATGCAAATGGAAATGACACAGCTAAATTTACATGCACTGGGCTAAATATTTACCCTTCTGTGTAGATTTTAAGTGTATTCAAGGACAGGACAACCATTCTCTACGTTCAGAAACAATGAAAGGTGCCATTCAAGAGCTGTGGACCTTTCCTTACTATTGAGTGGGAGAGTTTGAAACTAATATGAAAGGTGGTATTAGAGTGGATTCTAAAACATAAACATTTTCTGCCTTAGAGTATTTTCACAATCAGGATACAATGCTGTCAGTTGCTTGGTTATCTATTAATACAGCAAACCTCCAGGAAGCCCTTTATACACAGTACCGCATGTTAAAAAACATTCCGCTTACTGGAACAGGGCCTGCTTAAAGAGTTAATAGTCTAAAGAGGTCAGCTGGGCAAAAATGTAGGGAAAAAGACAGATGCAAAAGGAAGCAGTTTCCTGCCGAGGTCATAGAGCTAGTCAGCTGAACCAGCAATGTGTCTGGTGCTTCTTGGGCCCACCTAGCACCGAACGCACGGACCCGGACAGCCATAGTTGCAACTGAAAGCGCTGAGCAGCTGCTCGGGCAGCCCATGTGAATCCTCTTGGGAGCAGAATCGCAGTGGCAGGGTGAGACGGCTCCTCGCGATGCCGTGACTCTGTTCTGGCTTCCAAGGCGGCGCAGGACGGCACGGACCTTTCGTTGGCTCCGGACACCTCTCCTTTATGAAAGGGCATCAGGAGATGTCTCTGCACCAGCCCAGCGGCTACAGTGTGAATGTGCGGTGTCCGGCGCGCACGCAGAGCAGAGGCTGACCTGCCCGTCCGCCAGGCACCCCAACCCAGCAGGTCACCCCTGCACCCCAAAGCAGGTCCTCCAACATAGATCTAACTAGCACAAGGAACTTCTTTCCCTTTGTGGTGTTTTGAAGGTGACAGTGGGAAAAACATCGTCAAACTTTCCCCAAAGTGAGACTGCAATTCCCTCAGTTATAGTTTATGCTGCCTGCTCTTGACGGGGTAAATCAATGCTATTGTGTTTAAAGATAAATGGCGTAGCTTTGCATATACCTGTGCTAGCAAATGTGTGTGCTGCAACTTTTATAGAAGTAGTGACAAAAGGACCAGTAATGACAAGACTGGAGTAGATTAAATGAGGAATACCTTGCTGAGCTACAGCTCACTAAAACCAAAACCCTGTCTTTGATTTACTAAGCCAGGAAAATAACTTATAGTTTAGACTTGCTTTTCTCTTCTCTTTGGGACCCAGGAAGGCTAATACTTTTATAATAACTGTTTATTGAACGTCTGACTTCATGATCCTGACCTGAGCACTGAACAGGAGACCATACAGGAAATTTATGCCTCAAACCAGCATAGTATCTCAAACTATTATTGAATTGTAGCACTACAATATAGCTCACAATAAAGCTTGTAACAGCAGTGAGTTCTTTGCAGCTCTTTCTCTTTAAAATCTCCTGATACACTTTTAAATCAATTTATAATGGGAAAACCTTTTTCCCAGGGCAGTAAATAAGATGTTTATGGAGAGGAGAGTCCTCTCCTGCCCCACTGTGCCTGAGCTACCCAGGAGTCGCGATAGATTGGGGCTCGCTCACTTCCCCTTTGAGGGGAAGGATGACTGGGGGGATGCTGGATGGTGGCCCTGTCCGCCACACAAATCCTTCTCTGGGCTAGATGACCCAGACTCAGAGTCGACACAAATATTCATAATTCTCAGAAGCGCCTGTAAAATCCATCCTGCCGTGGGCAGTAGAGCTGTGTTTTGAGCCACTGTGTAGAGCTTCTCTCAGCTACAAAATAAAGAGGAAAGATGATATAATTAATAAAGGTTTAATTTTATGGTTGCATTGGGATTTTTTTTTCGTAGCAAACCAGTAGCTTACTTAAATCCAAACAGTAGTCGTAAAACCTGGGAATAGAGAGAAATTCAGATTCATCTTCAATTTCTGTATTCCGGTCCTATCTTTTAAATAAGCAATAGTTCAATGTCAGCTCTGCATCTGAAGCCAAATGTAAAAAAAAAAATAATAACAACAAATTCATACAGCACCTGTACATCTGCAGTAACGTTGAGCTGGTTTGTTAATAATGAAAATAGCTTGAAGGGTTTGGAGAGGTAAATTATATTGCCAGGTAAGTGAAAAATGTCAGTATCTATTTTTATTACCTGGTTTGCTCTGAATCAGGGAAAACCTCTGATCTGTTTTTAACAAGCTAGACTACAAATGTAATCTAAATAATTTACATTTCTTATTCATGTAAGCGTCTCTCTCAGTAAGAGATTTAAAAGCTTTATTTCTCCTATATTATTTTATAGCGGCTGCTTACCAGGATCATAAGGGGGCTTTTTTTGTGCTAAACAAAAAGTGGAAGAAATTATAGTTAGGTATGTTTATTGAAGGAAAGAGGTTGCTCAGCACAGATTAAATTTTTAGGGGATTTTGATGTGGCTGTTAAAGAGCATGCACAGATAATAATCTGTGGACCTTGCAGTCCAGTCAGGTCTGGCTGGTAGTAAGCATATCCCACCTCCAACGCGGTATCCTAAAAATCGGGTGTCTACTGAATGTTGCAAAATCCTGTTGCAAATCATGAAGTTGTTAAACCTTCTCATAACCTATTTATTGTTTACATTTGAAAAATGCCCCTTTCTCAAAAATGGATGAATTATTTTTCTAAAACTATTTTTAAAATGACATTTGGAGGGAGAATTTAATCTCAAATATTTAAAAGACAGCAAGAGCAAGATAGTTACATTAAGAAGTGCTTTGTAATATTAACTATGGATATTGCTGTGAGCTCCATCTATATTGAAAATGACATAAGTAAAAAAGGAAATTTCATTCTCTCTCTCTTTTTTTAAATCTTAAAATGCTCCTTCAGATAGGATTAATTTAATTTGTTTCTATAAGAAAACTTTGCTAGGCTATCAGGCTTGTGATTTAATGGATGAATTTCTGTTTAAAAAGATTAATTTTACCCCCGGACTTCAGTGAAGACTTGGCTCATTGTGCGCTGCAATAGCAGTGCATTTCACAGCTCTGGGTTTGATGGAGAGCAGCCTGCCCTCTGCTCCGGAGAATGCCTCTCGGGGGAATGTTCGCCATAGTACTTCAGATGACAACCACTTCCAGAAAGCGTGATGGATGACAAAGCAAACGGTGAGATAGTTTGACCCATGCCAGTTTGAAGGCTTTAAAATTGCTGACCTTACTATAAAATTACAGTTCGGTTGTTTTTTTTTTTAACTCCCCTGTGTAGAAAATGGAATACAGGTGTGCTGTGATCTGTACCAGAAAAGCTTGCAGCTAGGTGTCCTGTAGCTTCTGTGGAAGTAGAATTTCCTATATAATGTGTCTTGATGAAGACAGAAATGTGGATCCCTGTCATGGAGTTGCTGTCATGTGAGAGATCATGCGATAGAGAAATGGTTCTGGTTTTAGACGGTTATAAAATTTTGTCTTCTGTTAACATCTGGACAACCTACAGTGACAAGAAGTCTGAAGTGATGCCTTGTGCTTTTGTAGATATTTCGGAGTTGGCTTTAAAATTGGTTATCGAGGGCAAGTTGCGTTGTTGCAAGAACATTTAATGAAAGTCCCCCTATGGCGTGACCATCTCCTGCGCTGCCATGGCTACGTTGCTAGTGTCATCTCAGCTAGCAGCTCTGATATATCTGCTAAGCTACAGACACAAAAGTGACTGCGGCGTTGATGTGTGTTTGGGGTTTTCCTTGGTGCACAATACATAGAATTATGTAGGGTTCATACGTCTGCTTTGCAACAGTACTGAGAAATTTTGCAGACCTACACGTAAAATATACTTACTTTTTTTTTTAGTAAGATGCCACTGTTAGAAAACTAGTGTTTCACTCATGCATAAAAATGTGATTAAAAAAGTAAAGAAGTCAGACTTTGCAATGTAGACAGACACCTGCCCATCTAGACCGGAGGTATGAATTTTATTGCTATTTTTGTGACTTCTAAGGCTTCAGCTTCAAGCGCAAAGGGTTATCAGGAAAACAGTATTAATCAAGTCTATCCAATTCTGCAAAGCTTTCCTATAGTAGTCTTTACTGGCACTGTATAGATCTTCATAGTGTGACAGACATAATTCATTTTGGAGCTTCACCACTCAGAATTAATGAGGTTATTCTAAATTTGCGCGGATAAAATCTTTATACCACCTCATGCTGCAGTACGTGCCTTAGTATGCAGAGAGGTAGATGTATATACACACATTCATTCAGCTTATTTCTTTATCTTTAGACTTACAGGGCATAAAGCTTAAGATCTAGTATTTTTAATACTTCAATAGTCCTAAAATGTCCATAACTATAAAGGTAAATGGCCTATGAAATGATATGCTTAGCATCTTTAAGGGAATAATGTGTTTAGAGACCCAATGAAATAAGAGTAAATCTGTCAACATAAGACCTACTTTAGAGAATGTGATCATTTCCATGAAGTTATTTTTTTCTACAGAATATTAGGAAGACTGTTATTCAGTTAGATAAAAAAACCCATTAGAGAGATGTAAGGGGGGGCAAATATGCATTTTAATTACTCAAATTAAACAAAGGCAGTGAAAAACATTCCAATTGGGCAAGCCAGCCAATATTTGGTGTAATACAAATAACTGACTAAATTCACACAGCAATGAAAGTAAGTTGGGATTTCTGAGTTTCTAAATATGGCAGTGGTATAAATGCTTATTCAAAAGCAAAATAAAAACATTCTGGGGGCTTTAAGTTTGCACAGTTAAGTTGTTATTTCATTTTCTTTTGTGCTCGCTTTTATTACTAAGCTCAGATTTGTTTCAAAGCATTTAAAAATGTAGGAAACAGTGGGGGAGAGTGAAGGGTTTACATTTATGCCTTCTGAGTATTTTGTGAATAATTGCAAAAGTGGCAGTATCTAAGACATCAGTATGAAAGAAAACCTTACAGTAATTTGAGTAGTAATATAGCAAACAGCAACAAGACACAAAATATATATGCTATAATAGATATAGAAAGTCAGCTAGTTCTTAAATGTAGAGGTATCGCTTCTGCCTGAGGCAGTCTGAGCTGTAAATTTTGAAACGGGGGAAACACGGTAGGAAGGTAACCTCTAGGTCTGCTCTGTTCTTAAAATGTTCCTCTGACGTCAGTCGTTGATCACCTTCCAAGGCAGGACAGACTGTGCAGGCAACTGGCCTAATCCTAAGGGGTCAATCCTAGTTAGCTTCTTGCGTTGCTGGGAATATCGAGCTCTAAGCTTGCAATAATTTCAGCAAAACAATTAAGCACTAGGCAATTCCATCACACTAAAAGTTATTCCTGTACATAAAGCTAGACATGCCCTTAATGTCTCTGACAAAGCAAGGAGATGAATTACAAGGTTATATTACCTGAGTTAGGGTAATCGACCTCCTGGCTGTGTGTTTTCAGCAGACTTTGGTACTTTTTATATGGAAGCCACCCTAGTGAGACATGGTCATCCATTTTGGGCTAGTCGGTGCGGATTTGTTTCTCTTAAGACTAATATTTCAGAATTAAATATCAGATCCAGTTCAATAGTATATTCAATTCCAAATATGAACATACCCTCAGAGAGGGAGAATAGAGGGAAAGGTCAGATGATATCATTAGCGTTGCTAAGAACAGCTACAGGGTTTGAGAAGTAGGCTGAAGAGAAGGAACATTACTTGGACATGAGCCAGAAGTCTGCACTTTGGTGAAAAATTTTTCTTTAAGTTCTAAGTACGCTGTTTCCATTTCCATTTGATAAGGATCTTTGAGGATTGCACCATCCAGCTTGCAGGGGTTGAAAGCACCAGCAGGCTCAAGAACCTTGTTGGCCCAGGTTTCCTGTACTTAGAAATACTGGTGTTGGGCTTCAAAGCAATAAGACCTATAAAGACATGATCAAATGGTTAATTAAGGTCTATGTTTGCTCTCATCCTTCATTTAGAGAACGAAAACATTCTAATGGGATGTATCTTTTGAATGATGTAGCTATTATTATGTTATCTCTAATTATGTAATGAGATTTGGTATTTCAGGACTATTCAGATACCTTTCAGGTTTAGTCCCTCAATGTATCTAATAAAGTGGATTCATAGAGATGATGTGTCGAAGATTAAAAACCTAAATCTTGCAATTATTACAGTCATAAAACATGCTACGTAATAAAACTGAGAAGTATTTTATAGAATGATTTACCACCTTTGGTAGTCAGTGGAAAAGAAAAAAAAAACAAACGAGATTGGTCCTAACGGATTTTCCTTGAAAATCAAGGAAGCCAAAGCAGGTTACAAAATCGGTGTGATCAGGGCACATAACTTAAGCCTCTTAACATGGCTACAATGCAACGCAGATGCTTGGAACGTTTGTGAGGTAAAATTGGCAAAGTAAGCTCTTGCATGTGCGAGCTGTGTTTCGGCGTATCACCGTGTCTAAGCTGACCAGCCGCTGACAGACGCGCCTCCGAGTCAGGTGCCCCATTTTGCTGAAGAGACCAGTTACCTGCAGGACATCGGCTAGTATCTCCACAGGACTCTGCACTGGAGCTATGTGGGCAGACTGGCTTGGAGATCACCACACACCTCTCCAGCCTGCAATTACAGGTATTCCCTTAGTTTCTGAGTTTGGTACAAAATTCCAAAGCATAAAAGATGCTATATATTCTCCACAGTGTTTATTCATTTCACATAGTAGCTTCCACTGCCATTCCTCTTGCCAGCTCTTTTAACAAATGTAACCTACTCAATGACCATCTTCCATTATAGTCCAAAATTTATAAATAAAAGAAAATGACTGCTTAAAGAAAATCAAAGCACTTGGCTGACTATTGGTATGTGTTATTACAAATCTCTTTGTTTGCTGTAAGAGCTTGTCTCTTCCTTTCAAATGCTAGTCTAATTTTCATAATAATGATTTTAGCTCTCCCTTCCTTTTTTAATACAACATTAAATTAAAAAATGAATATGTTCCAGCGGTCAGATCTGTTGGTGGCAAAACATACTTATTCTAAATGGGAGTATAACCTTGTTAAAGGCTGAATGAAAACTAAATGGTGTCCTTACACAGAGAGAAACAACGCAGCTTGTGTCTGGCATAAATAGGAGGGAAAAAAGAGTGAGCTATAAACAAATCTTTGCAATGGAGGCAAGCTTGGTTATCCAGCAGGATAACTTGTATAAAGGTATGACTGCAGGAGCAGCGACTGATAGAAGTGGATGATTGGCAGAAGAAAGGCCACAGTGGTGACCCTTGAAAAAGCACAGCTCTCTTCCTTGGAGTCCATGCTTCGGTATCCTTGGGTGAGGGAAGAAGTCAATGCACATTTCCTAGAATGTATAACCACGGGTTTTCTAAATGGGAACTCAGCTTTTGAATGTCCCTCATGCGCAAGAGGTAGCAGCTTTCTCTTGCTGGTGAATCACACACCACTGAAAAATCTGCAGACCTGGTTCTTAGGTGGTGGCAGACAGACTTTCACTGGAACTTGGTTGATTTACATGAGATGACAATCAGCACTTTCCCTTCTGCAGCATTAGAAAACAGTAATAGATGTGTCAAGAAATGCTTGGATATTCCTCTGCAATGATAAAGAATGATAGTAATTTCCAACTTCCTATTTGAAGTTAAAGCAAGTACATAAAATAAGTGAGCTAAAGATATTTACTTTCCATAGACTTCAAAATCGGCTTAGATTTGGTAAGGCTGGTTTATGTTTTGAATGGAAAAAGAAGTAATGTGGGAAAATTTTTTAAATGAATATTTTTAATTAAGATTTCTGTCTTTAAAGAAAAGAGGAAGGGTGTGGAGAAGTGTTAAAAATGAGGTATGTGGGCACCCAAACAAGTAACCCTAGCATTGAAATACGAAGTCAAAGCCGACTGAATGGCAGATGAATTCTAGCTACGGCTCTTCTCACAAATTCATTTTATTCCTGGGGGTTTAGATGGTGATTAGTAGTAAAAATCTGTATTGCTTCCATAGTTCCCCTTCTGACAGGGAGGCAGATCCTGCCCTGCGGACAGGGTCAACGCGCGGTTCCCAAGGCCGCGAAGGGGCTGAGGGGTGGGAAGGGATGGCGGCCACGCCGCGCTGGGCACTCCCCTCGCCGGGGCTGGGACGTCGTGCTGCTGGAGCAGCCCACACGCGGCCCCTAACCACGCGCGACCACGCGAGCGTTTCGTGCCGAGGCTGGGGGGTACAACCGTAATACATAAGTACACCTCCAACAGAAACGTTTGCTTTTTGTAAACTGTGGTCGAGCATACAGAAGCTCAGTGTCTAAAGCGACAGTTATACCAGTATCTAAGGAAGTAGGCAGTACAATAAGATGTAATCATTGCTATGGCAACAGTTTTTCCAGATCAGTGGATAAAATGCTGGTTTCGAACTTGTGTCTGTAACTTGTAAGTAGACTTATTTATCCCCTGTTTTATTTCCTCCTGCAGTCTCGCTCACCACAATGCAGCTTGTAAAGAGCACAGTACAACAACTCATGAAGAATGCGGGTTCAACGATTCATATATTGACACAAAGAATTCAATGGAAAACTAATTAATAATAATAATAAAAAAAATAAAAATAACAGTTTGCCCTCTATGGCTTCTCTCATCAGAGAAGCTCAAAGAGCTTTGCAAATATTAATTAAGCCTCAGAACACCCTGATAAGCATCTTTCTCTTCCTCTCATTTTCTCCCTGTAACTAATATTAATTTCTGGATTACAGTGAGTCAGAACTACGAATCAAGAAGAACATGAAGGGAAAAAACATCTGTGTACTGTTTTAAGGTTACCCACAGAATCGCAGCCTGTGCCAGTGAAACCGATCGCTGCATTTGATGCTGCGCAGAATAATCTGTGCACCTGCCCCTCCACCCTCATTTTTATGAAACATTTCTGTGGAGCACAGTGCGTGCAGCCATCTAATCGGATTTTTTTATCAACATATAATCCTTTCCTATCCAGTAAGCTGTATCGATTGTTCTTACTACTACATTTACATTCTAATACACAGGTTTAGTCAAAGTGAAGTGTTTTTTTTTATTCTTATTTTACGAAAGTATTCCCCAAAGCTTAATAAAGAGTTCATATATTCTAGTGGGCAGAAGGCTCTAGGATCTTGAGGTCTAATCCTATTTGCAATTGGCTTGAATTATGGCTTTGGAAAAATATTTTAATCTCATTACTTCAATTTCCTGCTTTGGAGAAGAGATAAATAGTATTTGTTTATTTTCAGGGGTTCTAGAAGGATTATTTAAATGTTGTTTTAATGACAGTGTAGCTGAGGGCTACATGCACTGTGTCAGAACAGGAATGAGGCAATTATCTATTTATCAAGGCATTTATTTATTATTCCCTAGTTTTATGAACTTGACCAGGCTGACTTGGAGCATTCTACAGAGGACAAAATTTTGATGAGCTCTTTTTTCTACAGCCTTGTCAGCAGCTTCAGCTTCCTAACCTCGCTTTAATCAACTACAGGAATAAAATAATCTTAATTATTTTCCAGCATAAAGTCAAATCTTGTCAGGCTTGTAGCAAGTACACAGCGTCATTCCCAAGTGCTGTTTTCTTTGGTTCTTGGAATACGGATTCCCACTGCACACCGCTGCTCCTCACCTCATCATCCCTTTGTATTTTTCAGCCCCACAGAGTTCTTCAGTCCGGCACCTTAACCGCTGCCGCTAAGCGTTCGGACTAGTTTTTCAAATGCAAGAATGAGTTGGAATGATCTCTGCAGTCCGACCTGAGGAAAGGAAGAATGCCTAAATTGAAATTATCCGCAGAAAGCTGTTTCATCAGGTTTGTGCGGTTATTTCAGACAGTCAAATGATTTCCGCTCAGGTAAAGACAACTACACGTGCCACTGGACAACCTGCATGCGCTTGTTCAGAGCCGTGTGAAAGTCACTGATTTGGCAAACAGTCCCTCTGGCCTCTCATCTTCCGAGTTTTACGCAGAATTTCATTTTCAGACTGAACCTGAGGATCTTACGCTAAAACTCTCCTGAGCAGGGAAGCAGGTGTGAGAGAAAGGGAAGAGAGGTGAGGCGAGTTTTAGGTAGCCTATTTCTCTGACAAACATTTGTCGCTCATTGGAAAGTTGCATGTAATTTAACAGGAATTTAAAACCCTAGTTTCCTACCAAGACGCCTGCTGCAGGTTGGCTCTGTGGCACACCTTCTGACAGAGTTAGTTGCAGCAGCTCTCGACCAGAAGCAAGGGGTGTAAACACGCTTGTCCTGGTTCTCCCGCGCACAATTTTAGAGAAACACAGAATTGCTTAGTTCTAATGAATTATACTCAAATATTTGATTAGCCAGAATAAAATTGCAGATGGTCTTTTTCAGTGCAGGAAAACATTTGAAGTTGTTTTCCTACCTGTCCATGAGCCCGGAATGGAGACTGTATTTGGGACGGATGCCCTTCGAGTGCCTGAGTGTGGCTATAGCCTCCCAAAAGTTCTTGCTACCATGGGCAGTTAGGAGTCTGACACTGGGAAAGGCAGTTTAAAAAGGCCTGTGCTACTGAGTGCCCAAGTTACTTGGGTATTTACCACCTAGGTGCTCTCACTGTCTCAGTTAAAATAGCTGGCCCTTGGCACTCCAAACTGTATCCTGGAGAAGCCTCTCTTTCCAGTGCTGTTTTGGAGATTAGGCTCCCTGACGATGCTCCGAACCGCACATAAACTGTCTGAATATGACTTTCAGGTCTAATTCTCTGCGTTATGCTGGCAAGGGGGGAAATCTGAACTGCAATCTATTCCCGTTGGCAGGGTGGAAAGCTAAAAGCTCTTATTTCGACACTGAAAGTCTCATTCAAGCTTTGACATAATGTTAGCAAAGATTATTTAAGTCTTAAAATTGCTATCAAGGGTAAAAAAATGGCAAATAAAAGCAGCCAGAATCAATTTTCTAAAATATTAAGATTAACAAGGTAGACATTTTGTGTTGCTTCAGGTCTCCAAATCAAAAATAATTCACTTTTCAGGTGAAAATTTTCATTTGCTGACATTACTCATTTGTGCAAAATTAGGTACCTTTGTAATTCTCTCCAAGTTTGTGGCCCGAATCTGTGATATGAGCAATTTTACACGTGTGCATGTATTTTAAATTGTATTTCACAAACGCTGTATAACAAATAGTTCCAACAGTTATTCGGTGCTACATGAGTTCAAAGAGAAAGTTTACAATTACATTCAGTCAGAACTTGCATGCTTCTTTGTAAAGTTGTAAATCAAAAATAGAAGCTCAGATGAGGACTGCATTCTCTTGGAATGGCTCTTGCAATTTAGAAGGTTTTTAAAAGAATCTTTTGACTTTCAAGGATAAAGTAAAGAAAAAATTTCATCATCAATTTCATTTACCATAAAAAATCCTTGCTAGCGGTTGCGGACTGTTGGATCTCACACAGAGATCAACATTATATCAAAAACACCACGCCAAAAGCTGCACGTTTTGCAGCTACTTATGAATATAATATCCAGCTAATGATTTAGTCATCTATTTCCCATAATTTTGTTGATACTATAGGATAACATATCATTTATAGCACTTATATAAAATTTACTATTTTGGCCGAAGCACCTTAGCAGAACCATCTCTCAGCATTCCTTCAGGATTCAAGTTTCATCACTTTGTTCTTGCTGTGGACTAATTAGCCTTTCCCAACAGAATGCTGGTGCTAGAACATGAATTAAGTCCTGCAGCACTCCCTTTCACGTGTGGGATCACTGGGTTAATCTCTACATGAAACAGTTTGGTTACCGAATGGAAGAGCTGCCATGTGGGCTAAAGCTGGCAAAGTCAATATATTTTAAGAGAATTAGTAAGACGCACTCTTCAGAAGTAGATTCACAAGAACTGTTTGGTCTGCAATAATTTAATAAATCTGAATTAGTTTTACATCTAATTGGAGCGCACTTTACTTTCCATCCCTTCCATTTGCTGGATAACAAAGACCCAAAGTAGTTGAGCGCAATCCTTCTGGGCTGTCACCCTGGGACCTGGCAGAGCAGGGAGGTGCTAGTTCGAGAGTTGATATATTCCAGCTGCTACAGAAACAGTAAATGAACCCCAAGTCATTAACCTGTGGTTTCGTTATCTTTCCTCTGACAGAGAAGAGCAGCCTGACGCCGGGGGCTGTACATGATGCCCGCACAGGGCCTGAGTTCGGAGTCAGTAGGGTCCAGGTTTGGTTTGAGAGCTGAAGTTAACCTGAGGAGGAGCCTTAAATCCCCTCCCCACCACCGTCTGGGGGTCCAGCCAAGGCTGCACACTTGCGTTGGCTGTTGAACAACAAACCCTCTCTGCTTACTGTCATCTGAGTGCTCGTTCACCGCTATCATTTTGGGCATCCTACAAAGTGCTGGTAACCGAATTCTTCCCGCAAATGCCGTGTGTCAAGTGCCCTAATGCGAGGATTCTCACCTGAGTGGCTTCGCTTTGCTGACTGCCCCAGACCGGCAAAGGGACTTGCATCTCTCTGCAGTGGCGACAAGGGAGAGACCACATCAGTCGCTTGAGCACTTTCCTAAGTGAGAGCAGTCCTAATATTGGAGCTGGATGCGGCTGGAATGAAAGCTGGCTCCAGCTGAAGGCAGAGCAAATGAGACCCTCCTGCCAGAAAGGAGGCGGGCATTTCTTGGTGGGCAAGTGTTCTCGGTGGCAGCTTGCTAGGTACTGTTTCTCAGAAATGTAGAGAACAGTCATCTTTATGTTTGTTTTTCCATTCAATGGTCGTTGGCCTACCCAGCTATACACCCTTACTGCTAGAAGGAGAAAACTGTAAAGCGATTATTTCACTTTGAATAACTATTCTTTGCTCTTACGCTTGCCCGCTCTGAAATAATAGTTCAACAGCAGTCACTAAAGTGGGTCAAACTTGTTTTGCCTGATTGCCAAGTAAATTTAACAAAGTGGATTCAAACATCTAACTCAAACATTATTTAGTTTACCTTCCACTTATAAAGGGCCATGAAACCAGCAGCATGGTTAGAGAGAAAAGGAAAAACCTGTGAAAAATTTGAAAAAGAAATGGGGTGGGGGACAAGCAGGGGTTTTGAGTACCTGCCTGCCTATCTTTCCATAGGTACGCGGGCTGAGAGCAATCACTAGCTATCAGTTAATTAGCCGAGGGACTAATTTTTAGCCAGAATGCATCTGTCTGCCTGCAGATGATATTTAGTATTCAAGATATCAAATGCCCTTTTTTTTGCCTCAATACAGACTAAAATTAAACATTGGCTGCAAGGGGAAGGTTGCCAATAACTAATAAATCTTGCTGTGTTCTGAGCACCAAACTTTCATCTGCCCATGTCTTGCTTGTTGGCTCATATCTCTTGCCTTTAGTGTCGCGGTTGTGGGGGGGCTTCCATGACAGCACCCACTTTCATTTGCAGAAGGGGACAGGAGAGAATTTCTAATGGGGATTAAGATACGTCCTCTCTCCTACAGTGGCCAAAGTGAGCAGAAGGACAAGCCTTCGGCACCTGCGGCTGCAAGAGGGTAGGAAGGGGCTACAACCTCGTGCTCAAGAGCCGCCGGGCAGTCTTTTCAAATGACTCCTCTTCCCCAGTCCCTCCTCTTTGCTCCATTCTGATAAAGCAGGTGAAAGCGAGGTGGCAGCCTGCTCTTTAGGAATTAAAATGTGTCTGCGAGGGTAACTGTGGAGGGCTATGCTGAAAGGCTGGCAGGATATGTATAGCCAAGATACACAATTTCTACCGTTTTTACTTTTTTTTAAAAAATTTATTTATTTGTTATAAACTAACAAAAATGCCAAAAATGTCCTGAGATTTTTTTTTGCATGTTGTCTCCATCTAGAGCTAATTTTGCCTCACCTGAAACATTGGAACCATTTCTTTTGAATCATTTTTTTTACTGAATATTTTCAGTAGAACTGCCTGTTGGGACTTCATTTTTTCCCTTTATGTTTTTCTCTAGTATAGAATGAAAACTTCTTACTATGTGGAGCAGGTGTACAGGAACAATTAGTCTCCCTATTCAGTATGCAACATAATTTAGTCTTGGATCACATAGTCTGTAATTGTGTATGTGTGTCTACAGCCAAATATGTACTTTTCAGTAGAGATTAACCTCCTATCAACACGTGGTCCTGCAAGTCCACGGTGTTTGTATAACATTTAGCCAAGTTGGTAAAATTCTGAAATCTGGTGATTTAGAAAACCTAATGTGTTTTTCAAAACCATGCTAAGTGAGCATAGAGGGGATCTCGAGGTCAGCTGGAGTGCCGTTCGTCTTGGCTCCTGTGGATGCTTTGCGGTGCAGTTAGGCAGGGGTGGTAGCACTGCCTTGTAGTGCTATTGCCAGTGCTGCTGCTGTTCTTCCACCACCTCTGAACAAGGTGCCTTGAAAACGGGCAGATCTCTACAAAGCAGAGTTTCAGCCTTACTAGATCTTGTAAAATAGTAGCGGCGTTAGATGATGCTTTTTATATTTTGTCCTTAGTCTCTTGACTATCGTACTGAAGGCAGTCTGCAGATTTTAAATTTGAGCTGATGGATAAAATTGTACAGCTGAAGAGACGCAAGACACGCGACAGGTTTGAGGTTTGCAATAGCCCTGTTCAACTTCCTGTGCTAAACGACCGAACATCAGCCAGTAGTGAAATGTCATTCCAGGTCTAGGTCTAGTGAGCTGGCAAACGGGTGTTCCTTGCGAAGCTAAGAGATGGGAGGTTTTTGGTAGGAAATGTTATTGTACTATCAATCTGCAGATGTTCCTGCAATAGAGCTAGTGTCTGTTCTTTGGGGATTTAAATAGGAGGATTTAATTGTTCCACTTTAATTCATGTCATGCTTCAGCCTAACTTATAGAATTTGGAGAGAATAAGACTGGATGAATCGTGTTTTATTATCTTCTTCTGCATTGCCAAGTTTCCTATGATGGAAATTTTACCTGCTGTCAAGGGCCTCAAGTCTAAACTTGATTTTTAACATTTTCATTGGATGAAAATGCAATTGACAGAGGGAAAATACTGTCTAAAGGAAAGGAAGAAAAGACTTCTGGAAAAAAAGAGTATAAGAGGAAGGAAAAAGCAGCAAAACTCTCATGGGACTACTTGTTAAAGATAATGCTATCACACGTCGAAAGGAAATTATTAAAAAAATAATCTTCAAATATGTAATTTCCGAGTACTGACATTACCCAAGGGCATAAAAGGAGAGGGGCTTTGAAACTTTTACCTCCCTTGGTAAAATAACTTCATCAGATATTTAGCATTTTTAATCTTTAGATCTATATTTTTAATTTTTGTCTTAAAGTACCATGAGAACCACAAAGCCATATTATTTATTGCTTTTCCTATAACTTTTATCACAAGTCACTGTTACAATGAGGTTGAAAGAAAGCATGGAACAACACTGTCCACACACCATACTATGTGCTGGTTGTGGCAAGTGATTTATGACAATGGCGTAGCATGAAATGGGAACGAGTGCATTCCGGCTGCAAACAGCAGGGATTTGCTGCTGTATAAAGGAGGAGAAAATACTTCTGAGGTCTCCAAAACCTCTTATCTGAAGCTCCGGCATTCTGGCAGGCCAACGAGCCCAAAGACGATCAAGCCCCAGGCACTGCGGAGGTGAAAGTCTCATGCACCGTACCTGTTCTGGTGTGCCGAGAGAATCATTTGGCTAAATATCGGAAATGTATCATGTAAGGGCTGAACTCCCCTGGCTTCAAGGGGGCTCTGTCAGCCTATACAAGCAGCGCATCTGGTTGTAACTGGTCTTTTCTGATTCTTCTTCAGCTTTGCATTTGGTTTCTTCCAGATTTAAAGTCTGTGTTCAGAACCAGAAGAATGTTGTGCATGGAGAAGAATAAAAAGACCCTTCAAATATCTTACGGTGCTTAAGGCCTTACTTAGAGCTTATGCTTTGCAGCTTGCAATGGCCATTTTCTCCAGAGAGATTCCATTCACTATTGACATTATTAGCCATTGCCTCTGTCTCACACTGATGCTACAAAGTCAGTTATAAGATCCAGATGTTCAGTTGTGCGTACAAAAATGTGTAATATTCAAAATGATGCTAACTCATAGCGTTTGGTTAAAAAAATGTGTGGTTGAAATGTAAAAAAAACCCCAAACCCTTCCAATGAATATTCAGAAGGGCTCTGTTAAAAACAAAATGACAAAATAACAGAACAATTTCTCGTCATGGGAAAAAGTCACTATAGTCTTGTGTAATAGAAATAGCAGCATGGACAAATCCATCAGTCTGATATACCTGCTCGTCTATAACCATTGAGTGATCCCATGACATCCATAGCTTCACAGCTGAGCGCGGGTGATACAGACTGTGGGCCGGAGCCCCTGTATGTATTATTGAAAAAAACAGAAGGAAGTAATTGCGTGCACATGTCTAATGCAGATGCTTCGTGAAACTGAATAGTCCGGAAAAACAGTGTGTCAGAAGAGAGGAGATGACAAAGAAACAGGAAAGTGATTATATTTGCTACAATGTGTGCTATGTATAACATCATATAAATACCAAATTCTTGCTTTTTTAAGAATGTCTAATATCGATGTACTCTTTGGCTTTCTGTCTGAGCAGGCACCTTTCGTTTGACTTTTGGTATATTTTGGTTGATACTTAAATTTTCCACTTTGTAGTGAGAAAAACTATGGCACAATGACTTTATGGAGGCTGTAAAATAGGTATTTTATTCTTTCTTTTAAAAGACTGCTCATCATTATAGCTCCTCTTCAGGCTTTACAGCAGAGAGCTCAGGACATGAAACATGAGGGTTTAAGATGACATTGCTGCGCTGTAGAAAGTCTTTGTAAAAGTGCAGGTGTAAGAAAAGTTTGATCTGTGATTACCCTAACCAGTCACATTTGTCTGCTAGCTTTAAAGCTTCTTTTAATCACAGGTCATAGTCTTTGATGTACATGGTTACCTTTCATCCCTTTTCCAAAATTCTCTTCTCTGTCTTCCTCACACGCCAAAACCATAATCCTCGGTGCTGCTAAAATCCACAGATCAGACGTTTTTATTTGTGTACTCAAAATAGTTTTTACAATTTTACCTTCAAATCATTTCATTTCAGTTCTGGTCTTAGTACAAGTAGTGACTGAAACCTCGCTTTTAACCTTTGTCTTTAAAATTTTTTCCTATATATCCGTAAGTTGGGGGGTTTTTTATTGCTTATTGGGTAATTTTGTTTTATCTGCTCATTACGCTTCTAAAGAGCTGCAAAAGCCTTTAATGACTTGTTAATTAAATACTAAGATCTTTCAAACTTTATAAAGGATGTGCATGTGGACTAAATTCGGACTCGCGTGCTGTGGAGGTCTCTGCTGTAGTGCTGATGCTTTCTCTTCTCCTTGTCAAGTTTCCATCTATCATAGCTGACACCCTTAATCTCATGCATATTGCTCTGATTTCACTGGGATTGCTTTTAGAGTAAAATAGTCTAGCATAAGGTAGGCCAATGTGATCTCATCCCTCACTCTCTGTCTAAGGGTACATCCAGGCAGCAAATGGAGCACAGTCGCAATGAATCAGCATTAGGGGACTTGAAGGCTGTGTCACAAACCTGCTGGCGCCTGTGATCAAAGCAGTGCCTTCATTTGATTTTGGAGTGTGTGGCATAAAGGGCAACAGGCTCGGTAGCCAGTATATGTATAAAAAGCCATACTTTTGTGTCTTTTACACCTATTCTTTTATCCAAATTTGTCCTTCATTGTAAGACATGGACCTGCTGAGGGACTACTAGAGCTTTTTAAAAAATTGAGTCCTTAGTCTGCCAGTCCATACCATTTATATTTTAATTCCTATGTTGTAATCATCCCTAACAACAGGAGCCTTAGAAAGTAACTGTCCATTAAGTGTTCATTGCAGCAGAGCAGAAGTTATGCATTTCATTACAAGTATTAAAACCTGGGCCTAAATTTGGAAAATGTACCTGCTCTGCAGATGTCTGAGCCATTCAGTCAGAGTTATTTGGTATCAGGGATCAACCGATGGAAATTAGAGGAACAATGGGTGGCCCTGAGCTTTTTCATTTCCTTTCTTCTACCCAGTTGACAGCAAAATCCTACAATAATAGAGTGAGCTACAATGGCATCTAATGATTTTCTGGGAGCAGGGAATATACTTCGGCAGGGAACCAGAAGCCATGTCATACTGACGGTTAACGTGCTGAAGTTTAAAACCCAAAACCTCAGCAGTCGGTGACTAAGACACGCGGAGGAAGAAACAAGTAGCCTTGCACTTATTCACCAACTCCTATTTTACCAGACCTTGTAACATCCTAATTTCAAAACACTGAATAGCCAATGTGGAGAGGTTTATGCCAATTTTAATCCAAATGTTATTTCTTGGACACTATGTCAGACATCTTTGGCTATTCAATTTAAGCAAGTTTCCTAGGGTGTTATTTTCAGTAATTTTAAATGAAAAACACTTATTTAGTCTTTTTAAAACAAAACTTTAAACAAAGTGTGTTATTTCATGTGACCAATTACAAAACAAGCTGCAGAGGAAGAGAGAGGCAGAAACGGCATCGTCTCCAGCCTTCCCAGGACTCCTCGAGGCTGGGGCCAGGCTCTGCTCTCAGCTCTGCCCGCTGCGGCTTCCCCTTGGGCAGTGAGGTGCAAGGAGTCGCTCCTGATGGCCTGGGAGCCACCCATCCTGGATAGGAGTCACCTGCTTAAGCCTCAGGGCCAGTACTTTGTTATGTGGCTTTGGCATTGGGGTTACCTGCAGAGGGCTGCCAAATACAGCACAGGACACAGACGATGCTGTGTCCTTCTGGGGAGCGAGAGGCAGGAGATCTTATCTACAGCATCCAAAATTATGCTAGATGCTTACGTCGTGGCAGCCAGGACAGGTATCTGGTTGCCTCTGGTGACTCTGCTTGTCTTAACACCATCAAAAACAGTAAAAGAAGAGTATACTTTGGACAGTACTGCTTAGCTTAGGTCACTTGTTATAAGCCTGGGCTTATTTCTATTACCTTCTGCTAGAGAGAGGTCAGGCACAAAATATTTACCAATGATCTCATATATTTACTTCTTCCTTACAGAAGAAAAAAAATCATCTTTCCTGTCTAGCTATTTATATGTATTCAGAAAATGTCACATTCCCCCGGTGCGTTCCTCCATTTACTCACACCAAAGTCCTCCATCTGTATATCAATACCATTACAGGGAGGTACATTTCTCCGGGTAGAAGACAGGCATCTTTGAATGTATGCTGTAAATGTGGAGTGGGGCTTTTTGCCTTCTTTCTTCTACCTCCTGGGCTTAAATAAAGCACACAGCTATTAAAAAGTTGTGGTCTCTATGCAGTACCTGCAAAAAATGTTTGCTGTTTTATTAGGATGAAATGATACGTTAAACGTTTAAAATATATTTATGCATGTTCTGACACATACAGGTGTAAAAATAGCTATAAGTACATACTTTTTTATATGTAAAAGTGAAGTTTAGGGTGATTTTCCTTGTGCTTTGCCAGATGTCATTTTTGAGTGTTTTAAGAGAGCGGTCTACAGGAAGAACGTGACCTCTTAAAACAGATGTTTTTGTACCTGCCATTATAAATATTATTACCCTTTGTATTAATTACCTGCTTTAGCAAGTTTTGGGTGTGGGAATGGCAGTTACAGTTTCATGCTGAAGAAACCCCTGTTTGTGATTTTTTTCATTTGTTTGGCTACTCTGTGAAATGTGCCTTCTTTCCTACTTCTCAGGCTTTGAGCAAAACCTCTGGGAAGTATGGAACATTAGGTACATAGGACTGCCACGTTGACTGCAATTCTTAATATTGTAATATTCTCATGGGTATTGAATCATTTTGATGTGCAGGAATTTGCATGCATAACTCCTTATCCATGATGTTGATAATATACCCCTAAATTTTAGTGACAGATGGATGGCTCAGATTGATCCAATTTGGATGATGATGTGCTAATTTGAATAAAATGACAGGTGTACTTCATGCGTGATGCAGAAAGGGTATGTTATATTTGTTGCTAGAGAGGAAATAGTCATATGGTTGGTATCTCAAATACATTTCGTATAGGAGCGTGTACTTTGTGAGGTGAAAATCTGTAGGAATGACAACATGTTGGTATGTAAGGGTTGTGTTAATAACCCTTTCACAGTTCTTATGTGTGTCGTGGATAGGTAAACGCCTTTGCCTCAGTTTCTTTATTTGCAAAAATATATCTCATTATCCAGTTAGGCTTAATAAGAGACTGCAAATGCAAACCAACTTTAAATACCTTGCAATTAAAGAACATAGAGTGTATGGGGTTTTGATACCGATAAAACAGATAAATCATGTCATCGACAGTTTAGTATATTTCTAGCTAAATTTATTTCATTTCTGGGTAGATTTTTGAAGCTTTTTGTAACTCGTGAAGTGCACCACTGGCATGAAGATTTATTGCATCGCTTAAGTCTTAAATGCCTAGCAACAAAATAAAGTCCACAGAGAGGAAAGACCCGTAGCTAGCCTGCAGGGAGCTGCTGGGGTACTTGTGGCATGCAGGAGACCTGTGCGCTGAGTTTTGCCGTTCCCCTGGATCCTCCATGAGCACCCTGCCCACGAGCCACTGATAGCCTTGGAGCTATCCTACGTCCCAGGTTAATCCCAGTCTCCCAGGCGTCACAAGGCTGTCTCAGCCACCACTGCATTTTATTTTGTTCTAAGGAGAGAAAAGAAAAATCTCCATTCTCTGCACAAGTGGGGAAGTTACTGCAGGTCCTTCCAGAAAGTTTGTCATAAAGCTCTGATGCCTTGGATGGGATTAGAGCTGACTCCTTTTTTCATGACTGGTGCTTGAGATCTGGGAACAAAAGCTCTTTAGTACTTAGTCTGTGTTAGAAGTTTGTTGGGCCACAGCTGCAAACGTGTAGGTCAGGGAATAAAGCTGACCACGCAATATCTGTGCACCCATCAGGAGCGCCTGCTAACACCACCTGGGCCGTTAATGAAGTGTAAAATTGAGGACGTAAATGTTTCTAAATGGAGAGGTCGCTGAAGTTTTTATAGTGACAGCTTCTATTCTCCTGTCTTTGTCTTGTAGGTAACAAGGGAGCAGTAAAATATGTTTAAGCAATATGAATGAAGATAAATAAATAGTAAATATGAAGTGGAAATAATTTTATAAAAAACACTGAAATAGAAATATGATTAAAATTTGGACGTGTCTACCTCAGATCACTTGTAAGTGGTGATCTAGAAGAAGCAACCTTTTCGAATCCTAACGCATTGTACATGCTTAGGTTTCTCCTATTTTAATTTCATTAAAAGCTTGTGGGGAGGCCTAAACTTTCACCTCAGTTAATCTGAAAGGTCTTAACATTGTGCTTTAATGTTACATCAAAGATATAGTGACACTGTAAATTTAACTACTATGCCTTTTCAGACAGGAGTTGTGCTTTGTCATACGATGTCTTCTGTCAGGAAATAGTAGATTTCAACAGATGAACAAAATGTTTTAAAATGTTTGCTTCAAAAAAAAAAAAACCCAACAGAGGTAAAAAATATATACATACGGAGCCCATTTCAATTTATTGAAATGCAGACAGTAGGGAAAAAATCCTACGGGAAATCTACTTTTCAAGTATGCATGCATAGTATCTCAGCTTCTTAAATGGTTAGTACGTTGGTTTCCCATTGCAGAGATGTGAATTACAACCCTGTTTCTGTTGACAAGTGGAAATTATATGCTGATGGTATCAGCCTTTCTTTCCTTTGCTCAGCTATGGAAATCAAATTTGTTATACCTGCTGGTATGGGCAAGTGATAACAACACAAGTGTGGGATGAAGTGTATTTTCTGAGCTGTATGGAACATTGTGCCTCTGCTTACAGGCTAGTGTTTGCTAACTTTGCTGATCAATGAAATATTTGTACATTGGGGAAAAAAAAATGAAAAGTCGGTCATCTTCAACTGAATTGGAATCGTCAGGCTGGTGGGATCAGACATTTTCCCCTCACCGAGGAAGATGCTTTAGGCTGAACTGGAAAGAGCAAAGGTTAATGGTTGGAAACGAAAGGCCACGTAGCAGCAGATTTGGTCTGATTGTCATTTGTGTTACATGATTGTTTGGTTCTCAGAAGTTTTGTTCAGATTGAATGATTTTGTGCTGAAATAGAAAGGCTATTTCATACATGGGCTTGATGGGTCCAAAAGTAGCAGAAAGGAGTAATGTTTTCTGACAGTGTATTTCCCAATGGAAGAGTGCTTCTGATCCTACTTAAACGAATGAGACTTGACTTGGTGTGGCAGGAATCATGTTCTCGAGTTGTACGGGCTGCCCATTGCACCTCATCCGCCTTTCACAAAGTTGGAGAGCGGGAACTCCATTTATTAATACTTGTAGCAGGCAATGGTATAATTTTAATTGTGATTACTTTGAGCATAAACAGCTAATTTCAAAATTAATAAGTTTCTACGATCATTCTTCCAACCTTTGAAAATCTTGGGACTAAACGAAAGACACTCATCATGTTAAGATCTATTTTCTGGAAGCCAGTATTATCACTTACTTAGCAAATTGGTTTGGTCAGGATGTGTAACCTATGTAAATAGACACCCAATAAGGAAAATGAATGTATTCAAAATGGTGATAATCTTAACCTAAATAATTAATGTGTCAGTTTAGGGTAACCATAGCGGGAAGTGTCAGTAAAACTAGGCATCTAGGTAGAACCCAGGAGATATTCATACCAAACACATGAATTTTCCTAGGATTTGTTGTTTTATTTCCCTTTTGTTTAAGTATTAGACATGTTGTTTGATATGTTGTACAATTAAGATAAAAAGGAAGACAAATATTCAATGTTCAGGTAATATATGAGCGTTGTCCTCTATTCTAGTGAGTAGAGAATGAATTTGATATTGGTAATATGCACGTCTCCATTCTCAGGATCTGGTATGACACTTCTCTAAATAGCCTGATCCAAAACAGAAAAAACAAGCCTAGCCTAACTCCTGAAGTAATTTCACATTATTCTCAAATTATCTGTAACCTTATAATCCCTGGTTTATGACTGCTGTGCACAATCACTGTTGTAGCTGTGAAGTCTGTTTTCTTCCTTCATTTCAATTCCACTCTAAAAAACTTAAAATTATATGATTAATCAAGATAGGTTGGTCAATCTATTTTGTTGTTATATCTTGTTTTATTGGCAGCTTTAGAAGTGTTGTTAAGCATTTGATTAAGTTATCCCACCCGAGTGTCTCTGCTTTAGGTTTTCAGCATCAGTGCTGTGTCAATACCTGGTCAAGCATTAATGCTTTGTTGTTTGAACTAACAGCAAAACTGCAACAGGCATTTATTTTCCTTTAACTGCCAAGTGCACGGAGAAGGGCTGAACTTGTTACCCAAATGGCTTCAGTAGACGTTAACTCAACTACAGTGACTTGGGTTCTTCTCAGGTCTTTCAGATTTGAATACAAACAGGATTTTCTTTTGCACTTGAAAGAAAGGCTGACTGGTAGATATGCATGGTCAGATGCCTGAAGGAACAGTAATTATCCCTTTAGTATTGTATTGCACAGGCTATTTTCTAACATGATAGCAGAAAAAGAAACCTGTTCTCATTACATTTTGTCACTACAGTTTCAAAAGTTCATCTCTTGCACTTCTCCACGTAAAACTATCAAGCATTTTAAAATGTTAATAGGTCTTAAAAGGGATAATTTGATATACCCTTTTTGTGGTTTCTTTGAAAATGAACTATTGTTGGGTTCTGCAGATCGCTTGCACCGTTCACTTTGGGAAGTGCCTTATACCGAGCATACAGCTAATGATACCACTTTATTTCTTCATAATGTTACAAGCAGTTTTTCTGATATTGACCTAAATCTGCATCCTTGCCAGGTGGCGAAAATTGCTTTATGCTCCCTGTTTGTCTCCCTCACTAGAGACCTTAGAATTTGAGTTTGGTAAATTTGCACATTGCTCTTTTATTCCTTTGATATTTGATGGCTTGATTACCTTTCAGGTAGAGGAGGAATGTGCAAATTCTATGAAAGTGTTTGCTGTTCTACTAGGCAGACCCTTATGAACACCCGATCTTCTACGCTTTCCCCACCTGGACATGATTCTAAGCAAGCACGTTAGATTCTCTGTCTGTGTTTTCTGGTGCTAAAATAGGCTTGTGTTTTCTATCAAGGAAAATACAATACACTGATGCTCTTATGTATATGAATATCAGACTCTCATCAGCTGTCTCTTCTGTTGCAAAATGTTTCTCAAGGAAAGTAGAAAAGTTCCTGTAAATCATGATAAAAGGGTTTTGATTTTTTTCCTGCTATTGTGTCTCTGGCAGAGTGTTTCTGCTGTCTGTTTTGGGTGTATGCTTTTGGGCATATCCTGTCACATGAAGTGTTAACATTTGGTAGAGTCTTGTAAATTTAATCTGGTTTTCATGTGGGATGTGGAAATCAATAGGAAAATATATCTGTGTTTACCTAAAATGTTTTAGCATCAAATAACAAAGGTCTATTGATATGGCAAATGCAGGACAAATTCAATAAGAAATGCAAAAGGGTAGCATAAGGATTTGAAAACATTCTCATGTTGCATAATGTCATGTTAAATCATATTTCATAATGAGAGAGTAATGCCATGATAGCTGCACTTGATGTCCCACGAGGTAAGTGATTTAGGAACAAGCATTAGCAAGACTGTCTTGTCAATACTATTTTGTCCTACTGCCAGTTCTGAGAAGAAAATATAAGCCAGGTTAAGATGTATGCATGACTGTTACTTGGTAAAAGAATCTTTTTCTGGGAATCAGATATAACTCTTGTTCTATTACTTGCTACCAAGCTTACAGTTGTTTCATTTCTGGATTTGATAGAATTGCTGCAGAAAATTACAGATTGGCTATGTTGTTATATTACAATAACATGCTTCATTTTCTCTGTCCGTTAGAATGACTGAAGCTGTTGTTTATATGCATCCTAAGGATGCATGGATATGAAAGGTGAAGATAAGCAGTACAACAGGGACAAATGAGAACTTAACTCCATCATGTGCTATTTTTCTGATTTAAATAGAAAAATAAAAAAAGAATTGCAAGCAATATCATTTTAATTACTTCAATTGTTCTTCCTCTGTAAAACGCCTTTTCTTCTCCCAGCCAGTTCCATTAATTTACTGAGCATCAGATTTGAACTTTGCTGATGCCTAAATCTTCCTTTGTGAGTCTTCAAATGTTTTCTTGTAGCTATATGTGTCTGTTCAGATACACGCTTAGGCAGAGAGGGTTATGAAACTGAAACTCCTCCGTAAAATGAAATTAAACTATTTTGTGAAAATGCTCGGAATTGTCACGGTCCACTTGGATCCAAGCTGGGAACAAAACTCTACATTATTGGCAGTGCTCTCTTGCTCTTTTTATTTGCTTTGTTTGATTTAGTCTTTTGTTCCATTTATTTGTGTTTGGTTATACTGAACTGTGCCACAAAAAGAGAAAATGAGTTTCAATATTGAGCAGCTATGTTTCTAACAGTCGGTACTACAGCAGCAATAATGAGGATCTCATATATTATGTAATACCTTTGATTTCATATGTTCCCAAAGTGCTTTAGTAACTTAAACTTTAGAATAGGATTAGTTCAGCTCCTCCTGGATAAAGCTTCCACTAGGATTGAATAAATAATATCCTTACATGTTTAAGACAAAAAAGGAAAGCATCTCTTATTCAGCTGGGAACTTACAGGGGAATTTAAGGAAGAAGGGGAATTTATTTCCTCATTTAAAATTTAAGTATGACATCGCTCTCAATGCACATACTCAGAAAACGCCACAGACAATTTTTAGTGGTCATGGAAGTGCACACTTTCAGGAGATGTCTTTTCCAACAACAGGGCCTTCCTATGGCTCAGAACACCCGTCCCAGCCGTAGGGCGCCCCGCTGCTTGGCTCCTGGGAGCAGGGAGGACTGCAGCCCTCCTGGCTGAGACGCAGTAGCTTACGCTTCTCTTCAGTCTTTTAAAAGAGTGGTATAAAAGTCTAGAAGTAGGTCGAGCATCAACTTTAAAATACAGGTGTGCAAGCTGATATGGGTTGGGCTGAGAAGTGTAATAGCAGCAAAAAGGCAATGTATTACAGAAAGTGCTAGTGCTTAAGTATATAGAGGAGATGCCAATCTAAAATTAGGCTGAATTATAAAAGAATAGCAAGCCTTTCTAAAGCTTTAAATAGATTATTTTTCAATTTCTGACTCTTTGAGAACTGGAGACTGTACAACAGCCAGATCCCCAGCTTGACCTGCTATTATTTCCTTGGGAGCCTTTTATTTGAACACAGCATCCTTCAACCATTCAGCAGAAGACCTTGAACTCTGCTTCTTCTCATAGCAGAGGTTATGGTGAGAATACTTTTAATAACACTTCTTTTCATCTAGGGATGCTTCTAGAAGATATATGCTACTAGTTTCCTTGGAGACTGACACGCAGTCAGCACAATGGCTCTGTAGCACCTGTAAATCAAACTTCAAAAGAAGGCACCGTCCTTGTTAGTGGGAATGGTATGCACGATG
This sequence comes from Sula dactylatra, assembly GCA_013389905.1. Lineage (NCBI taxonomy): Eukaryota > Metazoa > Chordata > Aves > Suliformes > Sulidae > Sula > Sula dactylatra. The sequence continues at coordinate 124,986 of WEKW01027863.1, forward strand.
GTGAGAGGAGCTTTGCTTTCTACTTGTCTTCCAGAGGATGAGATGGCAGGAGTTCCATACGGAGACTGGAGGTCTAGGGACTGCGAGGTTACATCAGACGGTGAAGGCTGGGCAGACTATGTGTGTAGCAGAGTTCAGACTGCCTGGAGATTTAATCAAAGTAGAGAACAGGGCTGCATTTAATTTATAGACTGTAAGGCCTTGTTTTGCAAATGGTTTTGTGAATGCAGTAGTTACGGAGATAATTGTATAAGTATCATTAACTGTCTAGATATGAAAAGATATTTCAGTAATTCTAATCAGCTCAAGCATCCCGTGCTATACAGATCTTGTAATCTTCAGATATCCCTTGTATCTACCCTTCCTGCGTGAAGAGATAAGGCCCATACGCTGTGACGAGATGAGTTTGGATCTGTTTTCTGCAACCCAAACACTTTATCTTTCTCCTCTGTCCTTTACAGCGTGGTTAAAGGATATGTCCTGACGGTTTCCTCTTCCTTTCCCTTATGTCGATGTTTTAAAACGTTATTAGTTTTGGCAGTTAGAAATTTGGTCAACAATTAGCTTCCCAGATTTGCTCTCCCACAGAAAAAAAATTAAAGGATATATTTGCTTTTAGATTAGCTACAGATTCAAAAAGGGCTGAACATAAATAACTGGAGCCTCAACTTGGGAACAGATGATGTACTACATGTGAGGGAAAAGGCTTCCCGTTGGAACAGACACCTGGGAATTCAGTCTAACTACACTTGGGCAAACAACAATAATATAGATAATCTTTATTATTCCCGCTTCAGAACCAGTGCTGTTCCTGCCAATGTCAACGTGCAAATTTCCTGTGACTTCACTTTTAGGGACAAGTTCTCTAGACTAAATCCACAGCTAAAAACTGCCAGCTGTAGGTACAAACAATTTAACAAGCACATCAAATGCCCTTCACAGTCTGCACAAATTTTGAGTCTGTGGCGCCCAAATGTTTGATTAGGTGGTGCTGTGGGCTGAGCCTGCTGGCAGGGGAGATCCTTCTGACTGCTTACCCCCTGCTTCATGAGGGAGGTGGGCAAGGGAACCCACACAGTGAGAGTAAATGCTTATTCCATTTTATCATGGCCTTTCCAAGTGAAAATAGGGCGATGCAGTCACCTGCTGTGTGATTTTATAATCCACAGCTTCAGAATCTGGTATATCAACATCTACAACAATGAGCAAAGCTACAGTTGAATGAGATTTGATCAGATCTTATCTGTAGCCATAGGGCAGTCCTAATTCTTGTGTTGTTTCCTGCAGCCTTCCATTGTACTTAGGACACGGCCACCTTTTCTTCTCTGCTCTCCTACCTCCATCAGCCACTCCCTAAAGACTTCCAGGAGTTACACAGGACGAATTTGTTTCATCCAGCGAGAGGCTTTATCATGTCTGCGTGATGAAGTTGCGTATCTGCAAAGTGCGTTACTCCCCACTTTGCCTTTCCTCCCACACGCTGCAGTTTTCAGAATGCCTCAGTCTAGTTCATGTTACCAGGGAGTGGGTGCAGGTATCAGAGCTTTTGTTAACAGGTCAGCTTTGTCTCGATTCCTGGCCTAGCAACTGCTTGCCCAGATGGTTTTGGCATGTAACGCTATCCAAATCGCGGTGCCTCCCGTGAGTTATGTGCAGTGCATTGTCATTTGTAGTGCGCTGCTAAGCACCATCCAGGTCTCTCTTCTACAGAGGACTACAGAGCCGGTCTACCAACACATACTCTACAACACCTTTTCTATCATGGTTTGGGGACGCCTGGACATGGACCATGTGGCAAATGTACATCTGAGTAGATGCTTGGAAGACCCTTTAATGTCCTTTCGGTGAAGCAGCGAGGAGAAGAGCACTGACCCCAGAAAACCTCAAACGCCTTATAACCTTCTTGCAGCCCAAAAATGAGGCTATAGCAGACGGTAGGCTCCAAGTCAGAGGAATAGTTTCTCAGACTGATTTCAGCATGCTTAGCGGTAGCCGTTCTAGCTTCACAGAAACAGCAGACAAAGCACAGCTCAGCTCCTATTGAATCACCAAGCTGTCCCTTTTCAGATACCCTCTGCATGTCATTCAGTCCTACATACTGATTTTCAGTGTCATTTTATTTTTACCATTGGTTGCTGCAACACTCCATGAGCGTGCACACACCGTTGCTAAGGACTCTGGTGTGTGACACTTATTAGGATACAACATTCCACAAGAAACAATTAAAGGTGCCCATCCCAAAATATAATGTTGGTAAGTCATTGACATAGGCTGAAACCACAGAGCCCCAAACACAGCTTGTTTATTAAATGGAAATAAGACATAACTGATGGCTTGGCAAACCTGTAATGAGTGTTGCACTGATGAAATGCAAAAAGCTCTCTAGAAATTAATTATGATTATATTGCCCCCTGTGTCCTGATTTTGAAGCTAGATGAATCTGGGCTTTTTGTAAACTTACATGCACGGTCTAATTGTTTTTCTTTTCTAGTCAGAATGACAACTTCTATTAGTCCCCTCCAAGTTTTTAAGTTGTTAGGTATGAAAATAATTAGCACATTATAGCACACATGAAAATCTTTAAAGAACTTTAATTAAACATTCAGCATAAAAGGGTTTTGTCTTGCCTTGATGTACAGGCTAAACTCCCATTAAATTAATAGAACTTACATATGTTCAATGAAAAGAAAGTGGGACCAGAGTCTGTAGGGGAAAAACTTGAAAGAAACTAAGTTCCTTAATTATATTAATAGATGTTACAGATATTCCATGAAAAAAAAATCTGAAACTCACTCTTTATACTAAGTAAACAAATTATTTTAAATTAATTACTTAGATAATAGTAGCCTGTTTCTAATGTTTTCATTTTCATGTATTCGTATATTTTGTAGTACCCACAGATCTTATCTAGGTGGAGTCTTTGTTATATTTATTTATATTTATAGCCCACGCAATCCCTAAAGATGACTAGAACATTGAGTTCCTAAATAAGTAAAGTATTTGCTATCGATTCCTTATAGGCTTCAGTGAAACATTAAATAAACTACTTTTCCTTACTGGGTCTGATTATATGAGTTAACCACTAACATTTGTGACCACTAACATTAATTAATATTACTAACATGTACTTGGATAATCATGTAGGGGGGAACACCATCTATCATTTAGCTCAAGGATGTATATTACATGTTAAAATTTAAAGTTGACAGAACAAATGCAGTTATCCTAATTGTTAGTTAAATAAGCATTTTGATTCTTGCAATTTTTCAACTCTGTGCTGCCAGAAAAAAGCACTACTTTCTCATCTAGCTAATAACTAGCTGAGCAGCACTAATCCACAAATGATTTTGAGAGTAAAGAGAATCAATCTGTATACATTTTGCAGGATGTGACAACGTAAAATTCTGGCCCTGAACAATTCTAAATCAGGAATTTCTAGAATTTGAAAATATTTTTCCATGATTGGAATCAAGATCTTGTAAAGATGGAATACTTCTGAACATGAAAAAAATAATGTTTGATAGGTGATGACTATAATGACACTTCACTGCTGTGGTAAGGAATACTTTTAATTTTTAATATCTTACGGAACAACAATTCTTTAATTTTTCAGATGCAAATGTTTTAATGCAGCTCTGGTTAAAGTGAGTGTGCAAATGCTGATTTACATAATCCATAGAAGGACATCAAACCCCGACCCGTAATCTGTATGAAATAACATATCAATTAACAACACAATTTACCACAGTGGGACATAAATATACGATTCCACTTTGATTTTTGTATCAAAGGGTTTCTGGTGGGTTGACCTCTTTGGTGTGGCTCATTAGTTAATATCAAGTGTGTGAGGTGCAAATAAGTGCGATTTCCAGCTGGGAAGCATTGACCCCCTGGATGCTCTGAGGAGGCGCCAGATTTCTCGGGAGTGCCTGCAGGGACAGGGACAGGGCAGGGACGTCCAACCCGTGCTCCTGGGCTGGGTCCTGTGTCACAGACAGAAGGGCTTTCACAAGTGTTTGTGAAAGTCTGGGAGGAGCAGCACAAAGAGGCAGTTTTAGCAGTTTTTCTCTAGCAGGTGTGCTCTGTTGCAAGGCTGTGGCTCGTCTGCCTAACTACTGGACTAGACGCTAACAAACAGGAAGCCTTCAGAGGCCGTACCCTCCTTTTTTAAGAAATACCAAGTCAACAATGGCTAAGTTCTTCCTGTTTACATCTCAGGGTCTTCTAGAGAGCTTGGCATCTCTGCGTGATTCACGCATGGCGTCAGCTACCACATTTGATATGCCCAAGAGACCCTCACCGTTAAATTCCCCTTTCTTCAATGCAGCCACTTTGTGCTTTTTGCAGGAATCTGTTGGGCAGCGCTGGCCGTGAGCTGCCTTGTTCCTCCTGCGTTTTGTTGGCAAGATGGTGTACTGGGGCGATGCTGGTGGGACGTACCAGCTCTTGGACTGCCCCAGGTATCCTCTACACCCTTCCCTGTTTCCTCTTGCTCCTTCCAGCAAGAGGTTGTAAAAGTGGCAACAGTCATTTTAACAATTCTTCTCTACCATGCAAGTCCTATTAAACCAGTGATATATACACCTTAAAATCTCTGTTTCTTTATGGATTATAGAGCTGGGACAGAACACCAGAAACGCCCCCCCAGCAATGACAGAAGATTTCTTTACAGCCAGCCACCAGATCAGCCAGTCCAGAACATGTGTCCCTGGATCATTGAAGCCGGCAATGACTGAGGTCCATTTCTGAGCAACTCTGTCCTGCATAAAACCCATTCCTGTTTTTCGAAAGCTTTCAATATTAGACATGAAAAAAAGTGGTCAGTAAGATATCTAAAAAAGAGTTCTCTAAAAGTGCTCATATAACTGAGCTTCTAAAATGTTTGTATTCATGCCCTTCCTGCTGCTGGTCGTTCACCAGAATCAAGAGACGCCAATTTGCCCAGCATTTGCTGCAGACAGAAAGTAGTACATGTAAAGTAAGAAGTTCCACAAAACATTCCTGAATTACCACCAGATTAGATAATTTTTTTGCATCTTGTTTATGCTATTAATCCTGATGGTAATTAATTGAACTGCAAAATTCATACTGATGCTGTTGTAACTAACATTTTCCCCTCCAGGTATGCATATCAGTGTTGTGAGCCTTGGCCATTGCTTTTTTTGGTCTTATTTCACTGGATGACTCGCATATTTATTTAACACCTTTTTGGAATTTTTTCTCACACCGTGAACATGTTTGCGTTTAGCTAGATATATAGATGGGGAAGTGCAAGTTAAACTGAGCGCTTTTTTTTTTTTTTTAAATAAATTGGGCCTAAATAATCATGATGTAAAGATTTCCTTTCAGTACCATATGGTTAATGAATCTATATAGCTGTCAGTTTTCAGTATAGCTATTGAAATCAAAGCTCACGAGCTGACCTGCTTACAAGAACTTGCTTTTTAAAAGACAAAACTTTAAAAAAAATGAATTGGATGATGAACAAAAAGGATTTCAAAACCAGTTTTTTAGCAAATGGATTCATGACCAGAGGTACCACAGAGACATTTTACACTTCTACAAAAGCAGCGCTTAAATAATAAGCAAAACAAGCTGAAATTAAAAATAAAAATAAAAAAAAATGAAAGAAGAAAACAGACAAAGAAAAAGGAATTTTGGGGGGGCCAGCGAAGGTGAAGTATTGTCTAATCCTCTTGATTTTCTCGGATAGCTGCTGGAACAGGCAGTGTGATTTTTACCCTCTTCACTAAGCAGCAATTGCAGAGTTAATTAGTCTCCACTGTTAGCAAGTGGGTGGCATTTACTTCTCTAATAATAGGGCTGTCTCTAAAATGGAGGCAGTGCAGATCATGATTGTGTACCTTACCTTTTGAGGCAGGAACAGTAAAGACTCTGGAAATGGATTTAAGCAGAAAGTTAACTAAAACCGTTTTGCTGTGTCCCAAGTATGTCGTTTGTTCTAATTATAGAATGGCAAATATCAAGTAGAAACGATGCTGTGCCGGGGTGGTGATGGTGACTCAATGTTCACTAGTCACTGTAGAGCAGGCTGTCAGAAAGCATTTCTTTTTAATCATACTCGGGTGCTACTTTTCTGACTCACTGTGTCTTGTAAATGAAGAAAGAAACATGAGCTATATTAGTAAGTGCCATGTTATTTAATTCCAGCAACGTCTGGAGTATTTGCTCAGCTACTGAGCCCTTTGAAGTGTTAGACCCTTGCTTAGTAGTAATAGTAGTAATGCATAACAAAGTTACTGGTATTTTAGATATAACTGTGGGAACAAATGCCACGCTTGTGCAATAATAACAATAATAGCAAAGGTAGTGGTTTATTATAACAGAAATGAAATTAAATCTATGGTTCCTTTACATAGCTTTCAAACAAATGGAGAGGCACATACGCAACATAAAAAAGAGTTTTTGTAGAAGACTTACCATAAAAATAATTTTAATCTGGTTCCATTAAGAATGCTCAGCTAAATGAACAGGGAAACGCAGAACTAGTCACCCAGTGAGCAAACGCTACACCTTATTCGTTTTGGGGAATGCCATTTGTTTCAGTACGGAAGCCAGCTTTTCCTAAAGAAACTTGATTGTTATCTTATAACCTTTTTACAACAGAAAAAGGGAGTTGTAATTCTGTGACAGTCATTTGTTATGATGAACTGTAAACTGTTCACATGCAGCTTAGGCTTTAGCTATGAAAAGCTTTACTTGTGACGATCATTTCAACGTCTGCTCACATCTGAGGGATGTTGAGCAAGACTCATCCCCCACATGGAGCAGAGGGATAATTGTGAGCTTCTTCAAAGGAGGATCTGGGCCTCTTGAGATCAGCTTTGCAGTGCCCTGCCTAGAGTAACAGGGAACTTTTTTGCCCTAGTTGCAGAAAATACTGTTTGTTTTTCCACAGAATTATCGGAGATAACGTGCGGAATTTCCACTTAACTTTGCTTTTGAGAACTGGCTATAGTTTTTTGCATTGATGTTTGAAACAATGCAGCTTTGCTAACTAATTGTACATTATATTGAAGAGAGAGTCAATGGCTGAGTTGTAATTGATACGTATTTCTTTGAAATTTCCCCCGAGAACCCCATCAGTTTCTCTCAAGAATCTTTTTTTTTTTTTCACACAAACTCTCCCCTTCACTTTATTATTTTTGTCCAAATTTTAGAGCGTTGTCCACAATAGCCAACATGCTGGAAGACCTCTTTGGAAGAGGTCTTTGGAACAAATTTTTAGGCAGTTTATTTCATTTTGTAAATTGAGTGTATAGATGGAAACTGCAGAACAGATGGAAGAAATGCTATTACAGATTTGTAAACAGTGCAATCAACGATATAGCTAGTTAGTGCCTGGCAAGATTTTGGCTATGATTTTTGTCATTTGAGAGATCTCTTGCTAAGGGTGGGTGAACTGCTTTTAAAAGTGAGAGAAGAACTAGCTTATATAGGATTCTTCAAAAGTGCTCTTAAATTCTTTTCTTGTTTTGTTGCCTGTTGTCCATTACATCCCATTGAATTCAGTGTAGTGGTTTGGTAACAGATGGCAACATGCCGAAATATAGACCAACTCCGTGAATGGAGGAATTTGGCAGAGCCTGTTTACAACATCTGAGGATGCAGCTCTGAGGACCTCTGCTCTGTTTTCTGTTTGCTTTATTATTCCCCTGGTTGTGAGCTGGGCTCCAGACTGCACATTTCAGAGGCTAATCTTTGGAGCCTCCCTTTCTGCACTGTGGATGGTTGGGGGTTGGTTTGGGGGTTGGTTTTTTTTGTTGGTTTTTTTTTGGCTTTTTTTTTTATTTATTTTGTTTTCCAGTAATTTAAGATAAATAAATTTAGATATAGGTAATACATATGAGTGTATACATATATGCATAGCTATTTATGTTTAAAAAATAATAATTTGGGAGCTGTATTTCAGCCTAAGACAAGGCTAGCATGCTGAGCAGCACCTGAAAGGTAGTGTAAATTAACCTTAGATTTGTTTTAATCTCATTAAGACCGAATGCACATTTTTAAAAGTGCTATTGAACTTTGGGAACCGACTCTGCCCAATTCTCAACCAGTAACTTCCACACACAATGTACTTAGTTTAAAATAAGGCATATTTTTAGTTTCTAGCTTCCAGGTTCTTTACAGTCACTTTAGCACAAAAAATCCAATCTGTATCATTTTGTTTTTATTAGTTATTATCAATAATCATCATGTCCCTGGTTAACTGTGGAGCTACACTGTCTTCTGGTCTCAGTTCCCTCTTATCAGTTTATTCTCTTTAATGAAAAAGCACAGATGTAATTAACAGGGATTTAGGAAAAATAATTATGCAGATCACACATGCAGACACACACACACGAAGAAGCTAGCTCTCAGCAATGTTGGTCCTACAGACGTAAAGGCAGTAACATGGAGCAGCAAGCAGCAATTTCAGGCTGAGCAAGCAAATATGACAGATAGGGAATTGATCCCAATTCCTAACAAACCCGGGGAAAGGTTAACAGTTGTTTTGATGGTGGTGGATCAGGGCAGAGAGAAAATTCTTTATATACGAGCAGGTATTTTTGTATTTTGATTTCCAAACAGAGACTCGATCAGTAAGCATCTCATAATTTAGTGTTTTGAAATAACGTGCTGTATGCGCTCACCTTAACAAGCACAGCATTTCACAGTGCTGCGCGGTATTGTCCAAGATAAAGCTATGGTGTATTTGATGTGTATTTTGATGTTGCAATGACATCTGGTTAGCATGAAGTTTTGAGTGTATAATCACATAAATAAGCTTTATTTGTTCTCTCTAGCAGTACTTTCAGTTCATTTTTGTCTGTTGTGCTTATGATTGTTCTGCTGGAAGGAACGATAAACTGGGCCGTAAAGGACATTTGATGGTGGCACCGCATATGATGATAGACTAGGGGCTACCAGCGTAAGATGCCTGAAGAGCTAGGTTGAGCTGTGGTAGCCAAACAATTCAAGAAACACACTGTTGGTCAAGTGCATTTATGGGTGCGCGACCTCCCAGTTCTGAGGTTTTTTTTCAAAATGAATTGTGACTATAACGTACCTTAAGTGAATATGTGCTTGTGAATGAAAGCTGTTCTTCCTAGACAACTTGAAAAAAGCTGCAGTTCAAAAAAGCTGATTTTCATGTATGGTTTCAAGACCATAGGACTGTGAAAATATTCCACTAACTGATAAATATATGCACAGAAGATGCAGACGGGTGGTTTTCTTCTCACCTCTGCTCTGAACTCTTAACCATAGTCTGGAGCTTTAGTGCATAACCTGAAATCTTTTTCCGTTTGGAGTTGAATTTCTTAATGGAGAAATGAAGGTGTGGCACATTGAGAAGAAATTCAGATCAGGAGAAGTGGTTGTTCTTTACAGTTTCCTTTATGAGTTATTTTTACAGTGTGAATAACTATAAACTGAAAATGGGCTCAATAATTGTTCTAGATCTTATGCTACTGAAAAGTGAAGTTTTTGGTTTGGTTCTGGCACTGTTTGGGATAGAGGCTAAAGTAGCATTGGTGCAGTATTAGCTTTATTTTCTGAGGAAAGGGGTTTGATTCTCAGTTTATAACAAATACTCTGCACCAAAACAGCCCTGCTGCTGCCCTATCCTTGCACCACCCCTGCTCTCCACTCAGCCCCCGGCACCTCTGATCTCCCCTCGCCTCTGTCCCAGGGCTGCTCTTTCCCTTCCTCTTCCTGAGGCGAGAGGCAATATGGACAAAGCGGGAAGCCCGGCTGAGCCTCCCTGGTGCTATCCAAAACCATGTCAGTGCCTCTGCACTTCACAACCCACATCAGGTCCTGGGGACACCCTCTAGAGAGAGAACAGCCGCGCAGCCGGGGAGGTCAGATTCAGAAGCTTCTGCTGGTTTTTGCTAAGTGCCGTCGCCAATTATTTATAGTGGTTTTATAAGGGAAGGTCTTAAGACAATAAGAGGGATTAGGGCAGAAAACTTGAGTTCAGATTGCTGGAATCAAACACTGCACTATTTTAAAGAAAAATGTGGTGCTTTCAAAAAAATATACTGTTATCTTGTCTACTAGGTTTTTTTCAAAAGGAAAAAAATCTCTTCTGCCCAACTTTACTTGTAGTGTGGGGTTGATTCTAGCTTTTGGAATACAGCCATCGTATTTCAAAAAACACATCACATGTTTCAAAGAAAAACAAGTAAAACCATTTACCACTTTTTTTTTTTTAGCAGTGTTGCCTGCCTTCATTGTTCAGCTCATTCCAGTACCATAGTGTGCTGGAAATAAAGAGTGTTAGTCTATGGATTATGTGAAATCTGTTCACTTTTGCTAATTTTGGTGCTTGACTTGTCGTCTGTGTTAGGTGGTAGTTCCCTTCCTGGGTAACTGAGACTTCTTATTACGGAAAATAGAATATACCTCATTTTTACTCCCCTAGACTTTTTAACATATTAAACTATACTAACCTTTAGATAACTTACACAATAGTCAAATCCAGGTGAACAATAAATAATAGCAATCTGTACTGTTATTCATTACAATATTGGCAAGGTATCCTTTTGTATTCCATAGATCATAATCACTAGTGTTAGACAGCTAAAGTAACTCACATATACTCTTGAAGTTTATAGGGCTGAAGAAAGTTTATATCTTTACATTGTATAGTCTCAAAGGGCTAAAATTAGACTAATATTTCCTAATATTCATTAGTACGGAATGTCTTGACATCACTCAATTTAACAGATTATTAATTTTTTCCCTGTTTCTTCACATTCCTCACCGCATTCTGCTCTTCTTAAATATCTCTCTTGGCTTTCAGCATCCAGACTTAGTCTGTGCCTATGGCACTGAAAAGACCAGTCAGCAGGCACAGTACTGCTCATGGTGACTCATTAATTATGATTGATGAGAGGTCTCCTAAGTAAGCTGAAGTTACAGAGTAGTTCTTCAGTGATTTATATGCTTTTTGAAATATAACTATATAGGACTAGGAAAAGTGACAGGCAATAAAATGCCAAGTGTGGCATAGTGAAACAGAAGACATGGATATCTAAATGATGCACGGATCTATTTTGATCTCTGCTCATGTTGTTTGTTTTTGTGAGGACAAAAAAGTTTATTAGAAAAATACTGACTTTCTAGGTATGTGTTTCTCCATGAAGTGCTATAGGGTCATAAACCAGAATTTTTTTGATTCAGTCGTATGTGGCTTGGAGACAAAATAGCTAAGATGAAGTGGCTGGAACTCAGATTTAGATTACTGTTGATTCTTCTACATGGACAAATTCTCAGACTCCCCAGTCAAAGAAACTTTGCAGTGCTGTGCATTCTCTATGGCTACAAAAAGAGAATATGTCTCCACAGCATCTAAAATCTCATTGATATAATTTAGTCCCTCATTTATTTGCTCAGCTGCTCCAACTTCAGCTGCAGTTACCCTCACCGAAATCGTAATTACAACAGCAAAAATGCTGGGTTCAGCTTTGGGACCCTCGGGACAAGGAGGACATGGAGGTGCTGGAGCGTGTCCAGAGAAGGGCAACGGAGCTGGGGCAGGGTCTGGAGAACAAGTGTGATGGGGAGCGGCTGAGAGAGCTGCGGGGTTTGGTCTGGGGAAGAGGAGGCTGAGGGGAGACCTTATCGCTCTGTGCAGCTCCCTGAAAGGAGGCTGTGGTGAGGGGGGGGTTGGTCTCTTCTCCCAAGTAATGAGTGATAGGGTGAGAGGAAACGGCCTCAAGTTGCATCAGTGGAGGTTTAGGTTGAATATTGGGAAAAATGTCTTTACCGAAAGGGTTGTCAGGGATTGGACCAGGCTGCCCAGGGACGTGGATGGGTACTGCCATCCCTGGAGGTATTGAAAAGACGTTTGGAGGTGGTGCTTAGGGACATGGTTTAGGGGTGAACTGGCAGTGTTAGGTTTACAGTTGGACTCGATAATCTTAAAGGTCTTTTCCAACCTATACGAGTCTGTGTATTCTGTGTAATACTAACAAAAACTTAAAAAAGGAAAAAAATTAAAGAAAAGAAACTGAAGGAGGCAGTAGAAATAGGGGTTCATTTTCTGCTTTTAGAAAGTAAAAACAAGATTTTGCAAATTTTTTTAAATTTTGTATAGCTGCTTGCGCTGTTCATGACTTGTTATTCATATTGTCAACCACTCAAGGATATTCAAATATTCAAATAAAAGTGTTATTGGGAAATGGCAGACCTGTCAGTGGTGTTTTGGTATACAGCGGTAAGCAGAGGATTTTTATGATAGCAAGTATGCACTGCCTTTCTGTGCCATTCATCTTGTCAATACCTTACTGAGGACAAAATACACCGTCTGACTAGGGTGTGTATCAGAAACAGTCCATAAGCATCATGATAAGCTTCTGAACAACGCATAGTTTTAGTGTAGTTAAACTACATTAGTAAACCAAAAGACATGCCAAAGGATTTCTAATGTTAACTAAAATTAATAAAACTAAGAATTTATGAACAGTGCAATGATAATTTACATAACTAATAAATGAGCCCACTTGTTACCTTTCCTGCATTTGTTTCTGTTATGAGGGTTTATTTTGTATTTCTTCATATATAATTTACTTGAAGTTTTTATGCATTGCATGACCTTAATTGTGGAACGTAAAAGATGGACACAAATGGGCAAGGAATTTCCTGCCTCGAACAGAATTGTGGGCTGTGCTGCGTGGCATTCCCTGGAGCGGATAGAGGAGGCACTTGGAGCACTAGAGGTCCAGGGATTCGGACGGGGTAATGTCTTCCCCTCACTTGGTGATGGGTCTACGCAACTCTGCCTGCGAAGCTGCAACACAGTCATACCTCGGTCCTCCTGCTGCAATTTTTCTTTCTACAGAAAAGGAAATCTATTATTATTTTTACTTGAACTGGAAGCGGCACGGTGGACTTAAGGGATCCTGCATAATTCACTCTTCTTGATGTCCAGTATATATTTGAGTTAGTTCCTCTCTCACGTTTAGTTTTTGAGAGCAGCAACTCTGTGTTTGCGTGCTGTTCCGACACATCAATAAAGCAGCATTTTTCTGTTGTACATAATATAAATATTTCTTTGCCTCAAGTGGTTCTTGTTATGGGAGTATTTTCTTCTAGTCTTATGTCCATTCCCCTCATAATAAAAACATGCTGGTAAGAACCTGTTCCCTGAGAGAAGGTGAAAATAGCAGCAGCTCTGTGAATTTTCCTGTAGTGCTGGGTCTTGGGGGTTTTTTGTGGAAGCGTTCCGATAGTGTGGTAACAGGATAAACCCCTAAAAGATACTAAAATTATATCAAATTGATGTAAGAATATTGTACAACATGTAGTTTCCAACACGTCCTTCATATCGATTGTTTTTCCTTGTGCATAGCTTCATTGTAGAAGAAACATTTTTCCAGTCTGGGCTCCGGTATGGACACGTATTGCTGAGCAAACAGCCGCGGCACTTACCCGTGCTTCACCCAGAGGCTGGCAGTGCTGAAGGGGAACGGACGGGGCAGAATATGGGAACGTGCTTGTGGGTTCAGCCAAATGACCAAGATTAAGAAAAAGGAGATTAAGGGAGAGATGAAAGGGAAATCGAATGGCAGGTCCTTGCAGAGAAGTGTGCATAGAAATCCTAGTGTGCCAGCTCGGCCCTACCGCTGACCCAGCACAGGGCTGGCAACACGCCGCTGGGGAGTGAGACCTGAAAACCTCAGCGCTGGATGTGCTGCCTCATGTCTGCCGATTCCCTCCCTGGTACGTAGGCTACAGACTAATAGCTTCGTTCCTAAGACAGCTGAGACCAGAGCTATGGCTCCTATCACCTCTCTTAACTCTACTGCACGTGGTGGCTCGTGCCAGTTTGCACCTGCTAAACATCAGGCGGAAGGAGTGCCTCTCTGTTTGCTGGGAAAGCATGCTCAAATCGTCTTCCTAACATTTTATAAGAATGGTTTTGTCCCACAGCTTGTAAAATTTTCAGTTTCTTTTTAGTACCCAAACAATGACACAGTTCTTTCTCTCTCTCTCTCTCTCTCCTGTTTTTACAGGAGGAAAAACATTTAAGCGTGATTTTTTGTAAACATTAGTGGTATAAATTACACGCATATATTGACTGATTCTATCGCCTAATTTTCCACACAGATGTCTTAAACAGAATCCCAAAGGATGCTTTTCTGCTTCAATCTCTCAGCAATCAAGCCAAAATATGTATTTTGCAAACTTTCACAGACAAATGCATAGATTGAACTATAATTTGTACATTAACACCTGAGTGTGTTGCTTCTGAGTTTAATGACTTAATAGGTTTATGCTGTTACTTTAATTGTGTTTGGAGTCTTTTATCAAGATTATATTGACGTTGATGGGACCTTGCCTTGCTGATATTGTCTTGTAGTACTTTGGCAACAGAGCTTTTCTACTTTATGGTAGTAACAGCTGACCTGAGAATTTCTGAGAGGAAAAGGAAATGAATACAGGCTTTAATACTCTTCCTTCAGCAATTCTCTTAAGGGCTTTGGTCTGGGCCATCTTCTAGTGTGATCGTTAGAGCTCCACTGATTTCAGTTGTGCTGCTCCGACTTGCACCACCTACAGAAGTGGCTTGTTTATTACAGATTTTCACCAGGAGGTAGTTTAATCCTTTATGAGAGTAAAGCCTCGCTAATCTTGCTTTTGAATCAATACTTATGTTGAAATATATTGCACAAATGGAAGTAGACATAAATGTAAATGTACCTCATCTCTTCAGAATTGTATACTCTGTCAATAAAATCTCATAATTGTATTGCATTTAATGGCCATGATCACACTTGGTTTTTTTTCTCTTTATATGCAAGCTTGACAACCTGATTGAATAATGGGGAGATTTGATTTAACCACTGTTAAAATCCTGTATTCAGAAATAGGTACAGACTGTTTGCTAGTCCATAACACATTAGCTGAAATTTTTGTATAACCTTGTTAAATCAAGCATTTAGTTTTAGCTTGCAAAGCAGCTAACAAATTGTATTCTATTGTTCAGTTAAATGAAAGTGGGGGAAAGGATATGTGAAGTAGTAAACTCTTAGATATCCTGCCTTTTAAGTTCTCTTCCACATTAAAATTGAATGTACACAGACATATATGTGTTTTTCCTAGTTAAAAACATCCCAGTGATACCTTAAACGTGGATTTTGATTACCCTTGTGGTGATGCTGGCAGCCTGCAGAAAGTCTGCTGGCAGAACAGTGAACTGCTCAGTTAGCAGCAGCAGAATTCACTGCCACAGCTGTTTGAGCTAGTATGAAGAAAGAAACGATTTTAGCCAAAGGTAATGGAAGGCAGAAAGCTGATGGCTGTCTCTGCTCCTCACCACAAGTACTGAAGGTGTGTGTTACTGTGCTGATTGCTCAAAAAAGTTCTCTCACTCAAGTAAAACAATGGGAGTTTTGAATTAACTTCAGTTATTGACCCCTGGCTTTGGAAAATTTACTGCCTTTTCTATCTTTTTAGAAATTCTCAAAGGAAAAGTTTACATCTGCAACAGAAATAATATAAATTTTAAATAACTATTACAACACAGTTCTCTGTAACTGCAGACTAGAATTTCAATGCTAATATCTTTGAATATAATGAACTTCTGTCTGTTATTTTGCTCTCAGATTGATGCTTAGTTCCAGGTATCCAGTAGGGCAGAAAAATAACCTATCAGCATTCATTAGATACATCAAACTCACTGGAATATTTCCTGTTGCCTATGAAAGTTGCTTTCTAAAGTAGGAAAGGATGTGTGAAAGGGGAGAAGGCAAAACAGAACTGAAATTGGATAAGGATCCTTTCACATAGGGGTTATCAGTTATCAACAGCTATTCTTACATGATGGCTCACTGGTATTCTTAATCTAATACCGTATGTAGGTGATCTCATCATCGCTTCTTAATAATTTAACGTCAGTCACATCCCTTATTTTTAAAACAGTTACCACTGCTGGGACCTGGGTTTCTTCGTTGGGGGTTGTGGTGGGTTTTTTTGTCAAATATTTCACCACACAAAAGGAAGATTGTTTTTTGGGACTATATATTCTAATTTAGACCCCTTTTCTTCATAAAGCTCATGAGAAGGGCTGGACTGCAGCGGACAAACACCACCTCAGGAAAGAGGGTGTGCAAAGAACCTCTCCTATGCCTTTTGCCTCCTCGTACCTAGTGACAGTGTCACACCAGTTTCTGGTTTGCTTCAGAGATGTTCGTAAGTATAGGTGAGCTGCCACCCCTCCTCTCGCTCCACAGTTGTGCTTTGTTCTAATTTGTTTTCACCTAGGGTGACGTGGATTTGGCTGATCGGAGTCAGAATGGATTTTTTTCATTGTGGTCTCAGTGGCAGGAGCTCTATGGTTTTTTCCTCACTTTCCTAATAACAGCATGAAGGCAAAATTAGATTGAACAATTGCAGCCATCTAAAACTAATAATTGTTTAGAATCAAGAACAACTGAAAAACTAAAAACCAGGTGCCAGAACTGGGTCAGACGTTTGATTTAATTTTCAGACCTTGACCCATGATCCACGTTTTCTTAAATGTTGAAAACACGAATTTTGTGCACAAGGATTACTTCTGAGGGTAGGGGGAGGATGTGGTTTCAAAGCTGTAATATCTTGTAGTCTTCCAGAGAGTAACATCTACATTTTCTATAACAAATCTCAAGTCTTTTCCTTGACAACTAAATAACTGAAATACCACCCCGACCTCCAAGCCCCCTCCACCCCCATGTCTATCTTCGAAGAGCACAAGTCTGACAGATTTAAAGAAGAAAGCGTGTTATTATTTTGCAGGATTCTACTTCAGTAATAGTTGAATAAGGTTCCCTGTATTGATCTGGACATGTAAACAAACACCGAGATGGCTTTGTTAACTTAATGTATGAATTTAGTGTATGAATTCAATTAACAGTGTCATAAAGAGGCAGGGAAAGCTTAGCTCACCCTCCTTTCTAGGTTACAGATGTAAAGAGTGAAGACAAAAGACTTAAACGGAGTCTAATTTTTGCCCTTGCTATACTCAAATCAGGGTAGAAGTCTTTCAAATATGCCATGAGCTTTAGGCAGTTCACAGTATCTGGACTTCGGAAATACCCATATTTGTAAGGGATTTCAGAGTTCTGAATTTTTTAGAGACCTCTGAACCTCAGAAATGAAGTACAGAAGTCCCCGTGTTCCTTAGTGCTGAAGTGACTTTCTAAACTGTTGTTTAAACTGAAAACTTCTTAAATTGAAAAAATATACATATCATAAATCTGATCAATCTGACATGTTAAATTGGTGTTGATTCCTAAGGTAAATTCTGTAATTTCAACCAAATATCTTCATTAGATTTTAAGTACCAGAAATAAATTAGAAGCCGCTTACTTGTTGGTGCTTTTCGTGTGTGAATCCTCTGAAATGATAGCTATGACTTCACAAATATAGTTAAGAAGTTTAGAATTATTTTGACTTCCTGGACTTAAATGGACATTGCAGGATGTGATGTGCCTTTTCAAACAATTTTAGGAAGGGACATGGAGCTCTCTACTCATGATGTTCCACCTATACAAAGGAAAGTGTAGTCAGTGAATATTGTGTTTAAAGGACAACTTCAGCTTAAAGGAGC
The DNA here is from genome assembly GCA_013389905.1 of Sula dactylatra. Taxonomy (NCBI): domain Eukaryota; kingdom Metazoa; phylum Chordata; class Aves; order Suliformes; family Sulidae; genus Sula; species Sula dactylatra. The sequence continues at coordinate 142,585 of WEKW01027863.1, forward strand.
CTAGGTCTAGGTCTGTTCTACAGTCTTTGTTGTAGATTCATTCCTACTTATTATTCTTGCAAAATATATATTTCTAAAGATATGTTTGACTTGAACATATAAAAAATTCATTTGTTTCACCTATAAAAGTTTTCTTTGATGTTTCAAAAATTTGTTTTACGTAAATTTTTAATGCAACTGACCAGAACAAAATGAGACATCAGAATATTTTTGCTTTAAGGATAAACAAATTTGATATTCCTATATAAATTTTCTATAAAAATAAGCAAAATGACTGATCATACAGTTTTCACACAAAGAAGGGTCTTCCGTCTCCTTTTAGTACATATAAACCTCTGCGGAGCACATTTGTTATGTTTCCATGGCTCCAGTACCTTGTATTTAGAAAGACTATTTAAAGGGAAAAATCCCATTTGAAGTGTTTTCTGATGTCAGGGATCATTGTCTAGTTAACCTGCTATTGAAGAAACCTTGTAGCATACCCAGGAATCCAGTTCTAAACAAAGTAAGAGAATTAGAATTATTTCAGTCTAGTGATGCACAAAATAACAAATTTTGCTTTTGTTATTATTTTAAACTGGTGTGTTTGTGGGTGATTTTAGCTAATGCAATAAGTCTAAAGAATAAAGATTCAGATACTAACTACAAAGACCTACATCTGGATATAGTTAATACACAGAAATTGACAGTAATCATGAATACGAAAGAAAATATAATTGGGTTTAGAATCCTTATGATTTTGAAGCACAAATGATGAGTCTGAAGAATCTGTATCAGTAAATCTGGGTCTAACCAGGTATTGAAATACAGGAGAAAAAATTCTGAAGAGGGATGAAGAGCAAGACAAAAGAGCCCACAGGTTACCAAGAGCTGCCTGATAAAGTATTAAATCTGTTTCAAATTATAGCATCTCTGTGTAGGAAAATTTAAGCCTCCTTGTCAGGGTACACGGCTTATCTCCATTATGCATTCACGTTAAAGATGTCTTTCCAGTTTACAGTAGCAGCAGCAAATGTGCGATGTTTTAGAACACTGAAATATTTGTTGCCACGGGGGAGAGAGAGGTTTACTCAACAGGGAATCAAGTGCTGTAGAAGTTCTCTGGGTTTTGGTTTCTTTGTCCTTTTTTACCTTTGGAGGCTCATTCTTATATTCTGTTGCTCTTTGCACAGTTGTTTGTGTTGTAAATTCACTGTCCCTGAATCATTGGTCAAGGAGTGTCCCTTCTTTGAGATGCATAATCCAAATTATATTATTCCTGTTACCTATACGCCTACCACCTAAACTGCAGTAAGGAAAACTCTACTCATTGACTGAGGGCGCTTCTTGATGGATCAAAATCATACCTGAGACACTGATGACTGACCACAATAAATAAGAGATCAGGAGCAAAGGAAAGTATACATTAGGCTTCTGCCCACTGGCCTGTCCAAAGATACCTTGAAGCTATGGACTTGGTTGACATCAGCTAGAAGGATTCCCATGTCTTTGTTTCCACTATTGATACATTTTTATTTTATTGGCTTTTATTGTTCTTACCTGCATTCATAATACAGGCACAAAGATGCACATTTTTTGCCTGGCACCCTACTATTTTTCTTTTTCTTGCTTGTTGAATTGACCTTTTCAATAAGCTGCCCATGACAACGTTCAACTCTCCTGTCTAAGTGGTTACAGTACAGTTAGTCTGGGAAAAGCAATGTGTAAAAGCAGATGATATTATTCCCTCCCAGATGCAATTATTGCTTCGCAGATGCATTACCTGACATCTGCAAACTTCAACAACCCTAATTCTGCTGTATTCGTTTCATGGCAGAATATGAGCTCCTATGTGAAGTTGAGTCACAGAAGAATAATGTGCTGCTAGTACACTTTCAGCTCTGGAAACTATATCACAGCGTGGAGTTGAGGGAAGGTGGAAGAAACACTTATACCATTTTCCTTGGACTATATTCTTAGTAATTTTGTTTCTTAATAGCCTCTTGCAAGAAAGAAGAAAAGAAAAAAAAAACCAAAACCAACTAGAGCTAGAACCTCAACCAATACTAACTAGTGTTGCTCTTCCCATTTGAGCAGACTTAGTCTGCTTTGCCATCCAGGGCTTGTATATCATAGCGTATTTTGCCTTATTTCCTTTTCATTGCATTAGCTAGTTTCTGATTTCTCTGAAATGCTGACTATGTTTTTCGCTGTGTTAAGTTTAATAATGACATACTTAAAGAAAGGCTGTAGTCACACCATGTTGTTTATGAAAGGGGAGGAATCTCATATCACAATGCAAAAGAAAGTCAAATGAGTTTTGTCGAGCCGTAGTCTGTGCTGGCCCACTCTTCTGCATTCAGAAAAAGCAGTGCAGCAATGAGAATAGTCAACCATCCCTTCTAAGTGATGGAGTCTGTGAATGTCTGTTTTAGTCAGTGGATTGAAAACATATCCGAGTGGAGTCTCTGCTCTAATCTTGGCTCTGCAGTTCTTTTCTGCAGGCATATAATCACTGTTAGCTCAGAGATCCACCTAAATCTAGCTGCCTATTTTACTCCTGTGATTAAAACCCACAGTTTTCTATACCAAATGCACAGAGAGGTGCAATCAGTAAACACCTTCACTCCAGGTGACTGAATAGCTATTTGCAGTTGGGCTGATAGGTTTTTGGCACAAGCCTAAAGTCAGGGTGATGACAGATCCATAGCGAGATGCTTTCAAGTATCCTTCCCTCCCTCATCCTCTGATGCTTTCTTGTACTTGATGTCCTTGAGAACGTGTATCTGGGTATTTCATGCAGCTTAAGCAGTTGTTCTAAATAACTCCCATTCCATGCCTTGATATAGTTAGTCTTAATTTCCTCTACCTTTAAATCATTTCCATATTGATACTTTAAAATGTTCCCCTAACAATATATTTACTATTTAGTACTTCAGAGGAGTATTTTCTTTGCCCAGGAGTTCAAAGTTCAGGTTCAAAATGGAAGCACAGGTTTGGTGACCACAGTCACACGCCAGCCATAGCCCTGAGGCCAGACAGACAGAAGGGGAATTTTCAAGCTGCTTCACTGGCTTTCTCTTCTTTTTGTCTCTACCCCTGTATTTTGCAATTGTTAATGGTTTTCCTGCGAGCCCGTTTCATCTCAGGGATTTTATTACAATAAATCTTTATTAGTGTCTGTGATGAGAATCCTAGATTTTCTTCTATTTCAGATCCAATTCCTTTATCAAATGCTATGGTACTTTAAAAGGTTATTTTATGAAGTTGCTCTGTCGGTTATATGTTTTCAGTTGAAAGGTGTAAGGCAATACTGCATATAGGGTCAGACTGTTTGTGTCCAGAACTGGGGGAAAAAAAAAAAAAAATCAGCGTGCTAATATCCCACTGTGCAGCTGATGATCAGGCAATCTTAGAAGTTCATTGTTGAACACGCTTTCATCTCCTAACAATTTGGACATTATCGTATATGAGAATCCCGCTCTGCTTCCTGTTTTTGGGAAATGTCAGACCATAAGTGCAGAAGAAAGTTGAGGATTCTTTGGTCCTGCTAGGAGATTTCTCAAGTCTCTACTCTCTGAAGATTTGTGGTTAATTGACAGCCTTAGAAACTGAAGTTCTGCAAATTGCAGACTGGCAGCTTGTGTTTAAAAAGTGTAAAGTAGAAACAAAAGCTGAACTGAACGAGCCAACTTTGCCTGCTTTAGCAGAGAAAAAAACCTAGTGATTGTGCCACCAGTGTGTCCAGGGATCTATAAAAATATGATGTGTTGGTAAACAGGAGTCTGACCTAATCATACATTTAGGATTCTTGAACTGAAAGTCATTTAAGAAGCGCGGAGCTACAGCGAGCAGACGGGCGTTATTTCCATATTACCACCTGAAATTTTGTACGACTAATCTGAGAATCTTTGAAAGGTGAGACTTTCCAGAAGTACCATTTTAAGGCATTGAAGGGATTCTGAAAACCACTGAGTGCTTTTGTAAAAGTACATCTGGGTGTTTCACATGACTTCAACAGCTACTACAATAAACTAACCACCACAAAGTACAGTGTGTAAACACAGACTGCCCATGTGTTGGGCTAATTTTTGTTGTGGGAAGTCCTGCCTATCTGTTAGCACTGTATCTGTTGTCAGCTACAGGCCAGCGTAAGATTTCACCTAAAACCTGCTTATTTAGTTGCACTGAATTTCTCTCCCGACTGTGCAGCTGAATGGTCCAGTTGTATGGCAGGTAGCTGTGGAAGTGATGAGATATCCCGTTAGGCTGAAGATTTATCCTGAATCCAAACCTGAGATGGTTGAATGGATTTAAGAAAATGTAACTCCATGTCCTTATCTTTGCCTATTTTTGTTCTTTACATTTTTCTTTGTTTTCTACTAATCGTTCTCGCTTCCGCGCACCGGTTGCACCTCTCTGGCTGCTGAAGGGTGGGATTCCTTCTCCCAGAACCCAGAGGGCCTGTGGGCACAAACCAGCCTCCCAGGGCGCTGCGGCAAAAATGGAGATGGAAAGAGTATGCTCCTTCTAAACAAACAACTTCGTAGAATTAAAACAAAAAAAAAAAGATTAAGGAGTTGCAGTAGGGAGACTGATGTAAACATAAACAGTTTCCAGAACCTGAGGACTAAAAACCACGTTTAAAGCAGTCTGTTGTGCGTGTATGAGAAAATAGATTTGGGTGTGGGTGTGGGTGTATCTCTTATCATTTTATGTTACTCATAAAATCTTCCAGGTTGCCACAGAACTTCAGCTCTGGTCTTCCCTGCCCTGATTTGTTCAAACAATTGGGAGGGTTAACCACACTGGCCGTAAAGACGCTGCTGCTGCCCATCTTGCCTCGTGTTTGTAACCCGAAAGCTTCACAGAAAATGTGTGAAAGTATCACCTGTTCCCTGGACCTGTTTCACATTGAATGTAACACTTATCTTCATGTTCCTAAGATGAATTATTATTTAGTGTGACCTGTGTCTTCCAGCTGTGATACTCTTTGAATCAATTCCTCCTTCATAGAAGCTCCTGTGGCTACTTAATAATGGGCTAGGAGAGAAAATCTCAAACTAGAAAGCACCAAAAAATTTCACCTAATTTGTTCTACTTTGTCTGGCACTAAACAACTCCTTTCTTCAACAAGCCATCGTGTAGGGGTGAAATTTAATATCTGATATGAGATCAAGCGTTGGTAATCTTATGACAGCACGGGAGATTAGGAACAATGAAGAGATTAATTTGATCAGATTTGTTTATATCTTCTCTCTAAAACCTTTTCCGGGAAATTCTAAAGATTTTTTTTGTAATCTGTGATTAAATTCCAATATATCTCCCACTGGGCTCCTACCTCGTATTTTCTGTTTACTTAAATAATATGTGTTTTATGTAGTATTAGTATTAGTATTTTTCTTTAACCTAAAAGGTTTCTGTTGTGTTATCACGGTAGAGAGAAAAATTATTTTGATAACCTTTAGGCTACACTTGCCTGCATATACTGCTTTATAATTTGACTTTCTGAATTTTTTACTTTATTATGAAGAAATTGAGAATGCTGTGATGCTGAGGCCCAATGACCTTCCTGCATCATCGCTGCAAACTGTAAACTAGAGTTGAGCAGCAGTGTGTCGGTCAGTGGTACTGAGCTATAGTACCCACAGACGGATGATATCTGAGTCTGTGTACCCACCGCATACGCTTCCACTGGCCTGTCACGACCTCAGGTCTTCAGAAGGACCCCATATACCAGCCAAGGCATCTCTTTCCCTGTAACGTGTCCGTACAGCTGTATTTCCACGAGCACTAGAGTGGCTGAGCTGTCCTACATGCGAGCTGCATCTAATCTTTGGGCATGCATCTGTGGAAATGTTTCTAGATGAGATAACTGCTCTGGAATCGCTCCACTTTTGGATCTCCTGGTTGAAATCCTGCTCTTTGCTCAACTGTATGCAGAGCATATGTTTGTAGTTATGCGTACCTTCTAGGGGAAAGAAAATGAGGATGAGAAAAAAGGGTAATCAAATAGAAGAGGAGAAAATAAATTGATTTTTTTTCTGATGAGTTATATCTCAGGAAGATACTTGGGCAATCAATGAAAACCAGAGAATTTTGTAAAATTCCATTGCCCTTGTCTAATTTACCTAGAAAATACTTAACGGTGACAGCTGCAGTATACCTTAAGACAACCGATTAGATAGCTATTTCTGTAGGATAGCTTGAAAAACCATACTTAGTAACAAATAATTCTAAATTATGCATCTGGCAGTACATTAAATTTGGTTTTTGCACTCTCTTCTTTGATGTGAAACAACAGAAAACAAATACACAAAAAACACCCCCACAGTTTGTTTTTGATTACTGCTATCAATGGGAAAAAGTTATGGCCAGTAACACTAAATGAATGTTCTAAGTCCAGTGAAATGGGGAACAGGATGTGACATTAATTAAATTCATGAATTTTAAAAGAATGAGTTGATTCAAACATCAATTTACAGAATGACATAGCAAAAGAGGCTGAAAACACTTCCCTGAAGGGCTGCATAAACCTTCAATGGAGGCTGCCACTGTGCCAGCTAGAGAAAAAGAAAGTAAGGGGGAGGACGGGCGGGGGGAGTGAGAGTGGTGTAATAGATGTTAAATGAAGTGTGACTTTCATGTGGTTGTGGCCTCTGGTCCTTTAGTGTTTGAGCGCAATACGTTTTTCTAGATGACAAATGTTAGAAAGTTGTTTATTGCCCAGGGCGCTTTAGGTGCCAAAAGGCTTGCAAATGAATGATGGCAAAGAAAACATCAGAAACTATTAAAGGAATGTCAGTCCACGCATACAAGTACAGAAATAAAAACAAAATTATGTTAATATCTTCCTCATTATTTTCCCTGGAAATAGACCTTTACCCATCTGTCCCTTCTTCTATATGCTTTAATTAAATGTATTTAAATAAATAAAAATCCCCTAAGCATATGTTATGACTAATGATATTACTTTAATGCCATTTCTTCAATAGCAATCATAACTGAATTGCTAGTACATTTTCAATGAGGCCGTAGTCCTCATTCACCAGTTCTTGTGAAAAAGGGCTGCATTGATTCACCATATTGGTTCAATGATTACTACAGCATTTTGTGGGTAATAACAGTGGGTGTCTGTGTGTGTAAGGGTGAACACCCTTTTTTTGATTAAAAAAAGGAAGGATAAAAACATTTTGGGAAACAATCTTTTGTNTGCCAAAATGTGTCTTCCTAGTTTATGATTCTATAAAATAAGATTATCTAGTTCTGAGAAAGAAAAATTGGCTGAGTAAAGTAGTCTCCCCATTTGGGCAAAATGGATCCAATTTTATCTTATTGAATCCAGCCTCATAATTCTGAAAATAAAAAAATAAATTTATTAGTTACATGTAATATCTAAGACATTATAGTTACGATATATGCTTGGTTTTATAAAATCCCCAGTTCTTGCACCCAGATTCTCCGTAACACGCAAGGCTAAAAGCTTTTGTATAAAAGTATAACAAATGATCTCTTATATCTGTATTATTAAAAAAAAAAAGGAAAAAAAAGAAGAAGGAGCCATGTGAACTACTGGTGAACTAGTTACTGTTACTCACGACTTTTCTGGGGGTCTATTAGCACGTACATTGCCCACAATGGGGTATGTTGCCTGCTGTGTTATGACTTTGTTATAGGTTCTCGTTTACTTTAATGCAGTCAGAACGCAGCTGG